>CM068497.1:2363094-2828734 GCA_034769265.1 Remorina albescens | reverse complement strand
GCTACTCTCCCTCTGACAAAGCAGAACCAACTTCATAAAATATCAAACAGGCCTGGGCTGCTGCCAGAGCTGAACCTGCATGACATGGCATGGCTTTAAAGTGCATGGAGGCAGCCCCCCCCCCCCACGTTATCTCACTACAGAGTATGCTGCAATAAAGGGCTCTGTGAAAACACTTAGACTTGTACCATGCATAAAAAAAAGAGCGGGATGAGGCTGCAGAACTAAAGCTGTGTGGTACAAGCCTAAAACGCTCAAATTGTACATCACCCTCAAAGACCAATTGCAGCTTTATCCTGCTGTAAGGAATTACTGAATATATATTTTTGCTTTCAACCCCCTCCCCATTGTTTGTATCTGCAGCCGATGTGTCTGGAAACCTGGCAGCTGCCCGGTGTGTTGATCTGGGGGGGGGGGGGGGGGGGGGGGGGGGGTATTCCTCAGTGAAATGTGGCCCATGTGTTTGGGAAACTGCAGTGAGATATGGCAACATCACATTCCCCCCTTGCTGCTGCGCTGGTTTGGCATGGTGACCGCAACTATGACCTTAAGGCTAACTGGATTAGCCCAGTCTTAAAGGCTCATAGTTGGCCTCTCTTTAGAAGTACAGAACAAGCATATTATGAACAATAACGGTTTAGTGGCACATTAAAGTGTACGTGTTGTTGTCATAATGTTTTTTTTTGTTGTTTTTTTTTTGGAGCCATGACATGGTGCGGGGGCTGCTATGACTGTTCACATGCTATTATCTTCACGTGGCTCTCTTCCTCCTGACAGTGGCGGTTGACGGTTCGTTGCGCGTGGACTGGAGCGCGGCAAGCTCCCTCTCTGACCTCGCGCTTTTGGGGGAGCACGCGGACCTGCTTGGCGCGCAGACTGATTCTGACAGCACCTTTGGGCGCACTGGACTTCAGCGAGGTGCCCTTAACTCTCTCTTCCCCTTTTCTTCCCTTTCTCTCTCTCTTTGTCTCTTCATGTTAAAGCTTGAATATCGGTCAGGGGTAGTAATGTAGCTCATCCTGACACCTCCTCTGTTCTCTCTATAACCCACTTCATCATTAAACCGTAGGTTAGTGGACATGTCTAAGTGCTTTATAATGGCCAGTGGCAATTCAAATGAAGTAAATGGCGCATTAAATTTAGTGTAAGTCTGAAGGCACCGGCACCATTTAAGAGAACTCATGGAAACCTGACATTTTGCATTTTGGCCTCTTATTCTACATCACCGCACACAGAGAAAGGTTATTTCAAACATGATACCTTTCTAGTTTATTAAGAAACAATCAAGTTGTTAGCTTTAATTTGCAGCAAGTGTCAGTAAAAGCATCATCTAAAGTCACCTCAGGTCGGTCTATTCAAAGCTTTTATAGCAGCCTAAATATTTTAATTTAACAATCCAATATAGTGAGAAGTAAACATTGTCAGTCTATCATCATTATTATTATTATTATTATTATTATTAATAGTATTCAAAATAATTGTGTTAAATAATCACATAACTGTATGTATGTTAGATCAGCCCATTCTATTGTCAGTGAGGAACCAAACACTCTCAGCTAGACATTTGTTTTTTATTGCTAAGTGAATTATGGGATGTTCTGTGTGCATCGTCTTATATAGTTTGAGGCAGGCCACCAGCAACTTAATGCACCAAAACCTAGTAGGGCACCCACCAGATATGCCTAATCAAAACTGACAGTCTGAAACGCAGTGCGCCACATGAAGCAGAAAATGATTTTCTCAACCCTTCTTAGTTTAGTAATTACCTTATTAATCAAGCCATCCAAGTCTTTAATGTGTGCTTCAACTCAGAGTTCTTTCTCCATTTTAGTTTTCATTAGTGTTAACCAGTTGGTCCCTAATTATTTGCAAGTCATTCAGCATAATTAGCAATTAATTTTTTAATTTAGGACTTTAAATGAGTGGAATCGCAGTGATGCTTCTCTCCTTTGGGAAGAACACAACAGGAACGCTCTTCTTGTGATGTGCGGCCAGTGAAACTGAGCGGACTAACTTGAGGTGCTACATTTATAATAGCTGCTTAAAAGTTATTCTGGAGTCAGAAGCCTTTCGGCTGGATCCATCAGAGTTGCTGAATATGTTAGTGGCAGTTTTTGTCTGGCAAAGATGCCGAGATAGATGCTAACCTCCAAAGACTGGCCGGAATTGGAGCAATGATTTAGGAAATAGATGATAATAGGAATGTTTTATGGCTCTTTGGTGGGTCTGAAAAGAAACATCACAACCTGAGATGGTCTGAGGTTTTTGTCAGTTTAGAAAAGAAGTTCTCGAGCTCTACAAAGACCTTGTCTTGTCTTTTCCTTTCATATAAACCACAGGATGAGGCAGGGACTTTATTCCAGTTCAGGTCCAGAAAAAAAAAAAGAAAATGGCAGAAAAGTCTGAGGATACAGGAGCTGCTCTTTAGAGAAAAGGTCGACAAGGTCTGATTCACCACAACAGGACGAGAAAGAGAAGACATAAACTAAGACGAGGACTGGGACAATGGGGGTATTTAGACCAGGTGCTTGGCAGGGATCCTCTCTGAAACGGTTCATTTATCACCAAAAAGAGCAGAGGTTATTTAACACCACAGCAGATATGTGTGTCGAGTCTTTGAGCCAGAAATCCTGCCTGTGCTTTTTAAGGTAACGGGATGCTTATCATTGTCTCAGATATGATGACGATGACGATGGTAATAAGGATGATGAATCCACCTAAGCTCTTTTATCCATCCATCAGGCGCACCATCTGGGTGTGAATCTGATGTGTCGCAGTGAGCCATAGAGGTGACGATTAACGGCCCCTAAGTGATCCATAATGAAGCGTTGGCTCTCAGTCTACACAGGCGGGCCTGTTATTGAATCCTGGTGAGAGGCAGGTTGGCTGGACTGCTGATCTTATCACATCTCTTTCGATGAGGACGGCCTGTCAACCTCTTCCAGTTCATATTTTTCTGAAGTTCTAAAAAGCAACAAGTGGGATTCAATATTTTGCTGTGATGATGCGAAGGCCTGCGTTCAGGGTGTCGTGTCTTTCAGCAGCAGCTTCAGTAAATGAAGGCAGCGAGGCACAGGCGGGACTCGTTTAATCAGATGTTTGGCCGCCGATTGGTCCTCTGAGTGAGTGACATCATCAGTGATTCAAGGGCGCAGGCATACTGGGAGGAATTGTTACGTGGCGACCGGTTGCCATAGAAATGTTCCCATTGTGGAAAAGTTGAGATAGAGAGGGAGAGAGACAGCGAGAGGGGGAGAGAGAGGAACGTGGTGTGGAAAAGGAGGAAGCGGAAATCCACTGAAACCATTCGTGACTCGCTCTCTTCTACATTTTGGTTTCTGGATTCCATACACACCTTTGTGTGTGTGTGTGTGTGTGTGTGAGTGTGAACTGAAGCAACATGTGTTTATCATCCATTGTGTTTTTTCAGTTGACCTCACAAAATAAAAAAAAAAATGCTCCAACACGAGACGACTCAGTAAACAGCAAATACAAATACACCTTTAGCTTATTTTTCAACAGGGAAAATAAAACAAAAGAAGCTCAGAAGTCCTCCCTTTTGTTATTAAAAGCATTTTAGATGCAGCAGTACACAAAAAAAGAACAGAGAGAAGAAATAACAGTGATGATAACAGAACTGTGGAAATAATTGTGATAAATCAAGAGAGAAGTTTGAACACTTGGAGCTCGGCAGCTCCCGGTCTTCCCAGCTGGTCTCCCATCCAGGTAGCAACCACACCTGACCTTCCAAAGTCAAACGATCAGGTCATGTGCTCCAGATTTTGGCCACTTTGCGGTCCCGCTCTGGTCGGGTTAACATGAACATTAACAAAGAAGTCATTTTAAAATTAGAGTTCTCTGTTATTATACTCGCAAATGTAAACTGTGATTTAGTCCCTGAAACACACACACACACACACACACAGAACCTTCACAATCCTCCCGAAGAGCACACTGAAGAAGAATCTGTTGTGTTTCTCTGCAGGTTGTTTGTCCCGTCGCTGACTCACAGAGACGGCAGTTAAATAATGATTTAAAGTCCAAAGTCCAGATGAGTGTGCAGGTTTAGGATATTTAGCTCTAAATCTAAGAGCTGCAACTTGGTCTCAGTTTTTCTGACATTATTTGTGTAGGCTACTCAAACGTGTGTTTGTGTACTCTGTTGGATTGTGCGATGGAAAGGATGCAGCACAGTAGTCTCATTGAAACGCTGGATCTGTCCTCCTCGGTGCTCTCTCTGCTGTTCCGTAGGGCAGTGGGGGGGGACAAATGGAGCAGCAGAGGTCGATGCCAACTAAAGCTGTGATGCTCAAATGACGATTTTCAAAAGCTGCTACACTCATTTGATTATTTTTCTGCCTCTAATCTCAGTCGTCTCTCCAGATTTGGCTCTCGTCTGAATACAGTTCGTATATTCACAGGACGCGTGGGCGACAATAACCTGCCTGACACCTGATTTATATTCAAAACTGTGGGCCCAAAAAACAATGCATGGCTCTGACGCTCCTGGAGGCTGTATGTCACGTCTCCAGCAGATTATCCTCCCTCTGATCTGTGAGCTGCTCTGCGACACCAGAGGATTATCACGCCTCGCAGCAGCCGCTGATGCCATCGTAAACCCGGGATCCCCCTCTCACTCTCTCGGGGCCCTTCCACAGATAATTTTGTTGTTTTGTTTGTGTGTTTGTTTAAATGGAGTGGAGGCTGTGGGACGAGCTAAGGGGAAATAAAAGTAGGACCAAAACTCAACAAGTTCAGGAGACAACGACACAAAACTGTCTCATTCACAGATTCTCCTTTCAATCTGCAAACTGTTAATTAACTTTGGTAACTCTTAATGGGCTAAATGGAGGCATCAAGATAAAACAAACAGGAAAAATAAAGTGCATCTTTATGCTTCTACAAAAACAAAAACAATTACAATGAGTCACAATGTGACACCGACCCTGAAGAGAATGTGACACCCCCACGTTCTCTCTAAACTACAGCTCCCCCTTTATTAACTTTTAGTGTTTCATCATAAAACAGACTCCCGTTCTCATCAGCTGAAAACAGGTGAATCTGCGATCAATCACCAGGCGGCCCCCGTCCGCCTTTAACCCCCCATCAGGTTGCCGAGCCGGCCGCGTGTGTGTTGACCCGTATTGAGTAACGACACGGCCGTGTGGCCTTCGCCTGTCTCCCATGTGAGTCCAGGTCGGGCTATAAAAAGGGTTAGCAGACAAAGGAGCTTGTCAACACCCGATACTCCCTCTGCGGTTTGACTTTACAGTTCAGACAGATTTGATGGACTGACCGTCTGGTTCTGTTTACCAGAGGAATGACCCATCTCACAGCACCGTCACCGTTTTTATTCTATAATAACTCATTCTATATTTGCATCAAAAATCCAAATCTGGTGCTGCTCCAGAAATCTTGACCAATGTGCCAACATGACAGCAATCAGTTTGTTTGTTTGTTTTTTTTTGTTTATGCTTCTTTGTGTGCAGCAGAAAGCAGCCGGAGGAGAGTCAGCTCAGTCAGTTGGTTAATTATCCAGCAGGCTAATCAGCCACCAGATTCACTGCACTTGTTGTTGTTGGTGGTGGTTTTTTGGCTTTTTACGTCTGTCAGCACTCATATGGAAGAGAGTTTCCATCCAACATCAGTAATCTGGCGTTCGGTCTCTTGGCCCAGGAGACTGAAGGAGGGCTGAAGGAGGTCGGGATTGAACCCGTTCCCTTTGGACGGACGCCCCGCTCTCCGTCCCCACAGCCTCGACTCTTCTACATGTTAGATGAGCAGATGTCGATTTATAATTTGGTATCAGATGCTACGCACTTGTTACACAATTCTGTTTCAGAGTCGCTGCAGGAAAAAAAAAAAATCCCCTTCAGTCCTTTGCATGTTTTTTGGCGTTTGGTTTGTGACTTATCAACACATAACTTGGTGTGTACAGAAAAAAAAAAAAAAACGACTTTGATTTCCAAGTCCTTGGAGCAGACTGAAGAAGTTGAAGAGTTCTGGCTTTTCCAGTGAGCCATGAGCAGGATGTGCTCAGAGAGGCCGGCTCCTTTCACACTGAGCCCAGCTGACGTGGTCCAGAGAGTCACGCTTATTTCTTTTCTCCACCTCCCCTTCTCTCCTTCTCTCTGCAGGTGAATGTTGATGACACCACTGAAATGTTACCAAAATCAAGAAGAGCTCTCACCATTCAAGAGATTGCTGCGTTAGCGCGATCCTCCCTGCACGGTGAGTCCTGACGTCCATCGCTTTACGGGCCGAACACAGACTGTAGGTGTGTGTGTGTGTGTCGGACCCCGCTGTGTTTCCTGACCCCTGATGTTTGCCTCGTAGGAATTTCCCAGGTAGTGAAGGACCATGTGACGAAGCCTACGGCGATGGCGCAGGGCAGAGTGGCCCACCTGATAGAGTGGAAAGGCTGGTGTAAGCCGATGGACACGCCGGCGGCCCTGGAATCAGACTTCAACTCTTACTCTGACCTCACTGAGGGGGAACAGGAGGCCCGCTTCGCCGCCGGTAGGTCGTCTGTTGACAACGCGTTGGGATTTGTTTATTACATAAAACACAAAATCAAAACACCCCGCTGTGCCACAATCCGAGTCCATTCTGAAGGAGAGATTTGTGTGCATGCAGGCCAGTTGACAACCAGTTGAAACCGAGGGTTTCTGAAAAATGTGTGAATTAATGATGGAAAAAAATCACAGAGGGGATCCCAATTAAACGGGAAACATCACAGCGAAAAAAGCTAAACACATTTTTTTTTTTTTTTTTTTTTTAAAGGAGCAGATGAGTATTTATCTGGTCATTAATGCCAGTCAGTTACTATCAAGATGCTGAAAATACTGAAATAATTCTGACGGTCAGAGATGTGGAGAACTTCCAGAAACTTTCATTTTTGCCTTTTTAACACCAACTTCTGATATCAAGATCAGTTTTTAAAAATGACTTCAAACTCCACCATTCAACAGCACTTTTGTTCAGGAAGTTTAATCTATTATTTTACTCTATAAATACTTTTTCCTGATTCACTCAAAGTACAACTTTGAAGTTCTCCTCTTCTTTAATAAGTTTCTTAAAAAATATTGTTTATATTTTATGTTTTTCTGTTCATCAGAGGTTTTAGTTCTTTATGTAGTACGTTTTTAAGAACTCCTTCAGACATGTTTTCATGTCTGACTTTAACTTTTGCAGGAATATATAAACAGTAAACAGAAAGAACTCCTCATTTCGTATTAAAGCAGAGTTAAATGTGGCTTCGCTATCTTTGATTTCCACCATTATGGCCAAATGTTCCTCAGGTCTCCAGGATTAAATCACGTCCACCACTGTGACATCATCAAGGTTATTTCCTCAGAATGGAAAACATCGTTCAACTGAGTCACAGTCTTCGGGACGGTTTTGACGTAGCAGGAAGGTTCTGGGTTCAAATCTCTCCACGGGTTCCCTCCAGAAACTCCGGCTGATAGACTATCAACCTGTCCAGGGTGTCACCCTCTTTCACTCCGAACCCCCAAAAAGCTGAAAGGTCTTTCATAAAGTTTGGAGCAGAAACAACCAGTTTTACTCGGCCCGTCTTCCTCGGCACCAGGAGTAAACAGGAAGTCCGATCCTGCAGCCTTTAACTCTTCACATTTTACTTCTATCTCACTCCATTCTGATTCAATTTCCTCCTCTCTCCCGTTCACATCGCCCCTTCTTTTAGCATTCCTCTTTGCCGTGTCTTTATCTCCCCCTTTCCCAGTCCCTCCTTCCTGCTCTCCCTCCGTTCTCTCGCTCGCTCCCTGCAATGCAGACTCTCAAGGTTAATTTGCACAGTAAGGTTTTGCTCCTGGCTAGTGCCACCATGACTGAGCGATTTTCCTCTACGCCTTCTCTGCTCTCCTTCCTTTCTTCTGTCCTCTCTCTTTTATCTTCCTATTTCCAGGACTCTTCTTCTCTAAGATCCATTTCTGCGTTCTTTGGCTATTTGTGACTGGAATGATGTTTCAAACAAGATGATTTATTTAAAAAGGCAAAGTTCAAAGTACCCAAAGTGATACCTGACATTTAAAAATCAGAAACAAGCATTTAATACGCTCTTTAAATGTACATTCGGTTCTATAACCTGAACCTGGTCGCTCGTATCGTCCTCTGTTTAGCTGTGAACGGCACAGAGGTCTTGCTGTACATCATAGATTTCCTTGTCTCATCAGCATCCCATCGCCCCCATCTCGTCAGGGAACGGCCCCTTGTGCTGACTTCTTTTATTTTTGTCAACTGTCTCCTCGTATCACAGTGGCGGCGTTCCTTCGGGCGACTGGACACACGGAGTGAATGTCAGCTAGCGTGTGAATCTTTGGTGTGTTACGGTAGAATAGCGAGCACAGAGAATTGAAATTGCAGGCTTGAATGGTCATGTTGACGGATTGGCTTCTGACCCAGCCACATATAGGTTCTCAGTTAACCAGTCGATAAAATGGCCTAATATTTATACAAATTGTCAGGTTCATTGGGTCGTCCACTCACATTCGTAGATACAATCAATGAGTGATGACATTTAAGCACATGCATGGTAGGGAAGTGTATTTGTATAGCAAATTATTATTTAATGTGCTTGATGGAAATGAAGGAAGCATAAAAATGGAAGTAAAGGTCATGATAAGACGACAGTGTGAAAACACAGATAATAAGTAATTAGTGTCAGTCAGATGTTGCATCAGCAGCCAGTTGTTGCTCAGAGCAGATGGTCCGCATTCATTAACGTTTACTTCCAACCAACTGAATATCTATCTCTGAGAAAAATATAAAACCGGACGGATGAAAAGATTGTGTTAAAAATGTTCTGAAGATCAACAGAAAACTAGATCACTGTGATTTGAGGGTCATACAAACAGAAGAACAAGGACGTAGAGTGTGTGTGTGTGTGTGTGTGTGTGTGTGTGTGTCCCATCTGTGAGTGTTATGTCGGTCAGTGTCATAATAAAAAGTATGAATGCAGGTGAAAAGACGCCGTTCTTTGTGGTTTTCAAAGGACAAGAGGGGGAGCATGTGCTGGTGTCTGAGGAGAGTTCAGGGTCCAGCCACAGAGGAGGATGAACGAGAGCATCGATCCCTCTCCGTGGGGGAGACAACACATGAACACTGAGCAATAACCTGAGAGAGGCAGAGTCAGAACGATACAAATCAAAATGAAAAGTGAGGGACAAGGCTGAGAGATTGCTTGGTGAAAGAAAAAAGGGAGCGATCGGAGAGAGAAGGAGAGGGAGGAGAGTCGATAGAGCGTTTTATTGAGAGATAGGTAGAGGAAAGGCGGGGGGGGGGGGGGGGCTGAATAGGGAGGAATACAAAATAGATGGACTGAGAAGGAAGAGGGCATGCAGGAAGATAAAAGGGAGACAGAGAGCAGCCGTGTGATTGGTCAGCTGCTGATGATAATTGGAGGTGATTGGTCACTCGGACCTTGTGGCTCATGCTGAGTCACCTCAACCAAACAGACGTCGCCGAGGAAAAACACGAAATGGAGTTAGAGAAGGAAGACAATGTGCTTCAATATAATTACAAAAGGATGGAAGAAATATGAGCACAGCATAGAGCTGATGAAAAAAATAATGTCATTTTTTTTATTGCAATGAATGAAATTCAACACTTCAAGGTTTTATTCTCTTTACGCGGATAAAGATGTTTTTTGGGGGTTAAATGAGAGTCGAGTTTCTGGTGGTAGCAGGTTGGTGAGGATGGAACTGATCTGTCATGTGAGCCAGCTTTCTGGCTGCAGCTTTCTTTCTGTTGCTGCTGGTGTGACTCTGTGTTCACGGTTTAAAGACGTTCCCCCGGTATTTCCAGTGACGTGCAATTATTGTGAAAGGATTTTCTCTGTGCTTCCTCTACACCCGCAGGAACGCAACCTGCATGACAACACAATCAGACTCTCAGCGACAGCCATCTTAAGTGCACCACGCTGTCTCTGACCGCCCGAGGCGCTCAATATCACCTGCCAATCAAAGCCAGAGACATGAGATGGAGACACAGTAACAGCCCCCTCCCACCTTGTGTTCTTGTTTCCATGCCAACAGTGTATTTTGCTTGCGTACATGTGGAGCTCATGTGTGTGTGTGTCTTTGTGTGTCCAAAGGTGTGGCGGAGCAGTTTGCCATCGCAGAGGCCAAGCTGAGAGCCTGGTCGTCTGTGGACGGCGACGAGTCCAACGATGACTCATATGACGAGGACTTTCTGCCTGCCAACGAGCCCACCACACAGAGCACAGGTACACACTTACACACACAAACACACACACACACACACACACACAGTGAACCTCCACCTCTCAATAGCCTCTGTAAAGCCACATCATTTATTTCCTCCTTAATAGCCCATCACACTTGAGATTGTCCTGTTTTTATTCTATTTATCTATTTCTATGTTTGTGCGCATTCACTGTGGGAAGCAAAAAGGGAAACATGTTTCTTTACTGTACATATGACAATAAACACTTTACATCTTTACATCGCACGCCCTCCTCCTCATCCATCTCTCCCTCGGCGTTGTTCATTGTCCCAGTGCCCTAGTTTTCATCCTCTCCCGACATTTTTTATTTATTTCTCTTTTTTGTTCTCCGGCGCAATTTGATATCCCTCCTGCAACTTTAATATCATTTCCTTTGCTGCAGAGAGCGTGTCTGTGTGGGAACGGTGCACACACTGTGTGTTTGTGTGTGTTTTTGTGTAGCAGAGCTTTCGTTTTGTTTATGCCGAGCCACCGATAAGCTTTGCAGCAGCCAATAACGGTCAGAACAGGGACGCTGCTGTGTCTTCATCTGCAGCTTCTTATCGACTGCGAACACCATTTAGGGGTCGAATAGTGAATTTTAGACACATCGGTGACTTTAATCAAGCTTACATGAAACCTGATCCCAGTCAGCGCTGATCTTCACTTTACTGTCGACCTTCAGTGCTGCAGTAGCTTTAAATACTGATAAATCATCAGCAATTAGAATTTGAAGCATTATTGTATACGGCTCGTTTATTTTGTTATTGTTATTTTTATATTTCTGCTTTTATCTGCTCATTTTATGTCCCAAAAAATAATGTCACTTAAGTCACAATGCCCTCACTTTATTTTTTACGCTGTATTTTCTGGTAAGTTATTCATCAAAAAGAAGTATTTTCCTTTATATGCATTATTTATTAGTAGTATTTTTATTAGGCTTAGGAATATTTGTGTTTGACTTCTCATTGAAACAACAGAGCAAAATTAGTCTGGTTGAATCTTGTCTGTGGTAAATTGCTGGGTATCTTGAGGTAACCTGCAGAAATTTTATATTCTATAATTTAGTGAGGTTTATATGAACTCACAGGGACGGCCACAGAGGCACAGGTCAAAATGAACTTAATGTGTGAGCAGCAGGTGAAACAAACAAACAAACGACAAAAAAAAACAACATTTATATTTAATGATTGTTAATTCCTTAAACACAACTCATCAGTTTTGAGCTGATGAAAGACGTGCAGAGTCATTCTGTGTTTTGGGATTCCAGTTTGTACGGGATGTGATTTCACTGCAGTACAATGGAAAATGATCTTTGTGCAATGTTTGATTTTCCTAATAGAGATCAAATTTAATGCACTCTTGATGATTTTTTCAGAAAGCATCTTTGCGTCTAAGATTCAGGTTTGTTAAGTTTATCATTTTGTGTTCAAAGAGCTAATACAAAATTTCGCAGGATTGCCGCCAACGGTCACTCAGAGCAGAGCAGGAAACTGTTGGCGGGTCCACGTGTGATACAAACGTCATCAAAATGTCGCTCTGCAGGTCAACTAGGGCTCAAAATCTATTTAGTGAGGTGACGCTGTAAACTATGACGAGGAGGTTTTTCAGTCGAGGCTTCGTGTGCAGTGAGATGGATCAGATTTCCCACCAACATCAGCTTCCTCTCTTCTTCTCTCATCGTTGTCATTCTCCCTTCAGGACTTCATGTTTGCGTTCTGTTTCGTTCCTTCTAGATTTGCCGTCTTACCCCCCCTACTTGAAGGACCTGATCCACAGCCAGCTCTGCCAACAGCTCGGTCTGCGAGGGCCCTGCTGTGAGGGCGGAGGCGGCGGCGGTGGCGGAGAGGGAGGAGGCAGCGGTGAGCCCTCCCCCACGGCGGGCTCCCCGGACACCCTGTGCTCCAGCCTCTGCAGCCTGGACGAGCACCACCCGCTCCTGCGTGACCTGGGCGGGCCCCCCCGCGGCACCCACTCCCTCAGCAACGCCGCCGAGCTCGCTGTGAAGATCCTGTCGGCGCTGCAGGGAGGCGAGGAGCTGCTGGCCCGACTTCAGAGGGTGGGGCAGAGCAGGCATGGTGGGGGGGACTGCGTCTTCCACAGCCTGGGCGGGGGAGGGCGGGGGACCAGGCCCTGTGGGGGTCAGGACTCTCCTTGCTACTCCATGTCTTACTCTGAGACCTACCTGTCACAGGGCGAGGACGACGACACCCCCTGCAAGGACTACGAGGGCACGGTGTGCCAGGTGGAGGCGGAGGGGAACGGCGTGGAGTACCCGCCTGACTACAACCCCCGCAGGAAGGTCTCCGACGTGGCCTCCTCTGGAGTGGTGTCGCTGGACGAGGAGGAGGAGGAGGAGGAGGAGGAGGAGGAAAGAGCGGGAGCGCCAAACAACCAATGACTCCTCCCTCCTGACCTCAGCGTTCGATTCCTCCGAGGTCATCAAAGGCGTTTCATTTCCGCCACATCGTCTGAAAAGTTTGAACTCTGCGCATGTTTGGTTTTTGTTTTTGTTCTTTTCCTCTACTGATCAAAAATCATCCGTCTTTGCCTTACTCGCAGCATTTTGCCCCCCCCGGCCTCCCTTCCACCTCCACCTCCACCTTCACCTCGCTTTGATGTGTCAACTCTCTTTTCTTTTTAAAGGCGTCCAACAATCCTTTTTATCAGTGCAAGAGCGGCGTGACGGCGGCGGTCCAACGACTTACACGTGGTTATGATGCTCTTAGTTTTGGGCTCCGTCTGACCTGTGAAAGTGACTCTGGGGGGAATTAAGCAAAAGAGAAAAAAAAAAATGGACGCCGCCCACCCCCCCCCCCTCCTTCCCCACCAAGACGGACAGAATAACTGAGTCCAAAACTCTGACTTCCCTTTGCATGTGTTCTGCAAATGCTGAAATCGATGGGGCTGACTTGGTCTCAAGCACGGTTTGTAATCTCTGCTGTTCTGTACTCCCCCCCCCCCCGCCAAAAGGCATCTCCTATGGGAGGGCAGGTTGACACTGCATCCTGGGACCTGCCCTTACCCAACCCCCCCCCCACTCCTTTGCAAGAGACAAAATAGCATCCATTTGGGCATGGCTTGCTGAGTATGCCAAACTATTTAACCCTGTCACTACCAATTATGAGCAAATGCTGGAATGTCTTCACAGTGACAGGAAATAGTATGTATTTTAAAATAAGAAAGTTTGAAAGAAAAAAGGAGAAAAAAAAAAAGATGACAGAAATGATATGCTTTTATTGTACTAGTTTTCTATCACTTCACGTTAGTCCGAGCATCATTGTGATGGACTTCTGCCATAATGATCGACTGTAGTTACTGGATTCTCTGTGGATTCCTGCGTTGGAAGACACTAGAACTTTGGTTGTCTTAAAAAAAAAAATGAATAAAATAAACTAACGACAACAACAACAACAACAACAACAACAGCAACAAAAAACACAACAGCAGTAGCGGCAGTAACGACAACAAGAACAACCACAAACAGGATGGTCCTGAAGCGACCCGTCCACACCAAGACTTTGGCGGGAAGAAGCGCAGGTTGAAAGGACAGAAAACTTTTTTTTGTTTGTTTGTTTTTTCTGCGAAGAGACGAAGTTGCATCGGAGATTTTCTATATTTTTGTATGCGTTGTCTTGCTTTGATCTCTTTGCCTACGCGGCGTGCCAGTGTATGTGGTTTTTTTGCACGAAGCTAACGTGGCTGTAGATTTCTCCTTTTCTTCGTTATCACTGTGTGATATAGTCTACTGGGAAAAAAAAAAAAAATCTAAACTAAACGGAACAAAATGTGAATGAAAAAGTTTTTTTTATTTCAAAAGAGGATACTGTGATATGGTTTGTTATTGCCATTTGTCATGATCCTCCTGAAGAGAACTTGTTTTTCTTTTGTAAAAATTCAAAACGCTCCTGTTCCTTCCCTCTCATACTGACTCCTGAAAAGCTTGGCCTTTTTTATTCTATACTTTCCCTTCTTTTCTAAGATGTTTGCAAAAGGGCATGTTTAGGTAACACAAGCAGAAACTTCCATCTCCACGGTGACGTGAGGAGCCCCTGTTGAGGTTCTCCCAGAGGGACTGTCATTCATACAACTCAGGAAATCCCATTGGACCAGAGCGTCAACGCATCCCGCCGCACTCATAACACCGCTCGACTCCTCCGCGTGGGTGAATTTTTGTGCGTTTGCGTGCGAGAGAAAACCTGTTGTGCGTAGAACTTTTTATTTCTACAAAAATAATTAAAGCACAGATCCAGTTCCCCGCATTCCTTCTTTTATGTTGTTTAGAAAAAGCCTCAATGTGCGAGTCTGGAAGTTTTTGGGGTTTTTGTGTGTGTGTGTGTGTGTGTGAAGTGTGGGTATGTTTTTGATTGATTGTGTGAGTGTATTGTAAGATGTCAGCAAACTCCTCCAAGAGCTTGCACCGTAAGTCCATTCCAGAACCCCTCCAACGCAGCGATTCCCTTTAAAACAGTGTCCGGTGTAGCTGAGCTCTCGTTGGAGGATGAACTTTTATCGATACGGGAGATAAAAAAAAAAAAAAAAAAAAATCTTAGAAAACAGTAAAAGATGTAAAGTTTCCAAAAAAAAGGATGACATTGTTAAACCAACAGGAAAATGTGGGGAGTCTCAGTTTTCAGAGAGCTGAAAAGACAGTGACAACTCAGGGGGAACCATTGAAGCTGTGCCTTTCATTCGTCACCTTTGACCTCCCCAGTCGTTCCATCGTCATCCTCATCATCACAGGTCTGTCACTCGGGACTGCAGCTCAGCTCTCATCCCTTTTTTTTTTTTTTTTAAAAGAAGAGTAAAGGGGCTCTAAATATCCTGTTGTGTCTTCAGTTGTATGTGTAGCTGCAGGTCGTAGCCGGCCTGTTTGCGTTGTTGTCCTTTTGGTCGACATCAAAATCGGGCAAAGCGAGGTTGGGCTTTTGTCTGGGCAGAGTGACACGAAAGCAGCACTGTCTCCCCCCCCCACCACCACCACCACCACCACCACCACCACCTCATCCCTCATCCTCTCCCCGGGAAAGTGTCTGTGAGATGATGTCATCTGATGACGGGCACCTTGATGCGACACATTTTTCATTCACCCAGTTGTCTCATTTGTTCTTTCCCACATTTAACTTTTGCCTGAACCCGTTTGTTTCCGGTGTTCCTCATCTGTCCATCATTGGGGGGAGTTGGGGGGACGTGGGGAGGGGGGAGACACTTTGTCCCCATAAGGATGGAGACAGAAGATTTGCTGCTGACATGCAGACAGACATCCTCCTGCCTCCTTCGCCCATTACGTAACTAAGAGGACATCTGGGTGCTACCTTTGCTGACAGGCAATTAGCCCGTGATTATAAAACTGCCTGACAAACAGGAGATGCATATCTGTCTTCTGTCTTTTTTTTTTTCCCCCCTTCGCTCCATCTGCCCCTGCCCCCTCCATCTCAGCCCCCTCCCTCCACGGCACCACAAGCTTTGTCTAAGTGACATCTTTCGAGGTTAGCTGTCCCAACAAGCGTCTCATAGTTTGTGGACAGAAGGGTGGTGCTTCCCGCTTCCCTCCCTGTTTGGAAGTGATAGTAATATTTCAAAACACAAGAAGAAGAAGAAGAACAGCCCACTGTCCTTGAGTCAGACAGATGTCTTTAGATTGAAACATGTTCACTTTTTTATGTGTGTGTGTGTGTGTGTTTTAGTTTGTTGCTTCGGGCGAGCACTGGCGTTGGATCCTTATCAGAGAGAAGTGCTCCAGATTCTGTGTGTGTGTGTGTGTGTGTGTGTGTGCGAGACAGAAGAACCCGGCGCTATAAAAAGACATCAAAACATCTGTCCCACAATGTCAAGGCGGGAGGTCACGCATGAATATTCAATCTGCGTTGTTGCCCCAGAGCTGAAGGGACCACCCTCGCCTCGCAGCGGGCCCCCTCGGCAACCAACACGAGTACAAAACCTGCAAACGCACAACTGAGACTGAGAGCTCGACGACTGCTGTGGGAGCTAAACGCAGAGAGGTGCTCCGTGTTTAACCCACATTAGCCTCCGCCATATTAATTACAACGTCCTACAATCCTCGGGGGGGTGGGCGGGTGGGTGGGCACATAGTAACACCACACACACACACAAAGGAAAGAAACTTCCTGTCAGAAGGCGTGTGAGAGTTCAGACAGCAGAAGCCATACAGCTCACCCAGCAGAGACGGTGATCCCAAATGAATGTACTCTCCCGGCGGGTTGTGTTTCACCATCAGCATCAGTCCAACACACACACTCGACCTTCTCGTCCCTCTGAAATCTCAATCCTGTCTCTCTTTTTTTCTTCCCCCCCCCCCCCCCCCCCCCCCCCCCCTTTCTTTCCATTTGAATCCTTTTCTCCCTCTTTTTTGGCTGAATGTAGTTATTTGAATATTGCCACCTTGGATTTGAAAAATGAATCTTTGTTTGCTGCATCTGATATGAGTTGGAGTTAATAAAAATATTGATAAAGTTACTAAAATATTGTCGCTGTTCCTCTATGTCTGATTTGACGTGTGGTTTAATGTTATAGGAATCAGAGTTCACGGCGGATGAGAGTGTTCACCTCTGCATCAATCTCACATAAAGTCTTTTATGGCTCTAATTACATAAGGAACCATTGCGTTCACCTCTTTTGGCACCGTTTCCCTCTGGATGTTCACTGTGGCGCACACGCCATAAAACCTGCTGCAATTAGCCCCCCGACAACATGACATCATCATTAATAAGTTGTTGGCGGAGCAGAGGACACGAAGTGAGAGAGGCCGGTCCTAATGACTCTACAGCCATGAGTATTTCATTTTTCCATGACATCACGGGTCCCTGGGGAGCGCTCTAATCCAATTGGCGGTCCTCGGAGGGAGAGGGAGGGAAATATCAGAGCAGGACCTGATGGAACTGAAACCCATCAGGTTGGATGAGGTTATTTATTTATTTATTTATTTTAGAAATCTGGACCTCCCACGCACGCACACGTCTGGTTTGCTGGAGTGTGAACAAGATGCTCCATAATGAGTTTTCTAAAAATATGGAAATGGAGGGGAAAAGGGTTGACTGGGTCCAGGCTGAAAACAAGCCACCGCTCTCTGCTGCTTCCCTTCGAATCAAGTGTGGAAAAAAAGAAATACCAAACTGACACAAAAACCACAGCTGACACAACCTGTTGCTTTGCACATTTGGAAAAGTCAGATGCACACAGACGGATAAGAGATGAAAACATGAACTTCAGGGATAAGCTGTGATGTGCAGCGCCTGCAGTTTTCCCCCAGCTTCCCGTTTTAATGCTAAGCTAGGCTAACAGCATCCTGCTTCTCGCTTTGTAAAACAAAGATGTGAGCGTCGTATCGATCTCCTCATTTTACTCTCAGAAACAAAGTGATAAAGCATCCGTCTCAAAAGGTCAAAGCAATCTTTTAAGGCAACTGAGGAGAGGAAACAGTATTAACTTTTGCTTGGAAGAAGGATGGGAAGCTCGACCTTGAGTGTCACCTGCAGAGAAAACAGGTTTGTTTGTTTTTTTAAGGCCTTGAACAAACATCCAGCGGTGAAACGTTTCTCCTGATAATGATAACGATTCGTACGAATCTGACCTCTCTGGCCCTGCACTTACGTGTTACGTATCCAACAGTTTCATGCTCACAGGCGGAGGCCAGAGAAGAATGCAATCTCTGCAGGAAGAGCTCATTCAGGCAGACACAGCTGCAGCTCATGACCTTGACGTCGGGGGTTATCAGGATGTGGCTGAGCTGCTGGAGTTTCCACCTTTAAGATTGCCTTGCAGTTGAAGTTGAGTGAGACTTTGGAGACAGAACGATCCCATCAGACCACACTGAAAGGTCACGCAGGTAAATTCAACTCCAGAGAATCAAACTGTTCTTGTTTAAGTTTCTCTGCTTTCTTTAATCCTGACCTGCGGACTGCAAGAACACTCGCTTTCATTTGGCCTCTCTTTTATTCTCGCTCCACCTTCAGCTCGTTTTATTTTTGTCTGGAGATATTCTGTCACATAAATTGCCCGGCAGACGGAGCAGCAGGCGGCTTCTGAAATGAAAGAAAATGAAAAACACAGTCAGACACGGCGTCTGTAACGTATCATCACATTCCTGAAAAGAAAAGTCACCGATTTTCTGTTCATGATTAAAGAACCTCATACGATGTCACAAAAAGGCGTTTCAGTAATCAGAAAATAAACTTTATATCTCATAACATTAGCTATAGCTGCTCACCTGCATGAATGCTGCAGATAAATACAGTCAATGTGAGAAAAAAATAATTTTTCTCTGAGGGGCAAATCTCATCTGGTCTTGTTGGACACAGAATAGAGCCACGTTTGACTTTACAAGTTCAGGCAACCATGAAAAGTTCAGATCTCCACAAAAGAGTGAGAAATCGGATTTTGAGGCTCGGGTCTGCACGCTCGCTGAACTGAAATATAACCAACACATTTGGGTCAAGACTTAAATAAATCCTCATATCTTGTTTGTTTTTTTTTTTATCTTAAGACATCTGCAGCTGCTCGGATGCAAAACAAGACGCAACGGTTTAATGTGGCACCATATGTGTAAAGAAAATAAGTCAGACAGTAGTTTCTAATGAAAAGACATCAGATATTCAGGCAAAGTTCATGGAAACTGATAAATGTGTGTTTTTTTTTTTTTTCTGCAGCAGATGACTTCACACGCATCACACCCATTTTTTTATTTATTTTTTTTTCCAGAATTTCTGCTCTTTGCCACACATTAAAAATCCCACAGCAGTTTCTTGTATTAATGTGATTTTGAAAATAATGAAATGATGGTCAAAAACCTCGTTTGAACCTTCTTTGGTGTTCTTGTTCCGTCCCCAGCTGCTCAGCGCTTTGTCTGCTTTTGCCTTCTGAACATCAGGTCACACCCCCCCGTCGCCCCGACACCATCTGTCTGAGGTCGGATTGTAGACGAGGCTCCAGAGGCTGAACTGTTCTGCCAAGAGAATAAACCTGCTCCCAGTGGACCTCCTGGATCTGTCTGGGGAGCTGAAGGTTTCAACCCGACTGCTGCTGACTGTGAGGAGTTGAAACAAACATTCAACCTTTTTTTTTTTTTTTTTTTTCCGGCTATATCATCCGTAAAGTTAAAGCTTCTTCTAAAAATGCATTTCTAACGAGGCTTTTAAAAATATACAGGTTATTTTAGACCAGGAAAGATGCAGGTGTTTGAAGTGAGACCTGATGTTGACATATGCTGCTGATCTCGACCGGATTGTTTCAGATGTGTGGCTCACATGCGAAGCGTTTCTGCCGTGACTGAGGCTGCTTCATTCCGAAAGGCGAAGTGTGACGTAATTTTTCACATCTTTTGAATGAAAAACACACAAACCGTGGAAGTATTAATGTGACAGTGTTGAATGTCGTTGTTGATATTGGAGCTTGGAGGACGAATCTGTTGTGGAGAGTTAAATGTTAGCACAATTACAGCTTCCTAGAGCAGGAATGTAAAGGTCAACTAGAGCTGCGAGAAGCATCTCATTATTTATGTATTTATAATTTTTTTTTCCTGGCCTTGACTTTGTTCTTTCAGAAAGAACTCAACATTTCAGATTTGAGCTTTCTTGTTTTTCCATTAGCAGGTAAACAGAACTGAGATGGCCAATTTTCTCTTTGCATTATTGATAAAGTGTTCACGTTGTGTGCAGGCTCAGTATCACAGTCGACCCAACCGTTACACCTCTCTGCTATTTCTGACCGCACGCCAGAAACATCTTGACATCCCTTCACCCTTATCTCTATTGTGTGTTTGAATAAGAAGCTGGTCTCCGCTCCTTATCAGTTTGTCCGTTACATTCTTGGCTCCAGCGGCAGTGACACTGCCATTTATGGCTAAAGAAAGAACACAATATGGGGGTCATGCTGTGCTCTACTAACCCACAATGCACCAGGACTTTATAAAGACCCGACAACAAAAACCCCCCTGGACAGTGCTGGAGAGGCTGACGTGTCGGCTTTTGCTTGAATCTATTGAATCTGAGTAACAGGAATCGTATTTGATTGTTTGTTTGAGGAGGTTTTGTCTGCATCGAGAGTGAGACTGTGTTTTAAAAAGGCTTCTCTCCCTCTCTGTTATGGCTTCTCTCACATCCAGTCACAGATCTTCCTCATCCTACCGCTCATCGTCACGTTACAGCACCTCCAGCTCATATCGCTCAGAGGGCTCGCTGGGCGGCTCCCCCGACCGTTTGGACTCCTTTTTCGAGCCGTTTCTGGACTCTGCTGATCGTTCCAGTCTGTTTGGAGAAGAAGGCTCTGGGAGCTGCTTGGCCCCCTTCAGCAGACAGACCAGATCCTCCTTTGGACTCGCCGGTAAGGGAGCTGTTAGCACACCAGTCAAGCTTTCTATTACAGTTCTTGATTTCTTGCAAATGTAACAAAAGGTGGGTGTTTCTTCTCTCACCCATGACCATCCACTGACTTTTTACTACCTGCAGTCAGACAAACATACGCTGACGTTAGATCTTCCAAGTCTTTGAAGAGGACCATTAAAAATTCACTTCTCAGAGAGCACAATAAAACTTCAGGCCCAACATATGTCTGCCTGGGTCCGATATACTTTAACATCTGGACAGATTCCAGCTGTTATCCTCCAAACAGCTGGAGGATCATTTGGTGTGAGCACAAAGCTCAGACTGTCATTTCGGTCTAACTCGGTAACTTTCATACTCTGATAAAATATTCCATAATATTTTAGCGTTAAAACGGATCCATTTGAACTTAGAGCGGTTAGATTGTGTACCAGCTGGGTAGAGCAGGTAATGTTGGTTTAAAAAGCACCACTGAGCCGTTAAAATTACTGTAAACTCTGATGGCGCAAACTGACACGGTTAGGTAAGGATATGCTACATGCTTCTCCCTTCAGGCACTGACCTCAGGTTTAAAGAGGTAAAAGCTTCATGTGATCTATTCCTCTCCTCTTTGGTTCATTGTTTTGGTAAGGCAGATTTATACATAAAACATTTTTACTCAGTATTTATAGTTAGTCAAGCTTGACATGGACTGTAATTTAAATATGCAGCTTCAGTTGAGGTCTTGGTGCCTTGCTCGTGGGCAATGCTTTGGTGCCGCAGAGTATTTTTCATTCATTTTCTCCAGCGGCAGGAAAGCAGCGTTAATATCTTACGTTAGGGTGATGGGTTGATTGAAAGAAAAAACACCATGGAGAAGAAAAAAGGCCTGCGGCATGGAGAGAGTAATGAGCCGGAGCTGGAAGAGCTGCTGTGTAATGCCATAGAAAGAGTCTGCATGACTCCAAAAAAAAAAAAAAAAAAAAGATGTAAATAAAAGGTGAAGTGCCCAAATAAAACAGGTTTAATATGAAGTGTTACAGTTCTGCAGTAACAACCACAACAATAAAAAGGTTTATCATCGGTGTGACGCCACAGCGGGTTAGAGCATAATCAATATTTGATTTCCCAGACCCATTTGGCTCATTTAAGAACGTCATGAGAACCGATGACAGCCACAACAATCTTACTAAACGTCAGCTGAAAAAAAAACAAGCAGACCCATGAGTGTTTTTCTTTACTGATTTTCAGTTATCAAACCGGCAGTAAAACACATTTACGGCATGCACGGAAGCTTCAGTCTCTTTTGGCTTTTAATTACCTTTTGTCTGGAGGTTGGAAAATTAAAATGCAAAAGAAAAATAAAACCTCAAACAACTGAACAATAGTTTGAATATACAGAGCTCTCAAATTAAAACACAATAAAAACATAAATACCTTCCAAAAAAAAAAAAAAAAAAAAAGTGACTGTGTTGTCATTGTCTTTCTCTTAAAGTAACTGTCTCAACAGGCGCTAGCAGATTTAGCCACGTAGTTCCTGTTAGCTGGGGCAAAAAAAAAAAAAAGTCAAATTAATTTGGAATAAAATAACACAGAGAGAGAACAGTACTGCTAAAGCATATCTTAGCTAGCTTGAAATTTACATTCATAAAACAAAAACTAAATTTTGAAGCAAAAAAAGAAAGAGAAATAAAAATGAACCCCGATTAACTTAGCATAAAAAACAAGCTTAGTTTCGTAAGTTATTTAACACTCTGTTGGTTCATTTATAAAATTTTTACGCCTGGCTGTTCATTCAAATGATTATTTATATCATGAGCTCTTTTGGTGGATTTAATATTGAACACTTTGGGGCTATTTTAAATTCTATGAATGAAAAATTTTACCCCAAAATTTAGAATTAAGGTGAGCTTCAAAATAGGCTTAATTTTTTTGTTTTCTAACGTGTAAATTCTTTACAGGAGTGAAAACAAATTTTAAAAATTGTCATAGTTTAGTGTAGTTATAGTTTTATAGTTATTAAAAATAAAAAAATGTATTTGTGTTTCTGTATGTGTGAGTTGAATCTCTGCTGTTATGTTTTTCCGTTGCAGCTCCTGTAGGTGGCGCTGTGACAGGTCAGACCAGCGCTGCTGCTGCTGCTGCTGCTGGCGGCGGTGGCGTACGTTGTCTTGGAGACAGCTACTACATGTCTGCTGACGTCAGCCAGTTTGAGCCACATGACATCGTGGTGATGGCCTTTAAACACCACGTTGTCATCCAGGCCCAGAAGGTCTGTGAGTATAAAGCAGCTGACGAGGCGACATGTGAACATGATTCATGTGTGTGTTCGTGTTCACAACAACAATCATCGTATTCACGTATGACTGGAATGAATCTGCGGTTTGGATGAACTTACTCAGGACTCAGACTTCTTCAACCAAAAATTAACCAATATAACAATTTTGACGAGCAATAATGATCATTTATATCTGGAAAAAATGTAAAACTAAACAAACTTTTGTGTTTAATGCTACGAGGAAACATGAGCCCGCTCTGTCAGATTTTAATGTTAATATTAATTATTCGACATTTCTAATGAGAATAATCATCGACCAGCAGTGCCAGTCAGACATTTTCTGTGAGCTGATGTGCAGAGAAGCTGCAGCTCGTCTGCCGTTTTCCTTCACAGTTTGACGTTAATCATGTTGAAAAGGTGAACGAGCGGAGGAGCGAGGAGGGAATGTTTCTGCTGCGCTGCAGGAAGATCATTTTAACAGGGGTCAGCAGACAAACTGGTCAAACTCCACAACCGTTCAGGCCTTTAACCGCACGAAAAGTCTCTCGAGAGAACTTGTCAGTGTTTGTTTCCACTCTTCCTCTTCCCTAGTTTTTTGTTTTTTGTGGGGGTGTCTTTACACCAGCGGAGCAGTGATGACCTCTTTGCCTCCTTTTTCTCTGATTCTCACACTCTTTTCTCACCCTCACATCTGTCCTGACTGTGTTGCTCCTCTCACGTACCCCCCCCCCCCGCCCAGATCAATCTGTCCCTCCACAGCTTCCGCCGTCTCTAACTTTCAGCCCACGTCTTTCAGGTTCTGGATGACGGAAGCGTCAGCGACACCTTCACCCACAAGTCCCTGCTCCCGGAGGATATGGACCCCCTGTCGGTCAGCGGGACCCTGAACCCCGACGGTACCTTGGTGGTGAGCGTCCGCCGGACCACGGCCCTCGCTGGCCTGGAGCCCTCAGGTGCTCCCACCTACCGCAGTGAGGCTCATCTCTGACTTCAGGCCTCATCCAGCTTCATTCTCTCAGCCGCCATTACTTTACTGCAGCATTTCAGAATTTTAACTAATAGTAATGGCCTTATTGTTATTAACGGTGACCCCTTTGACCTTTTGTCCCGCGTCGCTTTGTAGTTTTCCTTTTTTTTGAGGTCACGGTAAGATAAGTAGGTATAAAATAGAAGTCAGAGGAGAAACAATAAGAGCCGGATGACGGCCGACAAAATTCTTGAAGCATCAAATTTACATATAACTAAGAAATAATAATACAATAAAATTATTTATATACAGCACAATGTTTTTGGCTTCTTGGGGGCAGCAGAGTGATCATCAGCTAATTAATTTATCTTTTTTAGCTGCTACAGCTCGTCGCTAACTGTCTGTCTGCTGTTTGATGCAGTTGTGGACTGAGTTTTTTTTTTTTTTTTTTACTTTTAACTTCTAAGTCTAGAAATTCAATTTTTGGAAGCCTTTTTTTTTTTTTTTTTTTTTTCATTGATGTTGGTTACAAAACAGCTTCATTGGTGAGATAAAGGGATTTAATAACATTAGTTCACTCCAAATCCTCGAGAAACATCAAAAATTAATTTGAAGTGGTAAAATAATGTTTTTATACAACTAACAAAAAAATAAATGAAGTGCTTTGTCACTTTGCTAAATGAACCCTTTCCTGTGGTAATAGTTCTAACATTAGCTCCTAATAGATAATAATGATGTCTATCCCACTGTGGATCTGTGATTGTACTTTGGAGAAGTTTCAGGGTGGATGTTTGGAGATGATGTGCAGACCGACTGATGTTATTGCTGGTAAGAGATGCAGACAGTCTGGGAGAGCGAGCGCTTACCTGCTCTGTCCAGGGCGTCAGGAAGCCACGCCTTTATTTAATATTCTGGGATTGACAGCTCTCTGCTCAGCACACAGTAGCCACGCCCCCAATGTATAACTCTGCTTTAATCGAATTGGATTCACAAGACGATCTTTTTCCTGATATATTAGAAAATGAAAAAGCCGAGTCTGAGTTTTGGCCTCACGTATGTAGCCGGCGTCCTTTCACACTGAAAACATTTCTAATGAATGAGAACAGGAAGAATCTTTACTGCAGCGTTTGCGTCTTTGTGGCTGATAAAATTCCCCACGCTGAGGAAATGAGCTTTGACAAGAAATGTGCTTTCCAATGAAAGAAAAAAGAAAAAAAACAACAACTCTTGAGCATTTATTTGTTCTGTGAATTGAATTGGTAAAGCGAAAAGTTTAGTGCAGAAATAAAAAAACTGCAGCGGCGAGCTTTCAGCCAATCCAAACGCAGACAAAGATTTAGGACAAAATGAACTAACTTGAACGTTGTTGCGATTCCCCAGCGGGAGTACGAGCGAAGGAGTAAAACGGGCCTCCAGGTGTTTCGATCGAGGGCTCGAGGACGAGAGACGCAGCTGCAGAGAAACACAAATTCAGGCATGAAGCAACAAAAGCCAACAAAGATACTTGTTTGTTAAAATCCAATTTATTCATCCCTGATATACAAAACAATGTTTCATTATTTTCCGTGTGAAAAATAGCTCTGGATTTTGTTCAGCTCAGTCTGGTTTGGCCTCAGGGGGTTGCTGTAAGTGAAGGCCCCCCCCCCCAGTATGTACAAGGTTCAGATCCTAAGAGCCCTAAGTCGTGAATAAAAGATCCCCTCAACATCTGATCAGGGCTCATCAAAACCCCTCAGGCCGAAGGAGAGGACCGAGGGGAGCCTGATAAAACCCATCCGGGGTTAGCGCTTCGGCGGTGGTGGGGGTGTTCTCATACGAGAGCGCCAGCTACAGTCCACGCAGGATTCACCGGAGAAGGCTTCCCAAAGCCAAAAAAAAAAAAACCCAAAACAAAAGACCTCCAACAATGGCTGCCACTGAGGCTTCTGGGAAAACTTCGTCCTCTAAAACCAAACCTCTTCTTTATCACACCGGAGCTCCAGTGCGAGCGTCAGTTTTCCTCATATACATACATCTTTTTACACTTTTCAGGTTTCTTTACAAAAATAAGGTTATCTTGCATTCATGTCATCAATTAAAACTGGGTTACAAAGTGAGATGAACAACCGTTATTGCACACATTGATTACCAACAAGTAGATCATCCAAAAAAAACAAAAACAAAAACAAAAACCATTTGATTAATACAGACTAAGAACTATGTGTCTGCCTCGGTCTATATCTGTGTGGCAGCAAATGAAATGAAATATTCGGAGGAGTCTGTGGAGAGGAGGAATGAAAAACGGATGAAAAGCACAAACAAATGAACAGAAACGAATCAGACGAATGGATCTGTCGGTCAGCTCCCGGGTGGCGGGAAGGCAGGGCACATGTGAGACGACGACAACAGGTTGCCATGGTGATAATTGCACACCGACACTGACACATCATCCACCCCACTTCCACTTTTATATCCGTACGGTTGTGTGTGTATGTCTGCCTCAACCACATGAACTACAAAATCCAGACCTGGACATTCGGTCACTTTTCCCCCCTCATTGATAAAGAAGAGGAAGTTGAACGAGAGGCACTTGTGGAATGAACGTGTCACCGACAGACGCTCAACTCGCCCTGGACTCACAGTTACACGTCTCGTACTTTTCTCAGCCTTCACCTCAATAGCGTCGTCTGCAATTTTACAACTAAACATCTTAGTAGAAATGTTTCAGACAGCTTGTAAAAAAAAAAAAACAAAACAACAAGCCATAAAGGACAGCATGAAAATCAACATTAAAAATCATCAAATGTGAAAAAAAAAACAAAACCCCAAAACAATACATCACATAACAAGCCCTAAAATTTAGGATTGATTAAGACATTAAATTATGATTTTATATTACAGGAATGATGTTAAATATATTAATCTGTAAGTAAAACTCTGCTAAACCAAAGACAACAACCCTGGTTTACATCAGGCAACAGATAAAGCTCATTGGGTGAATGGAAGATGCCGACCGATGTGAAATAATCTGATGCTATCGGTAGAAAGATGCTTGTAACGCACACACAGGCACAAGATGGCTGAAGTGTGACGAAGTCATTCAAATGTCCGGTTTTCTTTTTTTCGTTTTCTGTCAGGCTTCAGGTTTGTTTTGTTTTTTTGGTACAGTTTGATAGCATAAAATAATCCACATGCACTCTCTCATGCAAAGCCATGCTGCTCTACTGTGTGTTCTACCTTCTGTGGCTTAGTTAGCAAGACAGAGATGCCAGCAAAAGTTAAAAAAAAAAAAAAAAAACCCCAAAAAACCCATGCAACGCATCGTGTGCTGGAAAACTGCGATGGCGAAGCTGAGAGTGAATGTTTTAAGGCCTCAAAGGGAGGAAGTTGGCTTTCATGCCTGGACCAAGAATACGAAAAAGAAAAACAACCCCCAACACAAACAGACAAAAAGGATTGTGTCTTAAAGGACGTAAAGGGAAGAGGCGTACAAAAAAAAAAAACAAAAAAAAACAAAATGGAGGTGAAAACCGAAGACGGAGGGATGGAGGAAAGGGAAAACAGATCGATGAGCAGAGAGAACGCTGACCAGCAATTATATCCACATGCATTTTTAAATACACAGTACTTATACATTATCTGTCATGCCGGGCTGCTCGTCCAATCACAGCTGGACTTCCTGGTTTAAACAGCCCTACGCAGCCTGCACTAATGAGGCGACTTTTCATTGGTCAGGCGGGTAAATGTGACCGGCTGTTGGTCAGTTACGGGTTTGCTTTAGTGGTTTTGCACCAGCTGATCTGACTTCTGGTTCCTGCTCGCCGTCCTCGGCGCCATGACATCATAGAGCTGGTCAGCTCAGCTCACATGGCGATCAGGGGCAGATTGATGAGAGAGCTCAGAGCAGCTGCTTAGGCAACGATGTCTTCATTCTTTCAGCCATCCATTTGCTCCCTCCCTCCCTCCCTCCCTCCCTCTCTTTCGCTCACTTCCTCGCTCACTTCCTGGCCTCTCCGCCCGCCCCAGCCTCCTCTGAAACGGTTATTAAGAGCTATATTTAGATAAGCAGAAAACGTCCAGTCCCAGAGTGCATTTGTGCGTATTCCTTTGTGTCTTTGTGATACAAAGCTGCGGCTACAGTATGAGAGGAGTGCGTACGTTATGAAAAGGGCTACAGGTGCTTCTGCTGCAGCCGACAGGCATGTCTGCTTGCATAGACTGTACTCTCATCCTGACCATTAAGAGAAGCTGAGGAGAGCAGGAGAAAAAGGGGGAATGATGGAAGCTTGAAAACACAGAAAACTAAGGCATCTTTCCGTAGGTGAGCCAAAAGCTTGACGGCTGGTTGAACTTTAGTGTCCTTTACAGAGAAATGTGTATATGGCAAAATTCCAGTTAAACTCAGACCACCTGATCAGTCAGAAATTAAATTAATCAAGCAGGAAAACAAGAGACTGAAATGTGCTTGAAAGGCAGTAAAAAAAAAAAAAAAAAAAATCAGATAAGAAATAGTCGTTTGCTACCTCCTTCGTCATGCACACTCACATTTTCTCATTTCTCACACTCACACACATACGTTATCCTTCCTCTCATCATTGCCCAATTTCTCTGCTTAAGTGGAAGACCCGTTCACAAGAAAATCCTGCAGGTCCAAACTTTTTTTTTTAAGATCTCAGCCTGTTCCCAGTCCACCAACAAGCGTCTTCTTTCCCTCCTCCTTAAGCCACATTCACTCTGCTGTTGGTTCCCCAGGGAAAATGGAGAACAGGGCACAGGTTGAGTAGTGCCCCACCTTCCTGTGGAGTGTCTGACTTGGTCAGTGCCAAGCTCCAGGAGGAAGAAGGTGGTGGTCTGTGGAGCAGAGAGACGGTGGAGGGGGGAGGGAGGAGCAGATGAGGAGTTGAGGGGGGAGGCTGGCGTAGCGGTACAACTCTTTCCAGAATTAAATATTGATCCTAAGCCCTGAGGATTTTTGCATGTTTGTGGCTTTGGGGGAGTTAAAGACCTCGATACCTCACTCCTCCTCCTCCTCCTCCTCCCTCCTTTACTTTCCCCTCACTGGGATTTCTCGTCAGATTCGGAGGGGGCGTGTTCGCGGGGCAGCGACATGCTCTTGTGGCGGTCCCACAGCTTGTGGAGCTCGGTGGTCTCGTTCTCGCTGCTGCTGGTGCCGCTGTCGCGGAAGCTGGCCAGAGGAGGACGCACCTTCACGCCTTTCACTGTCACAGAGCCCTCGATTGCCTTGCGAAGCTGGACGAAGAAGAAAAAGAAGAAGAAGCCAGTTAGAGAGAACCCAAGTCCGGGCAGGTAACGAAGCCATGTAGACTTTTCACACCATAATGAACCACAACTTCATACTGCGCACACACGTGATGACATGGACCCTCCGGTTGTGCACAGAGGTTACTGTAGAAGTAGTGTGATTTCTGCTTTAGTAGTATTATCACCAAAAATACAATGAGATGATGCATTTAATGTCCAACTGTTTTTGTTCTTTTTTTTTTTTTTTAGTTAAACAGGATTTTATCTCCATTTGGTTTCCATTATTTGGGTTTGAAGAAGAGCACAGCGCGAATCATTGCACCAGATTTCACTGAAGTTTTTCAGAAAGTATGATCACAGTGAAAATCTAAAGCTCACTGAGACTAATCATTACTTTTTGCAAAAACACCAGTGGGTGTCTGCCAATTTTATCTCCCACCACTGAAACAGCTCTTGTAACAGCCTGTGAAATAGAACTGCTCATAAAATTCTTTAAAAACCAAACACAGTAAATAAAAATAATCTTCCCATTCATGCCCTAAAATGGAGGGAAAAGTAAAATCCATACATGGATGGACGGATAATTCAGCCTGTATTTGTACAGTCGGACACATTTCTGGTGGCAGAGAGAAAACTGGAAAGCAGTGAAGTGCACGTTCTGCCTCCAGCTCCTCTTTGCATCTTTTGTCCAAGCTTCCGCTCGATTAGTCCGAGTAGGAAGCATATTGGAACACCAGCCGCTTCTCCAGAGGACGTTTGACGGTCAGTTCTCAAATCAAACAGGACAGAAAGTCCGATCCACCTCAGCTCGCCGATGCAGTTCTTCCTGGAGCGAATCTCCATCAATGTTTGATTTATCCGTACTTTCTTACAAACTGTTTTGTTTAAGAAAAGTGTTTTTCTTTGCTCGCAAATCAGTTTGAGACTAAAAAGTGTTGCAGGTTTATCCACAGCCTCTTTTGTATCCTCGATATGAAGGTCACTAATGGAAATGGAAGTACCTCGGTTAAGTGACGGTGTAAGATCATGTCAGTTTGCCGTCTGATCTGCCGGCCACTTTCTATGTAATTTGAGGGGGGGGGGGGTTTCAACGGTCATATGGAAGCGGTCACAGTGATTCACTGTGATGTTTGCTGAAGCACTTTACAGGATCGGAGCGGAAGAGAAGCGAGAGACGGAAAACAACAGCACATTTATAAATGTGTGCAGCTCAGAGTGCCGCCTCCGCAGCAGAGTGGATAAAAAAAACAAAAAACAAAACTGACCACACAAGGTCAGAGAGCACGCGGCCGATCCGAACAACAGATCAAATCAACGGATCCGACACTCCACCGACTCTAAAGTGAACACCGGAAGTGAAGTTTGATTCCTGTCTGTACAAAATGGGGCTCCAAAGCATCAGTCCTGAGCTGTTCGAGTCCATGAACGCATCCAGTTGGTACAACTAATGTTCAAGCTAATGTTACATTATTCTGGGGATGGTATATATATATATTTAAAGATTTACCATTTTTTAATCACAGTGTAACCTTAAAATGTCATACAGGCTCAGTAGTTTACAGCGTTTATTTTTTTTTTTTAGTATTGGATCAGCTGTTGAAGTCCAGCGATAAACAAGGTCAGGTGTCAGAATATTTCCACCTATTATTGACTCAGACTCTCCTTAGACGTTGAGAAAATGCAGAAGTTATTTATTGCTATTATATTTAGATAACGAGTTGCTTGAATTGATTACTCGGTTAATTAGTTCAGCTTATTATCCAACAAACATAAGTGCTGTTACAGAGTTACGAACTTCTGTATTATGTTGCAGCGAATGCAAACCGAACATTTCCTGCTGCTTCGGCTTCACATCGAAAGCATCTCACAGGCGAAACTTTTACGTGAAGTACGCGCAGCAAATGCAGATAATTTGCAAGCGAGCTCAGCACTTCGATCAGTCATCGAAGACGCATCTAACGTAGTAAACATCGGACTAAACATGCAGGAGGAACAAGAGGAGCGGCTGCCGGGAAGCAGATGATGAAGAGCTGCAGGCGACATGCTGCATCTCAAATTTGTCCTCCTCTCAGCGTGTCCACCTGTTGGCAGACTCAGGCTGTGTGCAGCATAAAATCAGGTGTAAGAGGAAAAATGATTGTCTGACCTCCTTATTATTTGCTTAGCTGCCTTCAGACCTGCTGTATTAAACTGGCAGGAGTAAAAACCTGCAGATTGGCACTGACCTTTTTATTTCTTCCATTCACAACATGTGATTTCCAAGGCCCAAAGCAAAACATGCAGACATTTTGATTTATTAAAAAAGTTAAATAATTCAAATGTTTTAATGATTATTTCACCTCCATACATTTGACATTTGAGCATGAGGGCTTTTCTATTCTCAGTTTGTTGTCTGATGTCTGAAGGATTTGACGCTACAGAGCACTGAGGAGAGTCTGAATGCTGCAACATGCGTCTTCTCTATGTGGATATGATATAACAGGCTGTCTGCAGTGGCTGGGCTTTATCTGTGTTTTTTTTTTTGTGTGTGTGTGTGTGTGTCTGCTGGAAAGAGCGCAGAACAAAAACGAGTAAATGTCAGGGACAGGCGAGCAGCACTGCACTTAGCAACAATCCTCTTGCCACTTCCCGGCCAATTCGCAAAGAGAGAAGGGGTTTTTGGTTGTTTATGAGGAGGGAGGGGGGGACAGACAGGAGAGACAACAGAAAGAGACAGCCATATTAAGCAGCCCTTTCTCTGTCACAGTACATAAAAGGCAGGAGGAGGAGGAATCAGTGTTGATTGAAATGTCTTTGTGTGCTTGTGTGTGAAGAGTGTGTTGACAGCACTCCTGATGATCATGACCGTGATTTTACAGTTACAAAACCACCAAAAAACGCCGAATGTGTCACGACTTTTTCAGGATCAGGTTTGACATCAAGAAACCACTTAACAGCTAATGAAGTGCTTAAAGATGTGAAAATACCAACCCGTTGACGTGTCACCCACCGGTTTGTGATTTTGAAACCTCCAGTTTGTAATTTGGCTGTCACCTTCTTGTTTTTGTTTGTTTGTTTGGGTTTTTTTTTTTTTTTAAATAAGAACCAGCACAAAGCCACGGAGGATGATCACATATCTCCGGCAGGAAACACGTCGGGTGGAGAAGGTGGAGCTGAGGAGGAGTGAGTCTCTCAATCAGATGGTAACCACGTCATCTCATTTCCTCCAAATTAGACCATCATTTAAAAAATAAACATCATGTTGTATTAAAGGTGACTTGAAACTAGAGACTGAGACCATAAACTCATCAGGAAACAATCTGCCGAGTTAATAAATCAAGTAAAAATAGGGACATTTTCCCATAGACTTCAACGATGGTCATTAGAGGGAATGCAGTTTTAAGGAGTCTGGATACACTTTTACATAAAGAGCACACCAAAAGGACTCTTACTTCTTTGAGGGAAACCACTCCAATGAGACGTCCAATGCTGGTGACGTAGGCGTGGTCAAGGCCCAGCAGTGAGAAGATGGTGTGTGTCTGTTGGAGAACATAACAAAACAATAAAAAAAACAAAAACAAACAAACAACAAAAAAACACCATCCAAACTGGAAAAGTAAAGTGCTGAAAGAAAATGAGGCTCAGTTAAGGAAATGCACTGCTGACTTCAATTAGCAACAACTTCATTCACAACGGGTTCATTCAGCTCGTTGGATATTCGGCTGAATTGGATACGATCACTTTGGGAAATGTGTCCTGGCGACAATCAGTGTGACAATCAGCCACCTCAAAGTGAACTCAGACAGATACGACTTTTAAATGAGGCAAGAAAGAGCTTGTTAAAAGGAAATCAACAATAAAATACAAAGGAATAGATGTAATTTTGAGAATTTTTATCAACAGAAGAAACATATAAGACAGAAATTAATATTAATTCAAAGCAGAGTGATGTTAAAAAGTCCAAAAGGAGCCATTTCCGTTTAGCTGCAGCCCAAAAATCTCTTCACCTCCACAGACACTTATAACCATTAAAGCTTCTTTAAACAAGATTTGGAACAACGATAACTATTTCCATTTAAAGACGATGTGGAATGATGGTTTCTGGAGCTGAATGTGTCGCGGCATGAATTTTTCTGTGTTCAGGTGAAAGTGACCTTCCAAAATGTCCTCAGCTGTAGAAACCACTTTCTTGTTTGAAAAGGCCTCAGACGGAGGAAGAGATAAGAGCCGTGGGGGATTAATGGCTCAAATCCCAATCAGCTGGTGGACCAGACCAACCGGGGGGACATGCAGAAAGTTTGTAGCTGCTCTGTCGGCGTCATTTGTGCCACTTTGGTCCCAGCTGATAAGTCAGAGGCTTAATTTCTGTCCCCGTCCGACTGTGGGGTCAACGCCGGGCTGTCTTTACGGAGATGGAGAACCTTACTAAACCACAGATGGGCTCCATCTTTACTATTTTCATTAGTGATCGGCAACGATAGCGTAATAATGTTAGCTGTCTTGCTGTTACTGTTGGTGATGGAGAAGTAGCTTTATCTATAAACAACAAAATGACTCAAATATTCTGCGGCTGCTGAAGTTGTCGTCAGTCTCATTCTTGTCCTCCATGTTTCTACTTTGTTTTTCAGCTTCCGTAGGATGAGCATGTCAGTTTTATGTGATCCTCTGACCCCGTTTTGCTCTATTTATACATCACTCCCCGATAAGCTCCGCATTTGCTGATGCAATAACAAGGTATCACCCGAGGAATCATTAAAGTTTCATTTAATCTCATCTTCACCACTGGAGACACCATGTGGGAGTGTGGCTGCACGGCTGCGTGCAGCTAAAAGCAAAAAGAGGACTGAAGCCAACTGGCCTTTTTGTTCTCAACCCTTTTAGTGTTTGTCGGGACTTCCTGCTTAGTTGGAGTAGACATGTGGGACATCTGATTTCGATCCAGTTGTTCCAAGCGAAAGGACACCGGTGCCAAGGAAAAGGTTGTTCAGGTTTTTTCTATCTGAAACGATCTATTTCAGCTGTAATTCACCAATTCGAGTTCCCATCAGGGGCGTCGTACAATCAACCGAATCTCTCTTATGTGTCATCTTTATCATGAACGTAAGTCTACAGATAAATTTCTTCTGTCATTTCTTGCTGTTCTTCAGTCTGTGCTCTTTTAAAGGGTTCATGTCTACAGAGCAGCAGCCGAACTCTTTATCTTATCGCCACTTTATGTTTGAACAACCTTTTTTGTCTCTGTGAGATTGTTTCTGCGTAGAAAAGTTTATATAGAACAGTCAATGTTTTTTTGGGTGGGGGTGGGGTGCATACATGACGTGGCTGAGGGCAGAAACCTCAGACAGATCACATCAGCTCCAAACCACATTCATGACCAGATACCAGCTGGGAAATACAGAAACAAATGGACAGACCTGACGATCACCTAAAGACGATCTAAGTCACATTCAATTCGTCACCTATCTGCTGGTTTTGCTGCGATGTGACTGTATCTTTCTATTTGAATTACAGCTTCCCTTCTTTGAATAACTGATGGAATAAATATATTATAATGAAGTGACAGCAGCTCGGGGCATCAACAGAGAAAGAAACATACAGACGCACAAGAACGGAGTAAACAGCAAGGCTGGTGGATTCAGAGAGGCTGAACGAGAGAGACTACCTTCGCTAACGCACACACACACACACACACACACACACACAGGGCTGTGTACAGCGCAGGCAGTGGTGGAGGGTTGTTTAATATGCTGAGGGAGATTGTGCGTGGTATTGGCTTTTGGCAGCGTGCGGCGGAGGGAGGGGAGCGAGATGGATTGGTGCAGGATCCCTCTCTTAAATGTTTAAAGAGTATTCACACAGAGCCCGGAGGGGGGTGGGGGGGTGGGGGGGTATACAGCAGGTAGCATTATGAATGGAGGACATTAGGTAGCACCACAGCCTCTGGCAAACCAGACTCAGCGTGTGTGCATGTGTGTGTATGTGTGTGTTTGCGTGTATGCTCGGTAGGAAAAGAGCGTTTAAACATTGAGGGTGTGTGCGACTGTGCCGCAGTAAGAAAACGAACGGCAGACAAGCTCGAAAGTAGCCAAACCTCCGTTCTCCTTCCTCTGATCTGTCACTTTCTCCATCACACTGTGTGTGTGTGTGTGTGTGTGTGTGTGTGTGTGTGTGTGCGTGTGTGTGTCCATGTCTGTTACAGGCTGCCTTTGGGGACACATTTCAGATTTAAGACCAGTTAATTGAGGACAGTTTGTCTAACTGGGGACTAAAGTTAAGGTTCGGATTAAAGTGTAAATTTTTTCTTGGATAATATTCGCCTGACTGACTGTGAATCTTCTTATGTTATTAAAATGATGAAGATGTCTTTGGTAAATTTCAAAGTTTTAGTATCTTTTGCATCTTCCGTCGTCTACTTTTCCACCCACAGGACAGCAGCTCTGATGAATGTCCACTGACAGTCAGAGAAGCTTTATGAATATGTTCCTGCGCTGATGGATTACGCTCACATTCAAAAACAAACAGATTAAAACCAGTCTGGCAGTCAAAAAATGAGATAAAACAACCTGATGTCCAAGTTCATTGCCATTTGGGCTCATAAAGGACTTATTTTTACAGGCAAACTCGGCTTTAACCTTCTTCTAAAGCACCAACAATCTGCTTCACCCTCTGCATAGGAAGAACATAACTCAAAATAACTTGACTGTTGACTTTTAGTGTGTTGTTATAGTCACATTAATCCTCCTTGCAGGACGGTGGATTGCGCTGAATCAATTTGTTATTGCGCATCTGAGCCAAAATGGGGCAGAGTTCCCTCAGGCTCCTTCGTTGGGCCTCTTCTGCTCAACATCCTCATCTTTTCATTAACTCAGACGAAGGAAAACAACTGAAGTATGTCTCTGTATTGACGTGGCCGACACACACATGTACATGGCGATATCTACAACTGACTGAGGCCCCAAACGGTCACTGTGCCGCTGCATCGAACGAATGGGGATTTAGAATAACGTGTGAAGAGTTTCCTTTCGAGAGTCCGCTTCCTGTCCCAGAGCAGCGCCAGTCGATAAGAACCAGATATGAGGAACATGTCGAGCACTACAGCAGCACGGAGGGATGCAACCTTGAATTCACTGCTATTCAGTTGCAGCTTCTTCTATCTCCTGTTTCTATTTTAAATCCCATTTGTGGTTTTTTTTTAGCGGCCTGCTTCTTTTGTATCTTGCCTTGTTTGTTTTATGTAAGACACTTTGAATTGTTGTGTTGTTTGGCCTTAAGAGGTGTTACACAAATGAGCTTGACTAAAAATCAATGAGTAACTGCTGATGCACACGTTCAAGTTATTCTACAATACCAATCACAACATATCAAATTCAGAGGTATCACTGTTTTATCAGCGCATACAACCTGAAACACAAAACACAGAGACACACACACACACACACACACACAATGCAAAGGTCGAACAAAACACAACTGGATTCAGACTGCAAACAGACCTTGTGCAGCGACGTGCGCTCCACCAGCTGGAAAGGAGCGGGGTCGATTTTGCAGTTGTTGAAGTTGACCTGCTCATCAAGCTGCTTCTCCTCCCACTCTGCAATCTGAAAAAGACACAGAAGAAGAAGAGGCGAAGGATGAGAGTGGACCACTGAAGATCTGACAACAAAATAAGAAAAGACAAAGTAGGGAAAGGAGTCTTTATGCCATTCGAGGGCTTCAGCAGATGAATTCATAAATAAGTTCAAACCACGACGGAGGTGATGTGATTTAATAAAAGCTGACTGCCGGTGCTTTTTGATTGACTCCAAACCTGAGAGTGACAGAGTGTGTAATAGATGCTGTCAACAGATGATGTCTTTATGTCTAATCAGAAGTCAAAGCCACTGAATAATCCCACACCTCCTCCTGACAAATCACATGCCGCTGATAGACAATCAATGGACCGGACACGGCGCTGAACGACTCTATAAATCATCAGACAGCCACGACGATGGACGGCGAGGAAAAGCGAACGGCGAGCGACGGCCGATGACACGGCAGATGCATGACAGCAAAACGATGAGAGTTTTTGACGAAAGAAAGAAAAAAAAGGAGGGGGGGGTGGTGGAGGTGGAAAATGTGAGGAATGTGCCGCTGACAGAGAGGAAATGAGAGGTGCTGTTGATGGATGAATTATGAATGATGTCATATCCAAAAATATAAGACTCCGGGGTAATCTATCCGTCTGGGGATATTGAGAAATCCGAAAAACAGAGCGTGACATCATCGAGCGCGAGCTGAGGTTCGATCTGGACAAATAGAGGTTTTTGAAGGATGGAATCCAACAGCTTCCATACGGGAGCTGTTGGAGGAAGTGAATTTGGTCGACTTACTGTCAAAAAAAAAAAAAAAGTCTGAGTTATCAATGGTGTATTTTGGACGCGGTAACTCTTTAACCACCTTTAAATCTCTTCTTAAAATGCATTTTTTATATTGAGCTTTCGGTGAATGGTTTTGTATTTTGGTTGAATCACGGTGAGTAACTTTTTCCTCCCCATCAGTTCTTTTTGCACAACGATTGATTGTGATGTTTTTGTGTTTTCTGCTTTACTCTCTTATCCTCAGGCCATTTGTCTGGTTTTGCTTTTCCTTGCAAAACAATTTACAACTTTGTTAAAAAAAGCTGCTGTAATTTATTATTATTATTATTATTATCATTATTTCCACCATGCACACAAGCTTTACTTCACACACAAACACTGCGCCACTGTTACCGTTACTTCTCCCCAAAGAAACAAATATCTCTTAATTCACAGCTGGACCTAGTCCCAAGTGTCCGTCAAAACAGACCATAAATAAAAGGCTGTGGTGCTACAGACACGTCGCAGCCCTTAAATAATATTATCCTGCTTTCTTGTTTGGTACAAGCTGCAAGAAAACTGTCACCATTTCATATTTTTCAGAGTAAAAATTACCCTTCAACTGAAATCATGACTACCAAAATAATCACTTTATTATTATTATTATTATTATTTTATGACATCTAAATCATTTGCAGGTCATAACTTTTTATATTTATGCTGCTTTTATTCATTCATTCAATCTGCAGCTGCTTTAGTTTATCTGGTTGTCTTGTCTTTGGTACTTTAGTCAGTTAACTCAACATTAAGAAGAAACAAAATTCTTTCATAATGACAATAAAGGAATGATCATTCATTCACTGGTGTGTGTTCATAGCTGTCCATCTCACCTCTCTGATGGTCATGTCGTCCTCCAGATCTCCGTCATCCTGCACAGAGGAAACAACGGGAGAGCAGTGGGTACAGAAAACTGTATAAAAGCACACACACACACACACACACACACATATATGAAAAAACCCCAAATGTCAACAAAAACACGAAACACAAACACATGAGCGGTGATAAAAGGGTAAACAGTGTTGTTTAGCTGGTTATTATCGCCATTAACCGGCCCCCCCTCTGCTACATCTGTACACAGAAGGTAAAGTGACACGGTGGAAACACATCATCGCCCATGCATCACATCGTAAGTGTCGAGACAGATGGACAGAAATGGAATGAGCGACTAAAAGACTACAGTACATTTAATGAGTGCGGGGGATGTGATGCATGAGATGTCAGAGCAGACGATCATTATAATGATGGATGCGTCGCGCTCGCCGAGCTCACGGCTCATAACTGACAAGCTGACGCCGTTTGACGTGCCGGAGTCGAACTAGCAACCGTGTCCCTAAACACAGAGAGAATGGTCCGGAGGTCGGTGGGACGGAAATGTTCAACTGACCGGGTGAGAGCGTTCCCACGGAGTGTGTATGCAGCTCTGTGTGTGTGTGTGTTGGGGGGGCGGCTGTGAAATATGATTTCAAAGTGTTTAGTCTCGTGCTTCTTGTGAGTTCAGGTATTTGTCGAGACTGAAAGAAGGAGGACACAAGTGTGTTTTAGAGAGAGAGAGAGAGAGAGAGAATGATAGTGTGTTTGTTAGTGTGTTTCAGTGTGTGTGTATGTGTGTGACATCGGAGCCCTGAGCTCATTTATTTATTCCCATCGCCGTGGTGACTGACTTGTTGGTAACCCTAGCAACTGCTGCTGCAGGGTAAGAAAAAAAAAAAAGAAAAAGAAAAGAGGTGCCCTACTGTAGGATTATGCAAGCTGAGGCCAGACGTGCCTGGAGTTAATGAGACAAAGCAAACGCACACACACACACACACACACATGCACACCTACAGAACTTGATCGCCGCCGTCTCACTGATCGAGCTGCTTGTCACACAACATAAGGACACCCTGAATGTCGCCGGTACACACTGCTGTTGTTCCAGGACAAAATGTAAACTAAAGAAAGATGGGGAAATCGGATCACCTTGGCGCTTTGTGTGTCTGTGTGAGTGTGTGTGTGTGTTTGCAGACGACACTGGGTTTTCTGAGAGAGGGGGAGAGAGAGAGAGAGAGAGAGAGAGAAAGAGAGAGAGAGAGAGGTGGGAGTGTGTATGCAAAACAATCACTTTCAGAAAGATTAGCTGCTCCATTAAGAGCAAATCTCTGCTTACACAGTGAAAGTGTATATGAGTCAGTGTGGAGTGTAAACTTTGTGAGCACAAAAATATGATGAACTGTGTAGGCAAATGACATTTGAATGATAAGCGTGCAGTCCGTGTGTGTTTTGTGTCTGTGTGTGTTGTGCTGACAATAGACCGATGCTTTGTGTGCCGTTTCTGTGAGCAGACAAAGATAAGGAAGCTCTGGTGCAGTGATCCATCTTTACTTCTGTCCACTGAGCAGATCGTCCAAGAGTGGAACGCACAATCTATCACAACTGCATCACATTCACACACTGTAGGATTGGATTATAAAGTCAGGTAAAGTGTATAATGGGGAGAGTGTGATGATACTGGAAGTGTGGAGAAAAAGGAGCCTCCTCTCCAGGATGGTTGTGTTTTTTTTACTCTTTTAATTTCTGAGGAACGATAATCTAAAAATTAATCCGTTCATCTAGACTACGGAATATATCTATAGATAGTTCAAATGTGGAACGTTTTGGTTTCATAAGAAGAATCTTGATGGTGAATTCATAAAAAAGAAAGAAAAAAAAGAGCATCATCAGCATATTGTTAAAAAGTTCCATGTGCAGCTGTGAGAACAAAAGTTGGCACCAACTTCGCTGAACAGGATTTAATTTGAAGAGCGCAAAAAAAAAATCAATGAAGAAAATCCCAGAATGTTAATTTATCTTTTCTTAAAACAACATCTGAGTTCGTTAGCGTCATCTCTCTGTGCTTCAGCTGATCAATCAACAGTGATGACTGAAATGTGTGTAGATATCTCATTTTAACATTCAAGCCCCTCCTCTAAATCCTCTGTGTGACAGTTTCACTGATCAAACCCGTCATCAAGTACGTTTTGGCTGCTGCCAGCAAAGACGACGACGACAACAACAACATGGTGCAACGGGCGACACATTGCAACAATAATTACTTATCAGTCATGTGCAGGCGATGCTGGCTGCCGTTTCTGAGTATCTGATTGGTTGAAGAGAGTTGGCGTCATCACTGACCCTGTGATGCAGCTCTGGGGAAGAAGGAAATCTCTGCTGCGGTTATTATTTGTGCGAGCACACACCGAGATCACCGGCTACTACTCTGAAAACGTGAGATTTTATGAGCCACGGTCGTCAAAAGGCAAAATCTCTTTTAATAATGACACCGCGATGAAGTCCTGACGCACAAAGTATCAACTATCAGACATCAAATCGGCCCGCCGTCAAAACAAATTACAGTCAGTGTGTCACACTCCAGATAAGTTCCCCCTCTCTCCTGTGCATCTCCGCTGTGTTGTCTGAAATGATTCAGGAAATGAAAACTTCGTCCTGTCCCCTGAATATTCTTCCTATCAGATACCTGAAGGACATTTTTAGAGGAGTCGCCGTCTTCGTAATCACTTTAAAAAATTACTGCCCTCTTTCAAAATTCATCCTTCTTTCATCCTTCAGTTGTAAAAGAAAAAAAAAAAGAGGGAGTTTGCCTGGATTTTAATATCGTGATGCACAAATCTCCACGTAAACGGAGTTTACCATCTTGTCCAGGTTTCATTTCGTTCCATCTCGACTGGGACGAACCAGCTCAATGTGAGTTCATCAATTTGTAACCAGCATTTTTCAAAATGGAGGAGGATCCTTCATGACACTCCTCCTCCCTGATTGTCAACTGCCTGTCTTACTCCTTCACACACGAGTGAAGCTTTAAAATGGCCCCAAAAATAAAACCTCCGCCAAAAAATTCTAGTCTAATAATTTAATTTACAATTAAACTATGTTTGTTTTAATTTTTGAGAAGTGGAATTTCCCATCTATGGGTCAGAGGTGCTAATTGTAATAATCCCAAAGGGGTCAGTGAGGGAATATGAGTTTGCTCAGTTCGATCACTAACACTAACGTTTATTTCAGCTCAGTCTGTAATAGAAGAAATAAACTGGACTGAATATGAGCTGCTCATGAGACAAAGTGCAGCTGGATCCCAAAAACACTGATGTGTCTAATTGGACTCAGAGATGTCTCAGAGACTTGCCTCATTATCTCTGTACATCAGCGATAATTCTGCAGTTTGCAATTTTCATGATCATTCATCACGATCATTGCAATCATTCCTTTTTACTCATTTGTACTCTCTTTATGTTTATCCCTAATTTGCTCTTACATCTGCTGTTTTTCCATCATTTCCTTTGACTGCTGTTTATGGTGACCGTTTGAAACCAGTTTCATGTTTAGTTTTTTTTTTAGTCCCTTCTTTTCTGCCTCAGCCGAACACACCAGCACTTTAATGCAACTTTTCTTTTCTCTCTTGCATCAAGTCTGCGCATTCCCACACAAGTGTGCATACGTCAAGACACAAAACACGCGCATCCCCCAACATCCTAAAGAAACAAAGGACGAAAAAAAAAAAAGGGAGAAGTGACATGCCAGAAAAAAATGGAGCCCATGAGCCTTCATAAATAAAGCATGGATGCATTATGAAGACACAAGAGTGGGGGGAAAAATAATGAGAAAAACAGTGAGGAGAGAGCAAGAGGCCGGGCATTTCACAGCTTAGATGGAGGGACGGGGGTGGCGTGGAGGCGGATGGGAAGAAGGTACAAAAATGGCAGGGAAGAGTTTGGAGAAGTAGTAAAAAAAAAAAAAATGGACAAAGAGCATGAAACAGAGCTGCAGAGATTAAATCGGATCTGTAAAAAAAAAAAAAAGACTAAAGGCAGCTGAAGGAGGGGAAAAGGAGGGAGCAATAACTTGATTTCTCCTCCACCACGGGGGCGTAAACTCGGAGGTCTTGGGAGGAAAGTAAATTGATACATTTATTCATCTGTATTTTTTCTCGGGCCCTCGGAGTCCCTGCAGACTCGGAGAAAAGCTATAATCAGTATCGCTCTCTGCCACGTACTCACACACTACTGAATGTTAATAACTCCTGATGACAAAGAAACAGGCCCACTGGCTTATGCTATTGTAAGTGCGCGCACACACACACACACACACCGAGTGCTACAAGGCTTCATTGCTAATTAGCTCACTCGAAGGCAACAGTGACTAACATGCCTCTCTGCCCACTTAACAGCTAAAATTCATCGCACTTATACACCATCTGTCTCAGCACTGACCTCCTCGTGGGTGCTCTCAACAAATCACTGGACTTCATTATATTGAATCCAGCTTTGGACGGCCATCGGCAGCCTTGGTGTCCACTAATTAATGTTAGACACAATAACAATTTAAGTGTGTGTGTGTGTGTGTGTGTGTATAGGGCATAAATAATAATCTGACATGGTGAGGTTAGTTAGTCACTTTACTTTTTTTTTTTTATCCTGCTGCAGCCTGAAGCTCAGGTTTGGTTTCAAGTGTGTTCAGAAAGTAAAAAAAACAAAAAAAAACAAAAACAAGAACAAATAACAAACAAACAAACCAAAAAAAAATCTATTTTAAAACATAATATTACGATGGAATTGAATTTTTGATTTTATGTTATCCAAATGAATCGCAGTCTAATAGGCAAAGAAATTTAAACACTTAATAAATAAATGTACTGATGATAGAATAAAACTGACAATCATCAGTAAATTATTAAATATATTAGAAACAAGGTCTTAGTCTTTATGAGGATATGATTTGATTTAAAAACCCAGTTTTCAACGTGGTGCCTTCACACTGATCAATTTACACCCCAAACACCAATAAAGCATCGACTAATATTAAATATCTGCAGGAGGTTTTTATTGAGTCTGCTCAGAGTTACAGTGTTCTCTGTGAAATGTCACACTGCAGCTCATCTGTCACGATTTTACCGTCTCAAAATGGGCCTCTGTGCCACGCAAGCTTCAGAAATCTGCACCTGAACCTGTAACTGATGCCGTTAATATTGTTCACAGCGGCCTGACTCAGGCGAGGAATGAAAACATTTCTTAATTTATGACACAAATTCCAGTTTGGGAGCAAATGTTGGGTAATTTGCAGAGAATTTATTTACTTTTTATTCACAGAACAGCAGGTTTGTGACAGATTATCTGCAAGAAGCATCGATAAATTTGTTGCAAATCATGAAAGGTCTCATTTAACTCTAGCCCTGTGTGAATAGAGATTTTTTTCTCTAATGTACCTCACTAATAGGCTCAGTAGCAGACGCCTTTTCACCAGAATAATGCCCCCAAATTGTGGCAAATTACTTTAATTCATTTCAAATGAAAACTTTTTCTAACTTATGACTTTCAATTTAAAAGTTTCTGAACGTTAAAAAAAAAACAATCTGATTTCAGCTGCCAGTGCACACGTGACCTCAGAGACAGACGGATCATATAATTAGTTATAACTCAAACTCAAGTTTCTCTGGTGCAATCCAGCCTCTTTGGTCCAAACAGAAGCACTGTGGTGTCACGCTGTGAAATACACCCCTCAGGGTTCACATTTTATGGCACCAAAAATGAGAAAAAAAAAAAACCCAAAAAACAAAACTCCCAGTACGCCTCCTCTGTTATTAATGTTGTACTTTTCTCTGGGAAAGTGTCATTATACTGCACGGACCCTGTTAAAGAGCCAGAGCGCTTTTCTTTCGGTGGTATTTCAGAGTTAGATGTTTGAAAAATAAGGCTCAAAACCCTCTGAGATCCATTCAAAGGTAACAGAGAATGATTTGAGCGGCCCATGCTGTCAGTGTTTTCCCGTAGTTACCAACAAGACGGAGAGTGCTCACGGTGTAATTTATTAGCTGTGCAGCTCGAGCCCCGAAGCAACAGATGAAGAATGATCTGACACCGCTCTGTGTTTGTGAATGATTGAAAATGTGTACAATTGTCAATCAATAATTGTCAGTGACGTGAACCTAATGGAGCCCTTTTAAAGTGCCTCAGGTCTAAAACATTAATAGTGTTAATAGAGTTACGGCGACACAGTGACTGAAAACCTGATGCAGACGTCGGGGACAGATAAACATTAACATTCAGGCCGCTGGCTAACATGCTGGTCACGCACAGGACTGTTTTATGAGACAAATACTTTTAAAATCGGATCAGTTTTGGTCTTCACTTTTTAATTGTTGGCCAAATAAATCAACAAATTGCCCTTTTTGTTAAACAACTATTTTGCTGCCTCTTCATGAATGTTTCGTATAAATTATGGAGTGTGTCAAGATTTATTTATGAGTCTCTGTAGAGCAGTCTGTTATCATGCTGATTGTTTTTCATCAGATTCTTATTATTTATTTTCAGACCACTTCAGAATGTGAATATTTTATGTAAATGTGACTTGAAGTTAAATAAATGTACCATTAACTAACGTTAAGGTACGATTATTAAACCACTTGATTCCCCGGATGACAGTTTCTGGTGTAAATGAAGCCCTGAGTGATGAATAGCACATCTGTGACTTAAAAAAAAAACGGTGTAAAAGATAATCGAGACAAGGATCCACCGAGTGAAACTTTTAATCGAAATAAAGATGAAAGCAAATGTTTAGAAGAAATGTGGAGAACATGCTCACCCCAAAGAAACTCTTTAAGACGGGTGGTGGCTCCTAGTGAATGAAACCACATCATACGTGATGAATGAGGAACAAATTCATGAGGATTTGAGAACTTGAGCTTCAGATTAGAAATAAATCACAGATGCCAAACGTGTCAGCGCATCTTGCATGATTATTTATCGCTGAATAGTGTTTGAATTTATTTTAGTAACGTGATCATTTGTCATGCAACGCCGGATGATCTTTGTGTCTCATCATTTGTCATAATTCGTTTACATTCATAATCAGACACTTGTTTCATTGATTGACATGCATCGCTGCTGGAGTGTGTGCGGTCACAGGTAATTGGACGGCGGGGGCCGAGGGGGCGGATCCCAGTTTGTGGCGATGTTTTCCGATCCTTCCCAGGACTTCTCATGAATCATCATTTCATCTGAGCTGCTGCTGCTTCAAATACCTGCCTGGTCCTAATGAAGAGATATGAGGCTCCTGTTCTGGTGTTTAACGCTGCATGCACAGAGCATCTTGTCCCAGAGCAGGTCTTCCTTTCCCGTCCCCTCCACATTAAACACCACGGTGTCTTTCATCGATTATGAGGAATGCAACGGGACTTTGGGGGTTAGTCCAGGAGCAGGCCAGGACCTGCTCCTGGAGGCATCACTTCGGGTGACACAGCTGATGATGGACAGGACAACATGCTCGGTTGAACAGCCTCGTCCTCATGAACCACTCGCCCATAACTCAACCAGATTTTGACTGCAAGCTGAGAATAGTTGGATATAATCAGAGCTAATGAAAGAAGGAACTGCTATTTAAAAAAAAAAAGGGGGGGAAGCTCAGTGGAAGAAAATCCCCATTAAATGTGTAGGAGGTTAAAGAAGCATTGGATGCATCATTGGCAGCGTTGCATGGTCATCAGGTGGCCTCTATGACCTCCACTGCACACAGGACCAGTGGCTCTAATGAAGACAAATGGACACGTGTCTTAGCCAATAGCATAGACCGCTGGAGGCTGAGGAAGGTCAGTGGGGGGGCTTTCAGCTCGGACGAGGAGGAGGGTGTTCAACGCTTTTTTTACGGCACAATGGCACGGACGGGCTTTTGGCTGAGCCTGGCCATCGGCGTTTGGGATTAGCCCTGGGATGTGATGACGGGGTGACAATCAGTTGATTGGCTGATGAACCTGTTGGCGGGCGGATTCCAGGCATTTGGGAATCCCCTTTCGGTGGGTCTTACCACGACAGATATCCTGACTCGTTTGGACGGCTTCCTGAGCTCAGGAGATGCGGGGCTCTCCGTGTTGTTGTTTTTCTTCCGGGGGGCGATCAGAAACAAGCACACAACATTAACAACAACCTCAACGTCAGTTTGACTTTGCAAACAGCAGAAACTTCTTTGCAAAGCCATTTTGACATGAGCAAACTTCTGGAAGGGGAAAATTTTTTTTTTTTTTTTAACTGAAACCTTATTTGTATGAACCAACTCATTAGCAGGATGGTGCAGGAGCGGGGATTTTCTTTAAAGCCTCACAGGATGCAAGACTGAGACAAAGTGAGAAATGTTTTATATTGAGGCCAACTGAGATACTGTGTGTATGTGTGTCTGTTTGTGTGGGAGGTGCTGTACTGTAGAGCGTGAAGGACTGTATGTGAGAGATAGCGCAGGACTGTGTGGGTGTACAGAGTGTGTGAACGACAGGATGTGAGCCGTCGTCAGTGTGTGTATGCAGCGATGTTTCACGTGACTCTCTCACCTCCAGGGCTTCTGCGTCTGGGCTGGCACAGAACAGGTTCTTTAAAGCGATGCCCGAATTATCAACTGGGCCTGAAAGGAAGAGAGAGGGAGAGAGGGAGAGAGACATTCAGAACAGTGAAAGCGTCACAGATCTCTGCTCTCCATCTGTTAGATAATCACGCGCCGTCTGTTTGCAGACCTCATCTTTCTGGTCTCTTCTAAACAAGTGTTACAACAACAGTTGCATCGTGCAGAAATTCTGTCTGAAGAGGACCCCTGATGATGAATCCAGAGAAAAACAACATCTCGGTTTTCTGCAGCTTTTCACCGGGCTTCACTGACACACGACTAAACATATTCAAGGCTACAAACGACAACTACAGTTTCACCTGAGCTGGCAACGACCGCAGAGGGAAAGGAAGGAAGACTTTCTCTGCCTTACAAAATGTACAGCCCTGCATACACAGACATCATTAGTAGGATACTCACGAGGTGAAGGAGGGAGAAAGAAATCCTCTCTTCAACGAGAGCTGACGGGTAGATTCACATGAAAAAGGGTTGTTTCAGCATTTTGTGATTTGTACAGTTTAAGGCTGAAAATCCTCCTGTTAGCTCGGGAGGATAATTAGTTCTTGGTGCTAAAAGACCTTGTGCGCTCTTCACTTGTGCAGCGGCCAAACAGCAGGATGTTCGTACAGTCCAAGTCTGTGTTTCTGTCATAATAACTCATCCCCTCCTGCTGGCTGGTGGACAGTCCGTGTGTTCACATAAAACTTCCTGCAGAGCCAACTTTTTGTGATGTATCAGATAGCATGATCAAACTGTGATGCAACTGACAACCGGTACGCCGCAATTTGACAGAAAAAGTGATAAATGCTGCATCGAACTGGCTCGTTTACATGTTTAAAAGAAGAAAAGTTTTCCCAGCTGACATAAAAGCTGGAAAAGTGCGTACCATGAAGGTTTAAGTCCAACCATGGCTCTTTGCTGCACGTCCTCCCCTCTCTAATAAAAAACGAAAAATTCCAAACTGTATGAATGTATGTACACTTGTTTAATGCTTTTATCTCACATAGTTTTTTGTGTTCCATTCAAATTTTTTTCTTGTAAGTATCTGCAGCCCATGTGTTGTGAAATTCACTACTTGCATCCTCTTTCTGAAGTTTCAGGACCTTGAGGGCCACCGTAGATTCTCAAACGCGCCATCAACTACCATGTTACTGCTGCATCCGTAGAAGCAACATCCACACGGAGCAACGAACACTCAAAAATGGAGTAACCTAACACAAAGATGTCCAGACCTTCATCAGTTTTGAGACACAAGGCCTTTCTGAGCTGGACTCAGAAGACCGCACAGAGCTTCATGCAGTATTGTTCTGTCCATAAAAGCCCGTCCGGATTTTTAATGGATATCTGAAAAATCCGACGGAGATCCAAGAACAGCCGAGACTCTAGGTGTTGTTAGGAAAATGGATGAATGGATGAACCAAATAGGAGTAACACAGAGAGCTGAACAGGCAAAAACTGAGGAGCAGATGAGTTTTGTGTTTTTTCTTTTCTCGGCTTTGAGTGACCAGAAACTGAGACAGATATGAACAAACAGATAAATAAGAAGAAGAAACTCACACACATACTGAGAGACCAGAGTCTGGACACTGAGTCGAGTGGACACAAACGAACAGAACAGACAAACCAGAGAAAACAAACTCTCAGTTCTGCCAACAAGCTGAGGCGGACAGAGTGACGCTTCCTGCTGCACTGCAGCCCGAAGACGGACAGAAGAAATACCTAATTTTCTGTGTAGCAATGACAAAAACCCCTCTATTTTTTTCTTTTTGAGTCTAAATCACTACGATTACTGAAAACCGAATCTGAACAATGAAAATGATTCTGCATTCACGGTGAATGGGTGCTCATATATGATCGTGGTACGAGGGGAAAATGTCAATGTGTGAAGAGTGTGTGTTGATGTGTCATGCTGTGATGGATAGTGTGATTTTACTTAGAGGGAAAGAGAGAGCCAGACAAAGAGAGAGAGCGAGACTTTAGAGACAGAAAGCCCATTAAAGACACTCCTTCTGGATCTATTAAATCTCTTTTCCTTCTTGATTGCATCATCTGTCCACTGTTTGGAAAGTCTGTTGTGTGTGTGCATGTGTCTCTTACTGTTGGGGATCTCGGTGGGTCGCTCCACCACAGAGGATCTCTTCAGAGCAGGTTTCAGCGGCTTCTGAGGGACCGGACGAGTCAGACTGAAGGATGACTCGTCAGTAGAGATCTGTGAGCACAAAAACACACACACACACACAAAGATATGAAACAGCACTGCTTAAAAGATCAACCCCTCTGCCTCTCGGTGCGAACTCATTAGATAAATGGATGCACTTCAGCAGAGTGATGAGATGGAAGGAAATCAAAAGAGGGAAAGAGGCAAAACCAAAAGGAAGGAAGAAGAAAGAAACAGCAGGAGCTGAGAGTTAAAAGACAAACTCTCATGTTGGCCTTGATCTAAAATTACAGGACTTCAATGAATTCCGTGCTGGCATTTCTATGACCTAAAAACATTTTTGGTTTTGGGTTATGTTCATGGCTTTCTGAAGAAGAAGAAGCCCTTCTTAGTTTTAACCATTAAACAGTTCACAGATCAAATGATTGTGGGGAATTAATTAAAAATCTGCCCATTTGTTGATTCATCAGTGTTCCTGATATATGAGGCTTGTATTCTTCTTTGATATTGTACACCAGCGAGCTGGAGTTTCTGAAAACGTTCTTTTTTTAGTCGTTAGTGAAGTAATTCTGTCATCAAAGAAGAGTACAGTGTAAAAACATCTGCTTTAAAAGCATAACAGATCAAGATCAGCTTGTTTAAGGTTCGTCACTGCGTGAAACGACACATATTTCCAACCCATAAATCATTAAAGTTATTACATTTACAGATATTAAATCAATCAAGAGAGATTTGACACAAAGAAAAACAAAAAACTGGGTAATACTCTGACGGTTGCATGGCCAGAAGGGGAACCATTTTGAAAGCAGAGATGCCATGAAGGAGGCCAAGATGGTGTGAAGTTGGAGAAATTAAGAAAAGAAGAGAGATAAAGTAAATGAGCATCACACACACACACCCTCCCATCGACGCCTCGGAGCGCTCTACTCAGCCGCTCGCTGCGAACAGATGAAATTGAAATGAAGACGGACCAAAGAGATAAATCCACGTTTGGAGCAGCAGAGAATGAGCAGGGCCTGGAACCAATTTAGAGATCCACCTCAAACCAAGACTGCCCATCTCCGATCCTCACACACACACTTAACCTCCTACAATCTCCTTATCTCTGTTATTGATGACTTAAATAACACGCGTTAATGCCCCGAGCTGCACACAGCAGCTTTCCTCCCTCCCTTTAAGCCGGCCAAGCAGGAGTCCTCGTGTTTTAAGCGTTTCCTCCACAGACTCGTGCAACAGATACTGCAGCTTCATCAATTATTCAACCCCCCCCCCCCTTCACATTCAGTGTGTCGAGGATTCAGTTTAAAATGGATAAAACTGCCGTTCAACGATTTACACTCAAGAGTCCAAACTGACAAAGTGAAAAGGTGTTTTTACTGAAGTATTCAGACTCTTTGTGGCGGCTCCGAACCGCGTTCAGGTTTATCTTCGAGATGTGTCAAGATTTTGATTGGAGGCAAAACGAAGATAGAAACCAAACTGTGAAGTCAAGGGAAGTCTCTGTGGATCTGATGATGAAGTTCAGATCAGAACAAAAAGGGAAAAAACCACCAGGGAGCTTCTCCAGCGACGGGGTCTGAATATTTTCGGAGGTGACTCGCCTCATCAGAACTTACGATGTGTGTTACGTTTATTTAACAAATCCGTCTTCATTTAAAGAGTCTTTTCACTATGAGCTCAAGGGTCCTATATGAAAACTCAATTTTATGCCAAAGTTACACCTGTTTTGGTTATTCGTGGTTATATTTAATTGTATTTGTGGGTTTTCTCCTGATTGGTCTTAGGCGGGCTGGACGACACACAAGATGTTCGTTTTTTTTATTAACTTGAATATTAACTTGTTTACTGTTACTCACTTGGTTGTATATATTTCATGTTACAGTGAAATATTATAATGAATCTTTCTTTTCTGTTAATAAACATGATAACCTTCGTGATAATAACTCTGCTGTTCTGTGTCATTTATTTTAAATAGTCTGGTTAGTTTTGAAAACTTTATACAGAGTGATTCATCAGGATGATCTGTACTTGACAAATTTGCACTTGCACATGATTAATGTCAACAGGTATGATTCAGTGTTTCCCTGTGTCCAGATGTTGCAGCTGTGACGAGCCCTCACCTGGAAGCGAACCTCCTGACTGATCCGGTGGCTTTCGTCCTCGCTGCCGGGGTTCGACACGACCGACATAAGTTTTTTCTCTGCCGCCGCTCGCTCCCTGATGTACTCCAGACGTCTGGGGCGACCGAGCTGCTGGGAGAGCAGCGACTGGAGCTGGGCCCGCTCGATGGAGCCCAGCAGGATCATGGACTCTTGGAGGAGTGGACACAAACGAAAGGGGCGGGAGAGAAGGGAGATGAAATATAGATGAGCGGGAGAGTGCAGGAGACTCCAAACATGCTGCAGAGAGATCAGCTGAGTTACATAACAGGAGCCCAGAATGCAGTGGATGTGTGTTAACTGTTGTGTGAGTCTGTAAGCGTGTGTGTGCGGGCGGGTGGCAGCTTGCTTGCTTGCTTGCTTTAATTGCCTTTGTGACAGTACTTGCTGATTATGTATTTGTCCCAATTATGTAATCATGCAGGAACAATTAGCTCCAGCATTTAACCAGTGTCGGAATAACAACTCTGCACTCCAGCGAGGCGGCGGCGAGCTCGGCCCCCGTCAACGAGCCGCGCTGCGGCAAATTCGTCAATCAGTCAATCACTATAATGAGAAAGAACGCCAAGGCCGCCAGAATTTGTTTTTGGTACTTAGTGGAGGAGACGCTCGATCAAACAGCATCGAACGCAGACATCAATCAGCACAACACACTGCATTCACGCAGTGTCTTAAAATGATCCCCTCTCAGGTTGATTGATCTTTATTTCATCAAGCAAAAGGATTTTACATTTATTGCTTTATTTATTTAAGTTTGTATTCAGGCTGCCAACATCTTTGCTCATCCCACTTATCCGCCCACACCACTACTTTTATTAACTCACACCTCGTGGTCTCCTTTGTGCATGTGTTCGTTGTATTATTTGTTTACGTTTCCTTCACTTTCTGTCATGACTTCAGAGTCAGATTGTTACAGAGGGTCACAAAAATAACGTGTAGTGAATAGATATTTAAGAGACTTGCACTTTGAGATGCATTTCTTGTTAGAAAGTTGCTTTACAAATAACGTTTTGTTATCAGTATTTTTCTTATCATTCGTTTGAAGTCACATTTATGACCATCAATTCGTGTCCAGATGCTTTATGCTCAGTGTTTGGTCCCTGTCAATATATTTTTTACAAATAATGCTTTGACCAAACATAATTTAAATTAAATTAAATTGTTACAAATACTTTTCTAATGCACACTGTGTGTGCTTCTGAGGGTGTTTGTGTCTCACCAGCTGTCTCCACCAGGGCCAAGGTCTTGAGGTGGCCCGTCAGCAGGACGTTGTGCAGATCTCTGTAGCAGCAGTTGAGAGTGATGTATCGCACATCCCGCACCATGATGTCTTCCACACGAATATTATACTTCCTAAAATTAGAAAAAGGAGTTTAAAAACAGGTTAAGAAGATGAGTAACAGAAAGATGGGGCCATTAAAGTATCAGGTAACCTTTCCCTGAGGAGTCTGAGCTCACGGGCTGCTGACTTTCAGAAATGTGCATCGACTCTGATGCCCCGGCAGTACTTCTGTCTGATGAACTCTGACCTCGGTTACTCTGCACCGATCTATAACTGATCTTCCTTCACGGGTTGCACCGACAGCACGTCCTTCCTGCTGCTGACCGGTCAGTTCAATAACACGGCACGGCGTCATCAGGTAGTGTGTGCAGAGGAGGGGAAAAGTGGCCGAGCGGATCTGGCCTCAGCGGAACCACACACCCCGTTACCCAGTCATAAACACTCAGCTCTCCCTTCCTGCCCGCGCTCGCCAAAAACCTGCAAACACGACAGCAGTCACTTGACGGTTTCCGCTGCCAAGCCCCCGCTGCTGTGCCAGAACACGAGCTCCGGCCAACCCCTCCACTCCTCGTCGCAGTGACAACTCAATACATTGACCTCTCCTGAAATATAAAGTTAATTTGATGACCATCCCCCACTGCTCCACTGCTCCTCGACAGAAGACCAGTTAGTTTAGGATCCTTATTATTCCTGTTGGCTTTAGTGGGATTCTGGGATACAACAAAATCCTACAGAAAGGCTCTCACTCTCTGCAGGTCCTCACGTTAGTACGCTTGAATGCATCAAATGAAGTGAAACAAGAAGATTCTGAAAATCCCCCAGTGATGTTTTGATATAAAAATTTGTGTAATGATTGAATGATTCAACAGGTTGGGATGTGCTTCAAACAACTTGCTCATACGTCTTCCCAAAGCAGAAGAGGTCACAGATCTCTGAAGCCGTTTGACCTCAGGGCGAGGAATTCTTTTTAAACATACCAGCTGACGTTGCTGAGGGCGCCATGTCTGCAGCGTTAATACAGAGGAGGAAGTCAGGAAGCTCAAAATCATCCAATACGTCCGCAATCCCTCTGAATGCTGAGCTGAGTGTGCGTCCGTGCAGACAGTGTTGGGGCAAAAAACAGATCCTTTGAAAAATCAAAACTTCACCCTTGAAGGAAGCAGCTTTTCCTGACGAATTGGCAGCCTGTTTTAATTTGCTAGTGGATCTAAGAGAATAATGTGATGCATGCCTCTGAACTGACCACCACTGCTGCCAACACTAATTTCCCTCAAGATATCAAAAGGTAGCTGATGAAATCTGATTGGTCTCCCTTAATTGGACCCCCCCCCCAACCACCCAACCACCTAACCACCTGCAAAGGCCGACCGATACCACTGATCTGTTCAATGTATCGTGCTTTGATTCTCAGCTTATAGATCTGAGGGAAGAAGAGCTGAGTTACAGGGTTAGAAATCCAGGTTCATAGATCATCCATGTTGTCCGGAGCAGAGAGGAGAGGCTTGGAGCGTTGGAGGGTGGGGATTTAGTTGTTGGGTGGGTGGGTGGGTGTGTGTGTGTGGGGGGGGGGGGGGGGGGGGGGGGGCGGGGGTGTTTGTAATGATCCAGACAAAATGTGATCATCCCCTGTGGCTTCGCTCGCTGTCAGACGAGAAAGCAGACTGCAGCAGGTTCAACACGCTGTAATTGGCCGTTATGAAATGCTAAGAAACACAGAAACAAACGACTCTGCACACTCAAACACACACACACACACACTCACACACAGGGTGATGTTACATAATTGTTCGCAGACTTTTTTCTAACGCTGAAGGGGAGAAGACAAGAGACTGATCACAGACAAAAAAAAACAAAAAAAAAAAACAGAGGAGTGTGTACCAGAATATCTGTAGTGGAAATATGTGTGTGTGTGTGCGTGTGTGTGTGTGTGTGTGTTTGTGTGTGGGGGGGGGGTTTGTATCTACAAAAGCTATGTAAAAGTAAAAGATAAGAAATCCAATTCTCTCCTTGACAGCGTGGGTGTGTGAGCAAGTGTACATGACATCATGTGTGTGTATCGCATAGCAGGCGTTACATGACTGTTCTTGCGGTTTGTATCTGTGTGTGTGTGTGTGTGTGTGTGTGTGTGTGTGTGTGTCGGTAGGTGGACGGTTGTGTGGGTGTGAGATGGATAACTTCCAGTTTGAATGAAAAAAACATTCAGCTGGAGGGGGGGGGGGGGGCACGCTACCTACAGTGTCTCATTTCCCTCCCTCAGCCTCCTCCTCCGCTCTCATATGCTGCAGTAACATAACAGACACACACACACACACACACACACACACACAATGAATTTGAGTCGCTCTGCAGAAAGCCTTTATGTGTTTGTGTTTTATCAAATATAGATGATTCAATATTTGCGTGGGTGTTTGTGTGTGTGTGTGTGTGTGTGTGGGCTGACTGCTTGTGCTTGTGTACAGAGGGAATTCCTGACCGTTTCTCCATCATCTGTACGTTTCTGCAGCTTTAGACATTTTCGAAATGTGTCATTGCGTCGAGGTAATTTGATATTTTTTTGGTGATGGACGATCGTGCTGATTTGATTTTCCACTTTGCATGCACACAGACGAAGAAGCACAATGAAGTCGGACAGTTTCTCAATCATGTTTAAGCCCGGGCGACTTTTCACATTTGGAAACTGGGTTTATCATTAAATATAAATGACTTCTTTGTTGCGCCACGATTGATGGTCAGATTGTGTTGCTCTCAGACACACGACACACTAATTACTATTCAAATGTACCTGGCTCAAATGTGTCGAAATTAGTTGGATTGTTAATATTTTATGAAGTTATAAGAACCTGCAGAGACAGAATGGTAGTTAAGTTAAAGGTTAATGAGGAACTTGTGTTTATGTAGTTTGGGCCGTTCTGTCGGTTTCAACACTGAGACTGAACTCGTTGCCCAAAGGATTGTATATGTGTTCTGAATTACTTTCTTTGGAGCTGTGCCAAACACAAGCAAACTTAATAATCTACATAATTACCCCCTATGGTACATCCATACAGCTATTTAGTGAGGTAATCACAGCGCACACCAACACCAGACACACATTTCACACAGCAACAACACTGCAACAAAGCATATTCTTTTTTCCCATGTTGTTGTCGTCTTCTTCTTTGTTACTTCCAACACAAACAGTGCACACAATACGACTTGGTTCAGTTCCCTGAACTCTACAGCTGCATCCCTGTTCAGAGGCAGAATCCAGTGATGCCAATGTGTTGTCAAACGCAACCGTGTTTTCCGAAGTACGGCTCCAACAGGTGGATCCATCATGGCTCAATACTTCCCAGGAGTCACTGTGTGCCACTAATTAAAATTTTATGGGAACAAAGCACGTCAGTAGAAAGTCTGAGGATTAAAGTTTTGTATCTAAGTGTAGGGTGCAACTTCCTCTAACAACCTCAGCCTGAGGTACAAAGGGCTGACAACAGTAAGGGCAGCCACAGCCGGCGGCGTCAAGGGAGAATCCTCCGTCGGCCAGACCGGATCGTTTCGGTACGGCCCGGTCCTGGACAAGGTCCTCTGGAGGATCCAGCCCACACAGAAGAGACTCTGAGGAGGCAGCAGATAATAAGGAGAGCCAGAGATGAACAGATACCAGAGAGGTGGATGCTGTGGGTCGATGGAGGAAGCTCAGGACAGAGACAAAACTCCTCGGGGGGGGGCGAGCCGATGAACAACAACGATGAACAGATGGAGGGTGAAATAAAAATTTCCCTCATTACTCCTAATTTGTGAATGATGCACCCAAACTATTATCTCCACCTAGTGATTTTGCCAACATCCATAACAATAATTGCTTCCAAACAATTAAATGAAAAGTGCTTCAGTACGGCTCCAGTGGACTCGGAGGACACAAAGCAGCTGGTGACCCCATTCAATATTTGGTGTTTTGCATAAATCATAAATAGGCAGTGATATTTAAAAGCCACGAAACGCTGAGCCAGGCACCTCCACCTACATTTATCTTTTTACAAAGCAAATTCCACCTCCAACCCTCATGTTCTCTGAAAGTAAGAGAATGTCGAAACACCTGAATTAACAGCAATATTTAAAGCCATTAAGACTCACTGTGCACTCAGCTTGGACTATTAAAACATTAAGGCTGGGAACATAAACCATTTTTTTTAAGCCATTATGTAACTTATTATCCTTCTGCAGTGGAATGAACAAACCTCTGCAGAGCAAACTAAAACTTTCAGTAACACTCAAACAAAATTGACTGCAACACGAGCAAATTCACTCGTCTGATGAGCTGCACACTATACAGACTTTGTATTCATACACTGCCTATATTTAAGCCACACAGCTGTGAGGACTTAGGCACGATGCAGACATTTGTGGTTGTTGGATGAATAACCACCTGACTTTGTATTTAAGAGCAACAACAGGAAATAAAAAGTACCTTTTTGGACAGACACTATACTACTATACTATTCAGTTTATTGGAGAAAACTTTGGTATTAATTAAACCTTTTATTGCTATTTTTCTTATTTCCTCAATGTATCTTAAAACCTTGTTTATATTTCTAAGTCATGCACATTTCAAAATTTAATTTCTTTTGACATGTTGTTGTGTTAGTTGCTGCTCTATCAATCGACGTTAGCGGTACGTACTCGTGGTGCCCCCAGCCGAGCTCTGGAAGGTACGGCAGCTTCTTGATGCGGATGATGGAGTCGTAGAGGGACGGCTGCAGGGACTGGGCCACGGCGTTGGCCAGGATCACCGCTATCATCACCGGCAGGATGTGGGAGATCTGGCCCGTCAGCTCAAACACGATGACCGCGGTGGACACGGTGTGGGTGACCGCTCCTGACAAGGCCGCCGCACCTTTTGGGGGAAGGAGACAGTACAGAAGAGCAGATCAGGTCTGGAGCTATCTTGAAAGGGTTTCAAGGACATCATCCTTCTAAATGGGAGACAGTTAGCAGCACCTGACAGAGATCAATAAAAAAAACTAAATATCTTGACAAGATGCTGAAATTTCTCACCAGACCTGCCTGCTTCTGAAAACAGGGAATTGATGGAAAGTGAATAAAGCAGAGTTACATTTCAGAAAGAAACTATTTTTCACTTATTAGATCTTCACTCCTCATTTACACTCTTTAGTGGATGTTCTTATTTTACTCATTTCTTGTCTGCCCGGGGGAGCAGCTGGTCCTCTTGTTGCGTAGTGGCTGACTGGATCAACACGTTGGCAGGCAGATGGACGTCCGCAAAAAGATGAAGCTTATGACACGTTGACCCTCGTAAAGTCTACGAGGAGTTCGCTGTAAACTGTACGCAGGTAAACTGATATGAGCGATGAGAAGCTTACACAGCTGTAGCGTCTATGTCAACGTTTCCGAGCAAAAGAGATACGTTTTAAAATAAAAACTTAGCAGTGTGAATGCAGCCTCAGCCGTTACTTTAAAAGATAAATATCTACACAGTAAACTGAAATAAAGTGAACATATACAAATACAACATACTGTATTATTACAGATTAAACTCGCCAACAGTCTAAAGAAATTGAGATCAGCTCCACCTCCTCCTCCTACGTCAGTAAGAAGGTGTGACTTTCTGACTTTTTATTACTGTTGTAAGACGAATGTCACAAGACATTGAAATAATTGCTGACATGTTATTAAATATCATATCACATACAATTTTATGGACCTTTACTGGCCCAGAAATGTAAAAAAGCAAACAAACAAAAACTCTCATCAGCATCGTTTTCACATGCTCAGTGTGGGTGGTAATACTCCTCATGTTAAACTCCCGCCAGCATAAAGAGAACAGGAAGTCAATATTTGTAACAATCTGTTAAATATCAGAGCGTTCACGGTTCACATTTACAATATATGTACATGCACTATTATTGATCCCATCCATAAAACCCTACTTCAACCTGAAAACCCATTTCAGAGTTATCACCCGGTCATTTGTTTCCTTGAGCAGACTGAGCAGCCTCTCTCTTTTATAAACCCAGATTCACCTTCTTCTCCTCTCATATACTCAAAAATCAACTTATTCAGATGATTCAATACAAAAGAGAAACTCAATATTTCCTCCTTCTCAGTAAAGTGTTGTAAGGACAAAAAAAAAAAAAAAAAAAACAATATCAAAGCTGCATTAAAGCAGCCGGAGAAGCACGAGCTGACCTGAGCGGAGAAAATGGATGAGTCCAATCCAACAAATGAGATGAACACCGGGGTAGAAAAAAAAAAAAAGGAAAGAATAAAAGGATTAAAATAAAGTGAAAAGAGAGAGGGAGAGAGCAGGAAGAACAGATGATGGGTAAGAGAGTCTACAAAAGGCAGGTTTCACTGCCCTGTCTGCTAAGTTAATTAAGCCTGTGTGTGTCTGCCCAGACTCCTGAGATTAATGATACTGCTGCCGCCGCGGCCCGGCCCAACGTTTAGTCCTTAAAGCGAGCTCCACCGCGAGTGTCAGGCCTGCGAAGGACTGAGTCATCAGCTACAGCGCAGCACAACAACATCGGCGGCCACAGCAGCTGTCAACAAGTGGCACAGCGGAGGGGAATCACAACACTGCATCTCATTAGACGCACAACTTCAGGACGGATGGAAGTGATGTGGTGAAGAAAGGACAGCTGGAGTCAACAAGACGAGAATAAATTCAGTTTTGTTTTTTTTTAAACTTGAAAAACATTAACACTTTCATCATGTAAGGTGAAAACCAGAACTTTGCCTGATCTGTTTTTTACACTTTCCTGTTCTTTTATTGGAGTTTGAATTTTATTTGATATCTAAAAGAAGAGATGCTCTCTGCTGATTACTCAACTTACTCAACCAAACACAAACAGAAATCAAATTCTTCAAGGGTGGACGTTGGGTGAAGCTGTGGGCAAAGCTGAGGGTGGCGACTGTTTCGCAGTGACGTCACAAAGTCACAGAAGTCCTGATGACTCATTCTAAGTGTGGCCCATGGATTGCACATTTCGATATTTTAACTGCGTTTAGATATACATCTAGCACTAAACTAAAAAAAAACAAAAAAAAAACAAAAAAAAACTTTTGGTTTCGTCAGCCGGTGTGTCTGAAACGGAAACTCTGTTAATTCTGATCTGTTAATCGTGTGAAAGTAATTTAACTCTCTCCAGAGTTTGAGTCTGATCATAAGCCTGCGTCTCCTTTAATCTTCGTCCATTTAGAGTCTAAACTTGGAGCTGTAAATTGAACTGTAGGAAATATTCACCTTTATTCATTTTGAATGAGCGGCTGAAAACGAAAAGGTAAAAGTGGAAGCTCTGGTTCTGCACAGAAACCTGATGAGAAGACAGGCTGAATCACTCGCTCACTGAGCAGCTTATGAATGAGAAATATACTTGTAGTTACTGCAGAAGTCGAAGAAGAAGGCAAAACCCTAAACGTCAAAGGTCTGAATCTGACAGTACAACTGAACAAATGCTAAAAAATAAAATAAAACCATCGTCTCTTTAACTTACCCACGACAGCGTAGCCTCCTGGCACTATCGGGTAGATGGTGCCATCTGTGTTAATGCCATCTGGGAACCACGCTGCCATGCTTTCTCCAACCAGACGACCAAAAGCTGCCCCTACAACACAAACACAGACACACAAACACGGAAAAAGGAAGAGACTCATCTATCAGACAGCTCAATATTTGAAGATAATTACCAAACAGCTCAGTAACGTCATGAAGCTTTTGGCATATTTGTCAGCAAATATTTTTATTCATGTTTACTTTTATTGCTGAGAGTTAAATGAGATTATAAGGCTCTCACATATAATTTAGTTAATCAGGATGATTTAATCTGGTTCTGTCCAATGGTAAATAATAACATCTGCGTGAATGAATAAATAAATAAACACTCCAATCTTTCAAGTATGAAAGGTAGCATCCATTTATCTCAGCTTAAAACAGCTAAAAATAAAAACACTTCCTTCAGTTAGCTTTTTTAGGAATCAGCTGGCCTGATTCTACTTTTTAAACAAGTTAAATGTGTTAAAAAGTAAACTGTAGGAAAATTTAAGACCCTTGGTGAAAAGTCCCCCCCACATTCAATCCAATAGTTCCTAGCTATCTTTATATTTATCAGTATTTTCATTTTTCTCGTGGCTGTTCACTTTTTTCATACTTCCGGGGATGCTTACAATAACTTTGTTGATAATTTAATCAAGTAAACCTTTTCTACTTGTTCTTTGTGACACTTTTCTCCCTAACTCACGCAGACATGGCCGTTCTCTTCTTACCGATAACGAACACTGGCATGAAGGCTCCGCAGGGCACCGGGATGGTGGTGGCCAGGGCGGACATCCAGAACTAAAAAATAAAAAGAGGAGGATAAGGAAAGAAAGAACAGGGTGGCATTTCAATTAGCTTCAAAGTACCATCCTGTGTGCCCCTTGATGTTAAAGCCAAGCTGAGTCCTGCACCAGCAGTGAGGAGGCGGCCATGCGAGGCTTATTGCTGAGGTTAGATTGAGCTGTCACTTTCACTCCTCATTTGACAAAGACCATGAAATGAACCCTGGGTAATGAGCGGTCTCTGCCGATTGGCCAACACTGTGTCAGGCGAGCGGAAGAGACTGCTAATTAGGAAAGAAAAACAAAAAAGGGGGGGAAAATGTCACCACTGACAACGTGCGAGCATTACTGGAAGGTTTTTGTTTGTCTTTGTCTGTGTGTGTGCTCTTATGTTCAAGTTGATGTGAATCTGCCGTCTAAAAGGAAAGAAAAATTAAAACTCCTGCTAAGATTAACAGCCAGTGGAATATTGAAATATCGATCAATATTTAACACACCACCATGTGTCTAAACAGCTGCCCTCCTCCTGTTATTCTCTATGTGCAACACCCGAACTGGAGGCGGCTGGCCACTCGCCGCCGCAACACTTCACGCCTCGGTGCTATTTCCACCTTTGCTGACCCTAAAAAAAACAAAAAAAACCACAGCAACCTCTTTTGTTCTCTGCGGTTTCTGTAGCAGCTCGACTTCCCTCCTCTTGTAGTCACTGTACATCCCACCGTCATATTGTTAAAAACACCTCAGGGGGTTGTCTGATGAGCTGCAGCTCTTCAGGTGATGTTTAAGTTCATCTCTCCATGGTGTCCCACTCTGGTTGTGTTGGCGTGACACACTGTGCGGTGTGACTCTTCGTCAGGACTGCTTGGTCCAGACTTCATGTGCCAACTAAACTGAACAGATTTGTATAAAAGTTTGTCCGCAGCTCGTCTGATTCAGCGGATATGGACTGTGGGTTGATTGTTCCAGATGGCACTCGACACCCTTCCTGCCTCTTTTGCCTGTTAACATTTACAAAATCCCCTTCACTTTTTTAGTAGGCCACATTATTGTAACAGTGTTTTCACCGGTCTGACTAAAAAAATCCATCAAACATCCTCACTAACACCGAGAAGGTGGAACACATTACACCTGCTCTTAAATCACTACTCTGGCTTCCTGTGAGTCAAAGGATCGATTTTAAAATCCTACTGCTGGTCTTGGGCCTAAATACCTAAGAGACCTCCCAGTCCCCTACGAGGCATCCAGACTCCTCAGGTCCTCTGGGACAGGTTTACTCACTGTTCCTAGAACCAGAACCGAGAGGGGTGAAGTGGCTTTTAGTGGCTGTGGAGCAAATTGCCAGAAAACCCGAGGCTTCGAGGTCCGTCCTTCGAGACCGTGTCTGAAAACATTCTTATTTACTGGTGCGTTTACAATGTCTGACTAGTGTTACTGTGACTTTTTTATGTCATGTATTTAATGCTTTCAATGTTTTTAATGTTAGAAATCTTTTAACTCTGTAAAGCACCCTGAAATGCTGAATGTGCAAATGGTGCTACACAAATAAAGTTGCCTTGCCTTCAAAACGACAGCAGTCTCTGCAGCAGCAACCAACTAACAAAGACTTTTCATTGACTTTGGTTTGTGCTATCATCCATTCAGCATGTTTTATGTTTGGTTTTTTTTGGTTTTTTTATGGTGCGTCAATTTAAAAGGTAAAAGACGTGCGACCAAGCTGGAAGTTTTATTTATCCATCTTAGTGTGACAATAGGAGACCGGTCTGAACCCAAACTGATCAGAGGTGAGAATATCTTCAAAATGTTCTCAAACTGACTCTGAAGCAACATTTAGAAGCATCCAGGCAAACTGAAAATCAATTCAGAAATGAATAGAAATGAGGAAAAAGGAGCCATCAGTGGAAGTGAACAGCAGAAGTGATATATTCTCATGCGAGCTGAAACATCTACTAGAATAAATCTGTAATTATCCAAAGTCACTTTTCAAAGACGATGTGACAAACATTCAGTCCCCGTCTCCTCCGGTCCACGCGTCCGAGCGTCTTTAGGCCAGACGCTGAACTGCAAATTACCCCTGATGATGTAACGGCCTCTGTGTGAATTTGTAAGTTATGACGTGCAGAGCGTTGAGCGGTCGTTAAGAAAAGAAAAGCGCCGCACAAACTCTAAGGCCCATTTTACATTCAGTGTTTGGATGCACACAATAAAAAGGCAGAATCAGCGTATTGTACAAGCCATTACACAAACCTCATCGATGTAATAATCTCCTGGTTTCAAATAGACTTTTTAATTACACTCACTCCTCCGTCTCTCCCTCCATCCCTCCCATTGTCTCCCATTCCCTCCATCTCCTCTCGCTCCCTCTGCTCCGTCTATAGTTAGCTGTAATTAAGGCCGGCTGCCGAGGAGAAGTAATGGATCTCCTTCCGTAACCTTACACCGCCGCCGTTTTCACACCTCACACAGATATATATGTGCGTAGGTGTTCACACACACTCTCTTAGTGCTGAGCACAGTCGGATGTCAGGGAGTAGAAGACACACAACCAGCTGAATACACAAAATAAGCCTCATGGGACAAAGACACAATCATTCTCTTTCTCCCGGCCGGAACAACGTACATAAGAGCTGAAAGATTTAAAGGATGGAGGAACTCATAACACGAGCTTAACTTCATTACAGAGGCCATGAACTCAGGGTGGAGTGTGTGTGTGTGTGTGTGTGTGTGTGTGTCCTGAGTGTAGCTCTGGGACATAACTTCAAAACCACACTGAGGGGAGAACAGTGGGATCTAATTCAGCTGTAAATTTACAGCCATCCCATAAACTCCACCCGAGAGAGCAAACGTTCAGCAAAGCTTCAACAGGCAGCCGTCACAGTGTGTGTAATAACCTAATTAACACGCAGAAATCCGACTCAAACATAAAGATTGTTCAGATTTAGGCTAAAATAAAAGACATCAACAAAATGGAAATGCACATATAATAAATGTAATATTTATGATATAATGATGGTATATTTTATTGCATTACACAGAAAAGAAACTAGAATCTTCTGATTTATTCCTCACTTATTACAGATATCTATATTTCATCTGAAATAGCAAACATCAGAAAACTGAAGATGAACTTTAAGGAATCCAAAGTATCTCTGTTTTATTTCTGTTTCCTCCACACAGCGTCTATGAGAGCACGGCAGTGCGTAACGATGACGTGTGTTAAACTAAATGTTTGATTGTGTTGGATCAGTCTAAAATGAAATACAAAATCAAAGTTTGTGCGTTGGCAGCCATGGCTGTGTCTGCTGAATCTGAACCAGCTGCTTGTTTACCAACAACAACGCGTCACACTCGTCCCCACTCGAACACAGTAACATGAGTGTGGCGGGACGTCGGCTGCAGTGTGTCCTCCGTCCATACAGGACACACACACACACACACACACACACACACACACACACATTAATGGGATCACTACAGTTACACTGACCCACAACTTCACATGGCTCAAGGTCGCACAGGTGATAGACTGACAGCAATGAAGAGCCAGCGTTGTGTTTATGTGCTCAGTGTGGAAATTCTTCATTACAGATAAAAGTAATTCAGATTTAAGGACGGAGGAATCATCTGTAAATCATACTTACTGTGCTCCGTCTGTGGAAATACCCGATTCAAAACATAACCGGTGGCTTTTATGGTACATCGATTACAAAAATCTTTCTATATCTTTTACAGAGACACAAAAATTGTGTCCCATGTCACAATATCTGTCAGAAATAACTGTATTCCAAAGTCCATTCTGTAGTTTAACTTATAAAAAGGCAGAATTGTGTTTTCTGCTGTGTGCTTTAACAGAAGGAAGAATAATAATGGAAAATCCAACTCAATCAAAACTGTATTTTTATAAATCTTGTGTTCACTATGAATCGTTTTCTGGAGCCATAAATAATAAAGTGGTGGACCTGCAGATATGTTTTAAGGACTGACGGGCTGCTTCAGCTTTTGGGGATCTCTAACCTTTGCTGGGTTTTATTGACTTTACAGAAAATAATTATGAACTATCATCGTGCTGAACTATTGTACATATGTCTTCATTTAAAAACACCAAACAACAGTCAGTGTGTGGCATTTTGGTGGAGTCTCCTGTGAATACTGATGTGCTGAGCTCTTCAGGGCGGCCTTTGTGATGAAGTCACTCTGACTTTCTATTAATACTTCTTTAGCTGTGGACTTTAATGCACCTTTTATTATATTGTAGTTGCCATAAAAACGCGGATGTGAAGTGAGTCACTGCAACCTTGACTCTGCTCCTTCCAACACAATGATAATAAAATACAGTATAAAACCAAACACAGAGCAAAACAACAGCGTGACCATTTTCCATCAAATATATGGAAATAATATACATCTCCTGCTGACTGAGGCTTATTTACTATGAAGGAAAAAAAGCAGGTGGATCATTTTCACGCCTGATTTCTTAAAAAAAAAAAATTGACATAATATTAGTGTGCAATCGAGAGTTTTGGATTTAACACATTAGACTTTCCAGAGATATTTCCTTTATTTGGTCTATGACTATTTATATCCTCCTTGCCATTGCTTCATCCAATTCTTTGAAGCAGCAGTGACTCACTAGCCTCCCGGGGGAATCATTAATTTTTCATCTAATCTAATCTAATCTACTAATTGTACATCTCGCCGAGGTAGACCACAACCATCAAAATTTATGATTATCTGCGACCTCCAATTGAAAGAGGGGTTTCGATAAACCGTCGCAGGAAGCAGGAAGACTTGTGGCGACCAAAAGCGACCCGAGACCTGATTGTTGGGTTGTCGCTTTCAAACCGTCCGCGAAGAAGAAGTGAACCAGGAAACCTCTCACATGAAAAGTTGCATTAAAATCCCATTAAAATTTTCTTAATGACCCGCATGAATTCTGACGGTAGCTTTAATGAGACTTGCAGCATAAGTTATAGAGCTGCTTCAGGGCTAAACTATTTTAGAAGAGAAAATAATTAAAGTCAGTCAATATATGTGGCCAGTAGACATGGTTTAAACACAGCTGCCTTTTTTTTTATATATATTAATTGGATTCAAGTTTTGGGCCCCGAGTTCTGTTTCAGCCAAAACTGACGAAGGAAACTTCAGTCAAATTAAACAATAAAGTACCTTTATTATCAAACTGTTGCTCTAAATCGCTTTATCTGCACTTGTGAACTAATTTCGTGATCAGCGCTGGCTGTAATACATCTGTAAGGACTTCACATACTCGCACAATTTGTCTCTTCGATGGAGGATTTGTGTTTTTCCATCTATCGAGACTCTTTTTAATCGTTTCCATCCAGTTAAGAGTAGCTGGAAAAGTTCCATTTTCATTATTTTTCTTGGTGCCAAAAACTGGAGACAATAACTCAGCTACAGGATTTAACTCAGGGTGCTTGCATTGGGCCAATCATGACAAAATATTATGTAAATTATAAGCGATGAAGTCTGTTCATTTCTTCTTTGATAATCAACGCAACGCCATTTAATAAGACGACTCAAGTTTGTGCAAGTCTTAATTTTCTCCTGCAGCTGGTGACCGACCCCGAACAAGAAATAAAAAAAAAAACGGCCAATCAAAGTTTGAGAGCGGAGCTTCATCAGCGGAGTGTAAAAGAGAGAAAGCAGCATTTTCATGTTAGATTGGTTGTTTCATAAGAAACAGAGAAGCAGAACAAGTTCTGCTGAATATTGAGCGATAACCAATAAACTTTATTTTGGAAACTTACTGTGCAGTTTACAGTATTAATGTTAGCAGTGTTAAAAAATGCTGCCTTTGTCTGAATTCCAGATGTTGTTATAAAAAAAGGAAAGGTCTTAAATATATAATTAATGGCCATCAAGGACGTAAAATCAATGCAAGGCAGCTAAAGCTAAAGATAGGTGTTCAAACAGTATAAGCTCGTTAACATTTACATCTGATATTAGAGATGATGAACATATTTATTACATTCAATGTCTCTCTTGCATTTTTCGTGCTGAAAAAGTGAAATACAAACCACCAGGCGCTTTATTCCTGATATTGTTACTCAAACAGTTCGATCTTTGGATTTTTGTGAATTGCTGGTAAAATAAAAGGACAACTTTTGGGCAACTTGTCGATGTGAGCTCTGGATTTGTAAATTCTAAAGTTTGAAACCTATTATGATGTTGATTGTTTTTTGTAAATCAAATTCAAACATTTCAATTTTAGAAATTAGCTTAAAACAGACGACGACGAGAACATAAGTGAGACACGAGGGAGGCGTGAAGGATACTCAGGTCAAGCGTATCAGCTGTGACGCACAATCCAGGATATTTATATTCGATGTAATTTGTTAGTTGCCGGAGAGCTTTCTGTGCTTCTGTGTGTCACATTCAGAGGACGGTCTATCGCCCGGGGGCCTCGTTGGACCCTCAGGGGCCCTAATTCTATTCCCGCTCCAATTACAGTCCTGCCCTCTCACACACACACTGATACACAACAGAGGACTCGCTCGGGCTGGGGCACACACAAAGAAACAGACCTGTATTAATAAAACCGTTCCTCAACGAGAGCTGTTGATGTGCATGATTGCACGCCACTAAAAATAGTTTTTAACCACCAGGCAGACCAAATTAGATTGCAGGTTTGTGTGTGTGTGTGTGTGTGTGTGTGTTAAAAAATGACACACACACACAGAAACCTCCTCAGGAAAGGAGTAACGACCTTTACACAAAGCAACAATTGGAACTAGAATCGAGTTCATGATGAAGTTTAAACATTCGTCCGCCATGAAATGACTCGGCCTCAACATTTTCCGATTACGTCAGGAGGAAGCGTTTACAGCTGAGCAGCTATAACTTATTGGACAATATTTAAGCGGTGATGACACAAACGTCCCCATCTTCTCTGCTCCGTGAGAGAGAGAGGGGTGGAGCAGCAGCTTGGTACCCTGACGGAGGTTTTGGGCCGAGGGACGGATGACCTAAGAATGATTTCCCACCCCTTTGTGTCGTCTTAATGATCTGCATTGTTTGACAACAGAACCTGAATTAGCTCCTCAGACTTCTACACCCCCGCCAAGCCTCCTCCTCCTGAGCTGCAGCAACCTTGTGATGTCACAATGGAGTTGACATTTGGCCATTTGGATGCAAGACGTTGGAGACATTTGAGATAAATGGCATCACAATTAGTGTGTGAATTTGTTAAAGGCAGGTTTTCTGAGGTCTGACCTTTGACCGTCAGATTCCAGTAAATTAATCCACGAGTCCAAGTAAATGCTTGAGACGAGGACGGGACGTACCGACAATTCGGCTGCTTCGTTGAGAATTCATCTGCGCTGACAAATATGTTTACACTTTCTTTACTTTTACTCGGGTTTGGAACTCGTCTCGTTTCGTAACCTGCTGACAAAAACGCTGCGTCCTGTGCACTTTTTATCTTTGAAAGGTTAGCAGCTGGAACGGGAGCTTTCGTCAAGTTTCGCCATGAAAAGGAGCTGCAAGACAAGATGGCTGCCGCGTGGACTAAAAGAACTGCTCATTACTGAGAAGGAAAAGGGAGAGGAGCAATCACCCCTTTTGAAAATCACCAGGCTGAATCCAGGAAAACCAAAAGGCTGTAATTAGACAGAGCCATTACAGCCTGACTTTGAATGCTGGATGTGTGTCATGTAAGATTGCAGTGTGTGTCTCTGTGTGTGTGTGTGTGTGTGTTAATCTATGAGAGAGAGAGAAGGGGCATGAGACAGCGCATGCTCACAGATGTTGAGAGCAACTCGATGACATTTCTGCAGGTGGGTGATTAAAGTTAGAATTGTGTGTGTGTGTTTGTCCTTACAATGAATATGTGTATGTATAAGAAATGCTGCATCTGTCTTTTGTAACTGTTCATGCATAAATGCAACAACATACACCCCCCCCCCCATCACACGGAGGAATAACACTGAAAGCTATGAGATCATTTTTGCTGAAGGACACACACACATTTCTAACCTTTCAAATCCCTTTTGGGCTCTAATTGAATTTAGCTGTCAGCATTTGCACCTAATTAGAGTGATAAATATTATCAACATTTTGCTGGCTGATAAGATAGATGAGCAACAGAGGATACGAAACATTGATTAAACACTGAAATATCTATTCATACATGCTGTACAGAGAAGAGTCTGACAGAACGGCGTTAAAGACACGGAACAGAGGATGAAATGATTTATCTCCACCAAACTTAATCTTCATCTTTTTAATAAAAACAAATGTTTGCTAAGACATCGAACCAGCCCACTTAGGACGCAGAGATGATGTCTGATAATGTCCTCATGAACCCAGATTTTCTGCAGTTTGGATCAAAATCCTGATTATCGGTTTACTTTCAGCCCCGGTCACTGACAACAGGAGAGAGCTGTGGAGCTGAACTTTAAATATCCAATATCCATGACCTTCCTTTATGTCTTGTGCAAACTATAAGAATTGCTCCAACACAAAAATTGAACTTGAATCATTTTAATTATACATAAAAATCCCACCACCTACCTTCATGACGATGAAGAGGACCAGCGTGACGAAGACGTTGACCTGCGGGTGTTTCCAGGCCTGGGAGTGTCCGATGTAGTCGAACTCCTCGGCTATGCCCTGTTTGGCCCAGGTCCGGTTGTCCAGTAACGTGACCAGAGACTCCTTCTGGGTGAGCTACAGGAAGTGACGTCATCAAGATAAAGCGACAGGAGGTCATTTATCAAAAACAACTGTTGCCTTTAAAAACAAAATGGAAAACACTAAAGGATCTGAGCACATCGACGTCACACCGGCACTGCGTTGGTCTGGATGTCATTCATTCATTCAGTAAACATTCAACTTTCTATAACAATAATATTTTTAAATTAATGGGACACCTACCTTGCCGGCCATAAACTGTCCAAAGCCGGGAGGGAACGTGAGTGTGGAAACCAGTAAAGTGACCAGTGCTGGATACAGCAGACGTCTGAGATTCAAGACAAACACATTAAATGAGCTGATGCGTTCATGCTCACCCTGTTCAGAGTGTGTTGTTACGTCGTTCATGTAAAGGTTTCAGATGTGTGTTTATGTCACAACGCTCTGAAACATCAAGACAAACAGCAGAAGTCCACGTGGACTGACGTATTCATCTCTACGCTGCATTTAAGGCTCTTCTTACTTTTTCATGAGGAATTTGTTGATGGCCTTTTGTTTCCTGATGAACTGGACGATGAGGCGGTTCAGGTACACAAACAGAGCTCCACCGAAGCCACTGGCAATACTGCAAAGACACACACACACACACACACACACACACATCAGAAAGAGTTGAGCTGTGTGTGGTCAAAGACAATAAATTAGCTCAAGTATAAACAAAGCAGAACATCAATAAAAATTTTTCCCTCCACACAGTAGGTTTCTCTCCTGTGCATCAGTAATGAGTCTACAATAAGCCGGGGGCCAATGTCAGCAACGAGGCGGGGGGTGGGTCAAATGTAATGCAACTTAATGAAGCATGTGTAAACAAACATTAACACGAGGAGAAAATAAACAATCAGAGATGACGCGTACAGACACAGCGTGGAGAGAAAGTGAGGATGAGGAGGGAAGAGGAGGGAAGAGGAGAGATGAGGGGGGAGGAAGAAGAGAAAACATGTAGGAGGACGGTGCTGTCGATGCAGGAGGAGAAAAAAAAAACACTGGAAAGAGAAAGGTACTTGAAATGAGAAAGAGAGCGAGCGATAAAGTCAGATGGGGATGTGTGGGGGAGTCGGAGACAAAGCCGGAAAGGAGGTTTATGTAAGCGTGCATTTAAAAGCTCAGTGGCAGCAGGAAGAAAAGAAGGAGGACAGAAGGGCTGAACGAATAGACTCAGACAGCCATGCAGACAAGCTAATGCTTATAAATTTATCTTGCTGCATTATTAATTCCATCAAACACCTCTGAATAAATGATGAACGGGATGATGAGGGCGTCTTTGCCCTTCGTGGTGCAGCAGAGGAAAACACTCCTTTTGTGTCCTCTGCAGTTTTACTGGACACCTTATTGACAAAGGACCAAATGTCCAGCTCAAGACCAGGATTAGGGGGGTTGGGGGTTCGAGGTCTAGCGGGGCAGTTTGAGGTGAAGAAAGTGACTAGGATCAATCTGTCAGACAAACTGAGTGATCAGATTATTTCTAATTCGGATAAAATGTCTTTTTCTGATTCCTCAAGCAAATCTGTCGCTTATTAAGTTTGTGACAAAAAAAAAAAAAAAAAAGTTCTAGTGTTGACGTCCTCAAACTGTTTGTGTTGTCCAACCCCAAAGACCCCTCGAATCATAACAAAGGCAGGCAGATCAATGATGACGTGGTTTAACGCTTTAACAATAGTCGATAATAATAAGAAGAAAATGATTGAACTCAAAGAAATAATAATAAAAAATCTAAATGGAGGGTTCCATTTGCAACAACAACGTGATGATGATGATGATGAGACTCGTCATGTTTATCTGAAGAATGATCTGAATGCTGGATTTGTATTCAGGAACATTCACTCCTCAGCACGAAGGCTCAACAAGTCCTGTAAAAAACGATGAAGGAACAGGAAGTGTGTGTATCCTGATTGTACATCTCCACTTTAGTCCAACAATGATTATTAACACTTCTGTTTATTTTACACACAATGTCCTCCTGCTGGAAATATTCACTAGAGCACAACATGCATATTAATCTGCAGATAAAAATAGTCCCTAACAAACGCTCCTTTACGTGACATTTATTAAAAACTACTGTGCCCAGTTCTTTTAGGAAATCATTTAGACATTCAACCATCCGTCCGTTTTCTGAAGCTGATCAGAAAATGGTCGCTGACGCAGCAGGTCAAACAGAGTATCACCAAACCGCTCCAGTTCTATCCCAAGGTGTCCGGGATTTTGTTCTTTTCAAGGTATTCCTCAGCAACAAGAAAAAAAGAACAAGAACAGAACATCCCCAGTCTTACTCACCCCTGAAGGCATCGTGCTGAGTTTACTGGTGCAATGGAGCAAATTTCCCTGCTGACTTTCTATCTGCTGCTCTACCAGCAAATGCAAAGCTGCATGCTGCTGTCAACATTTCACAACATCACACCAATCAACAGTTGGCAAATACACACACACACACACACACACACCATAGTCCAATATCTTTAAAAACTGAAATATGTTTGTATGAAACCAAAATAAAAGAAAACAAATCTTTGTTTTCAGTGTTGTTGACACATTCCACCTTATCTGGACACAGTGTGCCGCACGAGTGCACGTTTGTGTGTGCAGGAATCGGGCCGTGATTCTCGTCTAACGCCTGCAGGTGTGAACACTTCAGAGAATAGTGTGCGACTGTTCAAAGACGTGCCCTTGGTAACAAACTCTTTCTGGCCTAGTTGACTGAAACACTGACCGACTTTCTCCGCCTGACAGCTACTGGCTGGGGAACACACACGCACACACACACACACACGCACACACACACACTATCACAGTATGTAAACTTTGCTGCAGTTAAACGTACTGCACTTGATGCAGCGGTGGGCGTAAACAGGAAACGGCAGATAGAAGAAGAAGAAACAGAGAGGGATTTTCTTTTCTTGTGGAGCCTACGCACAGCACCACTTTAGGCAGCGAGGAGGAAGGAGGGAGAGAGAGCAGGCCTCCTCCTGCTCCACCAGCTTCCCTTCCAGGGAAGCCACGGCCTGTTTCACAGCCCTCCGGCTACAGCAGGATAAAATAGGACATCCCTCAGTGCGCCAGCAACTGTTGCAGGCTGAATTATCCATGCCAGGTGACTCACGCAGCGACTCAACCCTGAAGTAACAACTTCAGCAGCTACAGTGAGGGATGATATCTGAATTTCTGCTGCAGCGACAGAGAGAAGGATCCCCCGACAAAGTCACAATGTTTGACTTTACCTCAAAGTTTCTCTGGAATTTAGCCAAATCCGGACAAAACTAAATACTTATTTTACTTTATAATTAGGAATTGCACGTAAATGGATATTAAGCTCTGAATTAAAAGTTTTATGCTTGAATAAATGCTGCGTTTTGATTTGTTGGGTCATGAAATCAGGTCAGAACTCACCCAATGACAGCGAAGGCAGGAAGCTCCTGGAGGTCGAAGGGAAAGTCCAGCCGGAAACGAGTCTTAAACAGGGCTGTGATGGTTTCTGGAGGGAGGAGAGCAAACGCTGTGAAAGACATCCTGAAAACAGAGTCAGAGGCTGAAGTTTGGAAGGACGCAGGTGAGGGGGAAACAAAAAGTTGGGCTCATTGTGGAAGTCCTAAAATCTGCAGATGGCTGGAGAAGCAGGCGTGTGATCGGCTGTGAACTAAACCTGCTGAAGTAAATTCATTATTATTATCATGTCTAATAATAACGAAGCATTTCTTTCATTCACTTTGCTCAGTAACATTTTGGTTTGAAGGTTCTCTGTGATCTTTTAGCTTTGCAGATCCATAGAGGACTTTAACTTACTCCTCTGTCCCGTTGACACACAGCACTGTCCCCCTTTACCTTCGTCTCTGTTCCACACAGCCAGCACTCTGAAGATGAAGGCACTGAAGGTGGCAGCGAAGAATCCTCTCCAGTAGTTCCTCACCGCAAAGAAGGTGGATGTTACTTCAATACTGAACAGCACTCCTGGACCGCACACACACACACACACAAATATAAGTTTAACACAACCCATTTTATTACAAAATGCGACAGACTCGAGTTTTGAGACTCACCTCCGATGGGGGCAGCAAAACAGCAGCCGACTCCCACAGCACAGGCTGCTGCCAGCATCTCAATGTTCCTGGACTCATTCTGCAACACACACACACACACACACACACACACACACAAAGACAGACACACACAGGTTACACTTAAACCCTCTAAATGCTGAGCCCAGGGAACAAATAAAAAGGCTGGATCAGAAGCAGAAGCTGGAAATTGATAAATGATCTTCACACTGAAGCAGCTTTAAAAACCGGAATCAACACCAGAAAATGACGATGACTAACAATGTGGCACAAATCGCACAATAAGACAAATGAAAAGACTGCAGGGTGCAAGGTCAGAGTGCATCATGGGAAATGAAAGGGTTGTTTTTATCTTGAAGGACTTACCTTCATTCCTATGAGACTGGCTTCCTTCGAGCAGCAGAGCAGCGATAAAGCAAAGTTAGTGTGTGCCTGTGTGTGCGTGTTTGTGTGTTTTCCTGTCACTTCACACTCAGTCGCTTATCCTGGACTTATAAAACTTTGAGTAGCATGCTGCATAACTGATCACACACACACACTGACAGAAAGACGGACATTCATGAAAAGAAACATTTAGCAAATTCAAAAATAATCTTCATCTTATAAAAATACTAGATCGGAATATTTCTGCTTCTTCACAGTTCAAAACTATTTTTTTCCATGATGTATAAAGATAATAGAACAGAGCTGACTCATCTGAAAAACCTAGTTGTTAAATATTAACTTTAGGATTTATTATTATTATTTTTTTAAACAAGAAATCGTATTTTAAAGAGTGAAAAACATTTTAGAGACCAAACACTGAGATTAATTTTTAACTTTCTACACAGTGAACAAAGACACAGACTGCAGAGCATGCAGAGAGCAGAGCGACTGAATTACCTTCATCCCTATAAAACCGGGTTCCTTCAGGTGGCATGAAGGTCAGAAATATAGTGACAGAATATCAATCTGATTTTCATTCATGAGGCACAAACACGTTTTTTAGCACCAGAATCAACTGACCCTGAACGTTCTGACAGAAACACACTTTTCAGTTATATCTGATCCATTAAGAGCTCTTTTCATATAAATGCCGAGTGTGTTTTCGTGGCCCCTTTCATTTATTGTTTTCTTCTTTTAACGTACATTTTATTCTCTGAAACAAAAAGCTGGTTTTCGCAGCCCACAGACTACATTAGCATACTGTACTTCAAACTGCGGAGAGGACGAGCTGCTGCTCGCTGTATTAATATGGCATAAAATGCAGCACAACAGGGGAGGAGGCGGAGGGCGGCCAGGAAAGATTAACAGGGTTACTAGGAGACAGCGACGATGATGCAGAAAGGGTGACGAAAAGATGGAAAAAACTGTGCAAGTGAGGGGAAAATGGAAGAGTTGGAGGGAACGAAGGCTGATATTACATTTAATCATTTTTCAGATATTTCAGACCTCTTATCTCATTTAATTCTACCTTATTGTCTTTAATGTCCGTTTTGTTCAATATAAATCAATCAAGTAAAGAAACTAGCAGCTTTTTCTTGTTTTCACAGTTTTGTCTGATTCTCAACCTTTTCCAACTCATGACTCACAAGAAAACCTCAGAAATGTTGGCAGCTCCGCATGCGAGACCTGGAAACAATAATGAGGTTAAATGACGCCTTTGCAGACGATTTTTAATTTTACTGATAAAGAATGAAAACTGAAAGCAGAGGAACCTTATTCACCTGTTGATTCACCACCGAATCCTTTTATTTCTTCTTGTTTCAATCAGTTTCCTTTTTGTTTGTTTTTTTTTATTTGGTAAACAAGTTTATAACGTCCAACAAACAAAACAAAAAAATCTTGTTATTGATTTTTTCGCTAATATTATGAAAGTTAAGTGGAGAAATTATCATTTTTTTTCAAGATAACTTTGTTTTGCAAATTTTTTTTTGTATGTATAATTTTTTTTTTTACTTTCACTTCTTTCTTTTTCTGTAACTGTGAAACTGCAGCATTTTTGGTCCATTTCCAGTCCCTTCTGAGACCACCAATGGGCCTCAGTCCACAGGTTGGAACCACAAGAGCATGAAAACTACATTCATGTACAGCAGGTGGATGATGTTAATATATTTTAGAGACTGTTTCTGTTTCGGGTCAGATCAAACTGCCGCTGCAGCCGACGACCATCACGCTCTGTCCTCCCTTTAGCTGGAGGCCATATTGAGATTTTTGCTGCCGCAGCTCCAACCCTTCACCCAGCCCCTCTGCCCACTGTCTTCAAACCGTCCCATCTAATCACCCAAGAGAGCGGCTCACATCTTCAGAAAACACAGAGATGAGAGTCCTCCCTTCCTCAAGCTCCCGGAGGAAAGGAGAGATGAAGGAGGAGGAGATGGTGGAGAAGAAAATGATTTTTGGTTTTTTACTTCACACCGAATACATCTCCATCTTTTCCATCTCTTCACTTCACCTCCTTTCCCGACTGAAACTCATCTCCTCTGGCACGTCGCTCACATCGAAGGTCGTGTCGAAAATGAAAAAGATGTAATTTGTTGACGAAGAGCAGACAGATAAAACATGTTTGAAATGCTGTTTTACTGGCTGTTGAGTTTACGTGATGAAAGAAATTGTTGTTTTATTTCATTTCCTTCTCTGGACTCTGTCTATCTTTCTCCTGGCTATTTGAAACCTCCCTTCATTTGTAAAATCTAAAATTTACATCTTTACTAGGCAGGTATCGCTGTTGCTCGCCTCACTGAAAATAACATTTAGAGTTGGGCACAAAATCAGGGAGACGGATGGAGAAGTGGATAAATAGAACTTTTTGGATATTGGATGTGCTGACAAATCTTTACTTAAGCAGGTAGTCTCGACAGAAAAATCAAATTTTGAAGAAATACCTGAGAAGAAGACGCTAAAGAGACACAAGAACAAATATCAACAAGAATGTAGTTCAGTTCTTATGTAACACAGGAAAGGAGAACTTTTATTGTGAAGTTACAGGAAGTCACGGGAGTTTTGGCACATGGTGATGGTGGCAGTTGGCATTAAAGCAGCTTTGTTAAAAGGATTAAAAACAAATTAACCTGTTTTGTTAATACCTACTCAAAAGAAAGCTGCTACTTCACGTTGGCTAATGTTGTATTTACATGTTTACAGTTCGGTTTTTTTTTTTGAGTGACAGCAAATTTTTTTTGGAGAAAGTCAGCTGTTGATAAAAATATTCGAGCCCTAACAACACGGCACAGCCTGTAGACAACCTGAGAGGTAAAGCCCAGGGTGAAAAAGTTGTTGAGCTCATTACAGTTAAAGCACAACGATGCATCAACATATTTGTCACCTCTGATCCTCACTTATTGGGATTTTAACAACTGGACAAAAACAGGATTCTGAAGGTGATGGAACAATAAAAGAAGTTGAGGTTAAAGAATTTGGTGTGTCGAGTGAGTGAAAACAACAAACAGTATTTACCTCATAAATTCCCCCAAACAGAGACATGAACTTGCTGAGAAGAGCGGCACACAAACTGGCGATGTGAACGAACGGACCCTGACGGGAAGAGAAAGAAAGAAAGAAAAAAAAAAAAAGTTCAGGTTCATGTGAAGATGCCTCATGCTTGTCTGCGTCACATACATCACATAGAAACACATCAACAACACAAACACAAAGTCTGGGATCAAGATTAAAATTCAAAGTGGAACTAAAAGGATTAAAAGCGAGCGCATCAGAAAGATGAAGAATCCAGGCTGAGATGCCAAAAAAGGCCCGAGGCTCGTGTGTCTGTGTGTGTGTGTTAATATGTCTTCAGGCTTTGGCCTGAAAAAGAAAAATCTAAGTGTGTGTAGGTGTGTGTACGGGACAAAAACAACATCTGCACGGTTAATTTGGGGATTCCTGCGTCTCCTGAAAAACACTCATCTGCCTCCCGTTGGGTTTCTAAAATGTCCCGAGTGGGCTTCCGTCCTGCTTTCTTGTTCCCTTTTCACACTCACTATTCTCCACCCTATCCCTTTACACACACACACACACACACACACACACACAGCGGCACATTGTGTGTCGTTCCTTCCACTTTTTAAATCTATTTTCTTTTTTCAAGCAACTTTCGGCGCAGGACAAACTAAAAGCAGAAGTTGGTATCAAGTTTGCGATAACTCGGCTCCGTCTCTCAACAGAGAGTGTCCAGAATATCTAAACGTTGAAAGTTTTCCACACGCAGCCACTAAAATGGTTAAAAACCATTCATTTCTTTCACATTTTCATTTATCAGACTGGACCTAAACACAGAGCCGGTAAAGGAGAGGCTCTTTTCTGGGTAACATTTCTGTAACGATTCCAAAATGGCAAATTGTCAAAAGGTATTTTCACGCCACAAATAAAAAATATTTAAGATGCAAATCTTCATTTGAATCCATTAAAACAGCAACCGAAATAAAAACCATTACTTTTAGCTCATCGCTGGTCCCATTGGTGCTTAATTCATGCATTTAGGGGGAATGTGAGGTTAGCTGCACATCTACAGAGCTGCTGGACTTTGAGCTAAATGTATTTCTGATGACTGATAACGATTTGAAAGGAAGCTGCAGACGGCCGGTTTTCTTTTCTTAGAGTGAAGCTTTATTATTTTTCTCGTTGCGTAAGCCGAGCGCGGCTTTGTGACTGTCTGTCTTCTCTGTATTTCATCACAAACAAAGGCGCTGTGAGGTGACCTCCATTCAAACTGTTTCCAAACAGATCGTAGCTGCCGAATGTGGGTCAGCGCTCGGCACGGCATTTTTCTGACACGAGAAAATAAGGAGCAAGGAAATTGAATTGTGTTAGCGATAATGAGACATTCAGCATTCTTTTGAGCATCCTGTGTGTTGACTCCTTTTTATGAGTCACAAATGCTCCTGACTGTGGGCAGTGTGTTTGTCTGTGTGTGTCCGTTTGTGTTACATATTGTCACAGCATTGTACATCTCTCCATTCAGTCGAGCACAACACACACTACGTTGGCTTTTCTGTGGTTTGGTCTGAGTAAAATTAGATAAAATCTTGTGTTTAGTTGTTAATATTTTATTGGCCACTCAACTCAACTTTTGGAAACGCAACGATTTGAATGTCGACATCGATACGATGGCTGTCTGATCTGTGTTACCTCCTTGCCCAGCGGCATCCCGCTGCCCAGAGCGCAGGTGAGGCCGATGACTTTGGCCACAAAGGTTTTAAAGGTGAGATATTCCTTCAGCACCACTCCCCTCAAAATGGTCTTCATCTCTGGAATCCCTGAACCTGCAGGAGGGAAACCACCGAGCGTCAACGGGCTCGTCTTCAACCAACAAGATCACCCCTTCAAAGATGATGTCATGTGTGAGTGTGTGTGCGACGTACCGACAGCCTGCGGGGCGAGGATCTGGGTGAAGCCGGCGGAGAAGGTGATGAGGACCACGGGGTACGTGACCCAGGCCAGATACTGAAGGAACACATTACTGTCCAGACCGCCGTACATCCACTTCTGTGCTGTGGACACACACACACAAAACACACACAGCAAGAGAGAGTGTTTGTGTTCATGTAACATGAACTACTATGAGGTGCCTTCGGGGACTTTATCTAGAATTACAATGCAGATCTAGATCTAAGAAAACCTCACAAAAACATGCAAAAAGTTTACAAGACTGGATTGGTTTCTCCCTGACAGCATAACACACACACACACACACACAGTCCAGGTTTCAGATCAAGTCCGCCTTCCTCTTCCTCCTGGATCTGTGAATGACTGACGCTGTCAGACGTTTCGCATCCGTCCATCCTTCGATCCGGCTCCAACCTCTTCCTCTGTCTTCTATCCCTCCATCTTCCCTCCTTTATATCTCACTTCTCCAACTCTTCTAATCCTTTTCTCTGCCCCTCGTGGCCACGATCATTCAAATTCTTCCTCACCTTTGAGAAACTTTTCAGCCATCAGATTTAGCTTTGTCGGCTGTCTGCAGGGTTCGGTCCTCAGTGATTCTGTGTGTTTATTAACCCCATTGCGGGTCCAGATCATTCAAAAATACCCCAGTTGCGTTCAAGGTTATGGCGATTTCTCTGTAAAACTGGAAAGCTTTTATTTTTCTCCTGCTCAATCAAATAAACCGGTGAGAGCTGTGACCTTCTTCATTCATTTAACAAACAGGATTTGAATAAAACCAGACTTGAAGGCGGGTACAAGTGGGAGAAAAGACCTCATGCAATCCAGAAACAAACCATCAGGTGATAAACACCAAGGTATTCCCCCCGTCTGACTCCAATTCCTCTTTCTCATATGATAGCTTCCCTCTTCAGCCTGTATCCCTCCCTCCTCCCCTCCCTCCCCTCCCTCCCCTCCTCCAGGCCTCACCTTGTAGGCAGATGGCGATGCAGAAGTCCACCACCCAGCTGACCAGGGCCATGAGGAGTCCCAGCAGGATGAGGAAGATCCAGTCCTCCCCGACCCGCGAGATCAGGAACTTCTGACAGCGAACCGTGCAGACTACAGGGATGGCAGGACGACAACATCGCATGTTAGGGCCACAAACACAAACACACACACTTAAAACTGTGTTTATCACAGGAACTGAGGTTTAGGAGAACACACAGGATGTTTGTTTTTTTTCTATGAGTCAGTCTTAGCAACACTGACCAGTAGCTGCGTTTCCATCCCAGACAGTAAACATGCCAGCTGTAATCCATTCAATCCTCAATACTCTTGTTTTTTTTAAATGGTGGGTTTATAATTTCGGGCGGGGGAAGGTAATTTGGCTAATTTGGTTTTACAGCTCAGCAATTTTTGTAATAATTATCTGGAGAGGAACATGTTGATACTAATTAGAGAGGTAAATAAGCACAAGGTGAAGAGAAGGAAATACTCATTTGTCACGAACTTTGAGTAAAAAAACTCGACAAGCTTTTTTCTGCTAATTTCAGCTTTTTGATTGACGGATAGGCCCTTTAAAGATGGCTGGTTGTTCGATCATCTGTCGCTGTTGTCGCTGTTTGCTGTGTTGACAGAGTTGAGTGTCACCAATTGTTGAGTTAAACTTTGGATGGAAAGTCAGCTGACTGATGTCGAAGCCAACAAAATAACACAAACCTCAACAACAAAACACTGTTATGGCAGAAACGGACACTCTTGTGTTAAGATAATAAACACCCAAAGGACAAACCGGACTACAATGATCTACACCACCTAAACTAGATTAAATGCACGACACAAAAGTCATGACAAATGGAGGCGCTACAAAACAAAACACACACAAACACACAGAACCCAGCGAGTGAAGCACAGTCACAGTGAGATCTGCTGTACTCACCTGAAGGCAACAGGAAGACTCAGATTTACAAGTCTTGTTGTGCGACGTGCGCGCACAGTAACTAATTAAGACTAACTGCCGGGACAAAGTTAATTAGTCTTAAAGTTAGATAGTTTGATGCTCCTCGTTACGACGCACACACTCACCATGATTCATAAAGCCCCCTGTTCTTGTTTCCCCTTTCTCCTCCACGGGGAGTTGGCCGCTCGTACTAATGACGCCAACGACACACACTTACACACAGTTATGATTTTGTCTGCCTGTTTCCCCTCAGAACTGATACTACAAGTCAGATTTGAGTTTCATTTTCAAAAACTGCCATCACCAGCTGCACTGAGGAGGTCGCCTCTGTCTTCGTCAAATAAAAGGTATAATACGGACAATAAAGGAATATTTTTTTAATGAATCGATAACTTTGATTGATGTCCGGAGACTGACGCCTCCGTTTGACTGACAGACGGAGAGAAAGAGAGAGAGAGAGAGAGAGCAGGAGGTGAATGATGGAAAGAAAACCAGATAAACACACAACACACAGATTCTCCAATTAACACACACACACACACACACACAAAGTGATGCATCTTTCCATCACTGTGGCAATTCTGAGAAAGAGGCTTCATACATGTTTATATTTAGATTCATGTATTTGAGCATGTGTGTGTGTGTCCTTGTGCGTCATCTCACCCACGGGCCGTCTGTGTTCTTGGACCCCTTCTGTCATCTAAACACTAGTCAATGTAAATGGGTGTATGAGTGTGTGTGTGTGTGTGTGTGTGTGTGTGTGTGTGCAGCAAGTGTAATCTTGTCTTTTTGGAGATGTGATTTAGTTAGCGCTGTCTGTGCTGGTATTGCTTAATAGCTTTTCCTGCAGTGTACACACACACACACACACACACACACACACACACACACACACACACACACACTCAGACTGGTTGCTGACTTTATTCTTTCTGGCATGCAATAAGCAGCATGCTAGTTCCCAATCACTCTCATTGCCTTCTGACTCACCCTCTCTGCCCCCCCCCCCCCCCCGATCCCATCATCCTTCACTGCCTCCCTCCACTTTTCTTCTTCCTCTGCTTCCCACTAATCACATCCAACCTCTGACTCCCTTTCATCCCCTCCCTCTCTCTCTCTCTAACTATTCTTTTCATTCGTGACGTGATGCCCACATACCTGCTCAGAGTCATTTAGGTTGCCGTGGATACGCAGTGCTTCTAACTCCTCGGCCTGCATGTGTGTGTGTGTGTGTGTGTGTGCGCACATACATGTTCCATCTTATTTCGGTTTAAGGAAATTAAAATTTAGCTTTTACTTTTAATCACAAGCCAAAAAGACATTCTAGTAAATGAAGTGTTGCACTCTTTTCACTTCTTCCTGAAAACTATAATCATCAAATTAATTTGAGGACAATATGATGACAATCTCTCCTTCCTGTTACAGCACTGAAAAATCTAAATAATAATGATCTTAATACGTGTTTTTGTCACAGTGAAGTTGAACCTTTGACCATTTGGATATAATCTATCGTCATGTCTTCTTAACAGACAGACAGTTGTGTGAAATTTCCCAATGAAACTGCGAGTTACGACCAAAAATGAACTTTGTGGGCTTAAATTCTTATCACTTTATATTTGTGGCAAATTTTGAGAAGATGAAGAGAAAGATGACTGTTGGGTGACCTCCAGTTGGCGCCGTTATAACGACAGGAAGTCGGGTGAACGCAGACTCACAGCTTTACTGGATATAAAAATAACAAAGCACTTAAGTTGGAAAACAGACTCCAGACTCCTGACAGGCTCTGCGAAGAGGACAGAAGTGTGTTGGTCAAACTGCATCATCATCATCATCATTTCATCTTCATTATTATCTCAGGGGTCATTGACACACACACACACACACACACACACACACAAAATCTATATCTAAAGGAATACCACCAGAAAAAAGAGACTAAAAACTAAAATTATTGGTCTGACTCTTCTGTGATTATGCTGAAAATGAAGGCAGCGGGTTGGAACACACACACACACCTTAGAAGAAATTCACCGCCGCTGCTCCGACATAAAACCCAATTATTCAAATCACCTCCTCATTTGTTATGCGAGGTAGCAGCTCTGTATGTAAAGGGGCATAAAGGGGAAAGAACGCACCATTACTGTCTCAGTTTTGCACAGTCATGCCAAAGAGGCCCGTCCCCGTCGTGTGTGCTTGTGCCCCCACATTCATTATGGAGCTCCAATGTAAAAAAAAAAAAAGAGGAGTGGGGGGGGGGGGGGGTTCAATTAGACATGCCTGGCTTTGTTTAAGACCTGCAGCTTCATTAGATTAGAGTTAATACCAATGGCGGCTGGTCAGTGGAGGGCGCCGCCCCCATCGAATCAAAAAACAAACATGCTGTAATATTCAAATAATTATTAAAAGATGGTGTTATTTCAGTCTGTGGGTGGCTGTCAATAGTAATTAAATGTTGTTTAAATATTTATTTGGATCTAAAATGGTTTTTATTTTATTTTATTCACTTCCTGAAGTGAAGGGCGCCGGTAAAACGGAATCCAGTGTAAGCCCTCGAACGTCCGATAAGCATGTGACCTGAGGCTCTCTTTTAATTGGTTAGAATTAGATTCTTCACGAGGCGCTGCTGTGTGCATCCGTTATACGCCCAAGAAATATCAGCAGCGAATCAGCGATCGCTATCGTGTCGTGTGTTTTTTTTTTTTATCTAATGTGATTCGACGGTTCATTGCCGGTCTTTTTTAGCTGAGCGAAGTGGCGGACACAAACAATACGGAGGAAACTAAACTAAATCTACCAAGCTCGTACCAAACCCTCCTATGTATGCCAAGGTAAATTGCACCCCCCAAAAATTTTTTAGCACCAGCTGCCACATGTTAATGCAGATAGAAACTGATCATTCAGCTTTTCTGCTTTTTCAACAGAAACTTTCCAGAAAGATGAACATCCAGCATGCACAGCAGAGGAATCAGAATTACATATTACTTTTACTCCATAATGTTTATTCACGTTTTTAAAAACCTCCTTAAGTTCTCATGTAGTAAAGGTGGAATTACCTTTTGGTCAGCACCACAACAGCTTTGGTTGGCGCTTCATTGCAACTCTGATAAAGTGATACAACTTAACTTTACAGGACGTAGACATTGAACTGATAACAATATTAATACTGATACCTGGATTTCACTGGGCTTATTGATTCAACCTTTTCTGATGCCAATTAAACAAAAATCCACTGAAACAAAAAAGGGAAATGTTTTGTTGTGAAGCTCAAACACTCAAACAGCCAATCAGCAGCATCATTAGATCTTGAGCCACACTTGCTGCTTGCTGATTGGTTGTTTCCGCTGTGATTCACTGAAGCCACTTTACCATTGGTCAAAAACACCTGCAAACATCTGGCTTGCAGTCAATTCAGCTGTAGACCAGGTGCTTTGGAAAAAGATCAGTTGGCCTTGATGGAATTTGGATGGAAGAAGGAATCATCTGGTCCTGATGCGATGGGGCGTTTTATTAACAAATTTGCAGGTTGAAGTTTATCAAAGTGCACAAAGATGTGTGCACATTTGCACCGTTTTCATGTTATTTAAGTCAAAGTGTGCAAAAACGGTAACACAGAAGTGGAAGGAAATTTGTGGAACTGGAAAACAGCAAAAACTAAACTGGACAAATTGGCCCCTTAAGCCTGAAGAGAAACAGGTGGAGTAATAAAACCAACAAAGCATCTGCTCGCTCTCCGCTCTCTTCCTCCCCATCCATCCATTCATTAATCCGCCTCTCCATCCATCCCTCCTCCGCTCTTTCCCTTCATTTTGATGTTTTCTCTATGCTAATGGGATGTAAAAGGAGGTGATGTTTATGTAAATCAGCTGTAACAGTGTTCCCGCGCGAGCAGGCAAGGCGCCTCCACTCGCATTCAATCACTCCGTTTGCTCGTTGAGTAACGACGGTTGTGACACCTCTCTCATGGCTGCTGTACAATGTCTGCTTAATGAGGTCTAATGGAGTCTCTGTGTACACACAAAAATCACACACAGCAAGCTATTATGCAGAAACAGCCTTGCCGTCCCTCTTTAGTCTCCTCTGAAGAGTGTGTGATATATCTTTAACATTTCTTAAGGCAGTAAAACTAAAAAGCCTGAAAGCTCCGCTCAGAAGTTTTTCCATCAAATATCTTCAAGTAGATTTGTGAGAAATTCTGCGCCGCTATTTCCAGGAATCAAACGTTCTGGACGGAGCTTCGGTGAACTGGGACATAAGTCGGTGAACATCTAACACTCAAGTCTGAGTTCTGGGTCGGATTATGTTGAGAGATACTCCAATACCTCCCTCCTTCCTGACTCCTTCCTGACTCCTTCCTGACTCCTTCCAGCCGCCTTCCCTCAGACTTCATCAACAAACTCCAAACTCCACGGTCAGCGGAATTAAAGTGTCACTTTAAGTAAACACACTTGGCTGGTGTGTTTACTTAGCCAAGTGTTGAGCTAACGATCCGCCGCTTCAGTTTTATGAACCTCAACGAAGCAGCAGTCGAACGCCGGAGATGATGACAACGGTGAATTAAATTAGCTCGGCATCAACATGGAGGCCGAAGCGATGTGATTGAGAAAGCAGCAGCGTGATTTCTCCAGAGACAACACTCACTGCAGACACACACACACACACACACACACACACACACACACACACAGCCAAGACAGGTAGATGGTGGCACTGATGAAGACAATAACAGTCCATCAACTTAAGTGTGGGTGAGTAAGTTTGTGTGTGTGAATTAATTGCATCGAGGAAACATTTTCTCTCTCTCCTTTCTGTGTGTGTGTGTGTGTGTGTGTGTGTGTGTGTGTGTGTGTGTGTGCGTGCATGTGCGGGGGGGTTGTTTCATTTCCTGGATGAAGGCCTGGTGAACCAAAAGCCAAAAAGGGACCTGCTGCTCATTTTCCACCCCTCTTCCTCTCTGATGCCATCTCCGTTCATTTTATCCATCCATTCTCCAGACCTCTACTCTCCCCCTCCTGCCTCCCCCCTCCCATCCTCCCCTTCCTTCCCCTCTCAGTACTTTCTCCCTCTTTGATGCCAAGTTTTCCCTCTGTTTTAAATCATCCTTCCATTTCTGCTCTGCCCCCCATTCATTTCTCCTACTCGCATCACCACCGCCGCCCCCTTCCCCTTCCCCTTCCCTCCCCTCCCCCCCCGCCTCACCCTAACCACCCATCTCTGCTGCTGCCGACTCAGCACTTCCACTCTGCAGTCTTCTGCAGATACACAAGTGTGCTGATTTACACCATTACACCCTGGTGTAACCGATTTCCACTGTACATGCCTCTGCTATTAACATCTCAGCAACACACACACACACACACACACACACACACACACACAAGCAGCATCATATATGTATATGTACCATACATACTAGCAGTATGTGAATGCATTCATACATATAAAAGCAGAGAAATGAGGCAAACACGTCATCAGTCTTAACAGGAAAAAAGTTGCACAGCAAGTGCCACACATACACAAAAGAAAACACACACACATACACAATGTGCAGACAGTTGATAAAAAAAAAAAAATACATATGTGTGTGCGTGTGTGTGTGTGGTACATTTGTTGTTAAGCAGCAGTAAGAAAGGAGGCAGTGATCATTACGTTTATCTGCAACTAATCAGAACCATTCATCTCCCCTATCTCACACACACACACACACACACACACACACACACACACACACACACACACACACACACACACACACACACACACACACACACACAGTGCTAAACTAAGATGTTCAGAGCTCTTTATTACTTTCCATTGGGGCCCGAGGCCGGCTGTAATAAGGCTGGGCTGCACAAGTTAGTCTTTGTTGGCACAGAAACACAATCTGCACACACAGATATTTCTCATGTCGGCCGCTGATTAATATGAACCCATGAGGTGAGTGTGTTGCTCTGTGTGTGTCTGTGTATGTGTGTGTGTGTGTTTGCGGGTGCTTCTTTGCATACTGCAGGATCTTGCAGGTTATTTTTCCTGTTTTATACGCACAGACACACACACACACACACACATAGTTAGAGTCAGAAGAGACAGATTTTTTTTATTTGTTAACTGATGGCTGCATTAATATGTTGAAAAGCATCAGTATGGTTGGGGGGGGGTTGTCACAAGCGCTTGACAAAGCTGGAGCAACACTTTATGACCACTTATGAATGATTAATGATGGTGTAGTACGGCAGCTGTATTAGCTGGAGCAGTCCGGGTGTGTCAGGGAGGGGGAGGGGGGATATTTGTTTGTTTGTTTTTGCTTGTTTACCAGAAATAAAATCCTGGGCTGGGGCTTGCAGAACATACGGGTACCCTGACCCTGCAGGACAAATAGACCACATAACATAGTTAAAACACAACGTGCGTGTGCATGTGTGCGTATTAGTTTTATGAATACACAAACCATCCTTCATTTAAAAAAAGTTTCATTTCCTTCAACGTAAGAAGAAGAAAAAAAAAAAAAAAGACCTCTTTTTCCATCCATTTTTCTATGCAACATTATTAGTTTGTGATTGATGCGGGTCCTGTGCACACTCAGCAACATGACAACACGCAGCAGAGAGAGGAGAGAGAGGCGGGAGTGATGGGAGAAGACAGGAAAGGATAAGAGTTGGCAGAGTTGTGATGAAAGAAAGAGGAGGAGGAGGAGGAGGAGAGTGGAAAGTCAGAGATAAGGACGGAGAAAATAAGATGTCGAAGAAGGTGCATAAAAAGGAAATAAAAGACAGGCACTTTATAATAAGTCCAGGTAATGAATGATTTAGCACTCAGTGGTATCGTCGCACAGAGGAGAGTCAACACACACCGATGTTGTATTAACGGATGAAGGCTGCTGAATATTTATTCTTGGAAATGTATGTTTGCTAAATCGAACCCCGAGAGAAATAACCAGCCTGGTGACACCGGTCACCGAAGATAAAGACATCTGAAGCACAATCTGAAGCACAAAATTTTATGCACAACCTTACCATAAAATATGTTTTAGTGGGAAACCTCAAGATAGCCGAGTTACACAACATCTTAGTGATAACACTTAGGATGTTATTAACTATTTTTAATACATTTATTACTAATTAAATCCTAAAAGATGAATGTTAATTTATATCCTTCTTAAATTTTCTCAGTTTAAATTGTCGCTGTGGTTTTCTAAACGCACCAAAACACCAAGTTTTAGTTTGCATTTAAGTTACATTTGTACTTATGAAGCTGCACCGCAAAACTGCAGTACAAACACAATGCTAATCCTTTAATTCTTTTAACAGTAAGGATGCTAACTGCGGCCTGGGACACTCACACGTCCTGAATGTTTCCATCAAGAACAGTTTAAAGACGCTTTTCTTTCTAAAACAAGTCAGCTGGAAACATTAAAACAGACTTTAAATGCCACTAACATTAGAGCCAGCTAGCTATAATGTTCTGCAACCATTTCAGTCCACTTCTGGAAATGTCAAAGCTGCTTTTGTTTTGTCTGTGTGTTATTTAACACACTCAAACAATTAAAAATAAGAGATTTGCCCGTATCGATGTTATGTGAGCATTAAACGCCTGCTGGGCAGAGCTACGCTAACTAATATCTGACTCTGTTTGATGCTGAACTATCAAATATTTAAGAGGTTTGATTTAATGAAAAAACAGCAAACACTAACTGAGTTAAACCAAACCAGTTGCAAAATGGATTTTATTATTGTTAATGTTAGGAAGGTCGCGCTGTGGCCTTGTGTTTACTGTTTTTAAGGTAAACTTTCATATTTCTGCCACCAATCAAAAATAAGGGGCATGAGTCAAACAGTATATATATATATAGACAGAAGGATCATTATAATTATAAAAAAGAAAAGAAAAAAAGAACTGATTGGATTCAGTTCTGTTTATTTCTCCCACTGGATTTTTTTTTTTTTTTTTTTTTTTTACAAAGACAATAAAAGAGACACTAACTTTTCTGCAAGATCTGCAAAGTGCAAGAAAAAAAAAATCCATGTGTGACTGTTGTGGATCAGCTCTGGGCTCACTAATAATTACAGAGTAATAACTCAGAACTCAGGGCTTAGATGGATGAAGAGAAAGAGAGAGGGATACGACAACACACACATGCACACAGACACACACACACACACACACAACCACTTCAGATTGTACCCAGTGGCGATGAGTGGGTGGAGGAGGCGGTGATGGATTGCAGACAGAGGAGGAAGTGAAGAGAGCGGAGCGGTAAGGAAGGATGGAGAGGAAAATGGAGGGAGGGAGAGATGTTAGCAGAGTGTTGGAAACAGGAGGGGAGAGCAGGAGGGGAACGGGAAGAAGAGGGGAGGAAAATAAAGACGCGGAGATGAAGGACATGGGACGGAAGAACCGAGAAAGGGTAGAAGAAGAAAAGTTAAAAGAAACAAGAAATGATTACGGAAGGAGACATGGAGGATCAGCGGAAAGTTAAAATAAAATAAAGAAAGGTCAGATCAATCTCAGACGCCATTCATCCTAAATGTTGATGTCACAACCTGAACACATTATGACCACATGAATAAAACTCTGACCTGCAACGTCAACAACACGGACACACAAGGTTTGTTCATTTATACATCTTCACTCTGTTGTGAACAAATCCAAATTCAACAAACCTCAAAATGCAGCTCGATGTGGGAAAGAAAAAAATAAATACTAGTAAAATCTGCCTTTATTGCCTCGAATCACTCCTTCAGTTTGGTTATTTAAACTTTACTTCCCAGGAAGTGCAGACTTTTATAATTGCATTTGATTTCCTTCAACGGTGTATTACACCTCTGGGAGAACAACTAACATTCCCTCATTTCGTTCTTTTTCACCCCTCAAGGTTTTTCTACTTTTCCCCAACATGCAGCAGCAGGCAGAGAGAAAGCCGGAGCCAGCAGCAGCATTACTCTTTAAAACTGCTCCCAGCGGACTGAGACCTGATGACTTCGGCAAAGTGTTGACGGCGTTCCTGCTGGGAACAACAGCTCGCCACCTCCAAGCTGCTTTTCCTCAGAGAGCCAAGAGATACTTTTTTTTTTTTTTCTTAAAGTTAGATAAGTGTTAACAGAGCTGATCAATCAAGTGAGAAGTAGGGCCATTTTCCCATAGACTTCAATACAATCTGACTTGTTTTTGCTACCAGGTCCCCTTTTTTATACACCGTCTGTAGAACCAGTTCATAAAAAAGGTTTAAAATAAATATATAGACTCAACAGGACAGTGTGAGCACTGAATATAACACACACACACACACACACACACACACACCACCTCAGCTCGTTACGGATGCCATCTTGGCTCAACCTACTGTACCACAGATGGGAAAAATCGACGTGAGCTCAAACTGCGGCCGCTGACCGCTCTCCCTGCTGATGTACATTCTTTGGACTAAAGCCACAACCTCTGTAGTCGAAGCAATACACAAAACAGGCCTATATCACCGCACACAGACACACACAGACACACACACGATCGGCTCGAGTGGCACTGAATCAAATATTGATCAGCGGGCCAAGACTCCTTGGTTACTTGATATATTAAAGTGAAAGTTACCTCACACACGCACACACACGCACACACACACACACACACACACACACACACACACACACACGGCATCAGGGCCACACAAACAGCTACTTCACACATTGTCTATATGTGTGTGTGTGTGTGTGTGTGTGTGTGTGTGTGTGTGTGTGTGTGTGTGTGAGAATGTAGGGGTCAATTGTGTTACTTCCTGGCTTGGAACTAGATGTGAATGACGTCTGAACATCCCCATTGTGTGTCAGCGTGGTGCCAAACATGCACACACACTGTACATCAAAAACTCTGTGTGTGTGTGTGTGTGTGTGTGTGTGTGTGTGCGTTTGTGTGCGTGTTTTCGTGAATGTGTATAAATGATGGAGCGGTGTGCGTTTCAGGTTCCGCAACACAACCTGTTGATGTGGTGAACGCAACTCGTGCGTCTCTTTGATTGCTGCTGTGATTTTGAGATTCGGCTGCAGGTCGACAACTCGCACAGCGCACAAATTTATTTGATCTGTTGTGAAGTCGTGGAGCTTTAAAGGTTCCTACGATGGTCTGGTTTTAATCCACCGCACATTAAATATAAATATATATCAGACAGTGATACAACCAGCAGAGCAGCGCTGCGGTGTGCGTTACTGTACGACTATTAATGAGGAAGGAGACACAACACCACGTGACAACTGAGGCAGCTGAACAGCATCGACAAAACGTTTTCTCCTTCCAATTCATTTTGTCATCTAATTCCTCCGGTTCGCCTCAATTTCTGTTGTTTTTCATTACTGATTGTCTCATTAGTTACAGCAGAGTCCGTTTATGTTAAGCTTCCCATAACAGTAATTCACATCTACCCAAAGTGAGGGGCAGTTCAGTGGAGGCCTTGGGTCAAGTATTTGGCGTATTTATTCAAGAAAATGCAACAAAAGTGCGGGTTAGAAAAGTTCTGGTTTTAGTAGAAGAGATAAATGAGTTTTTCTAAGATAGAGGAAGACATTAGCTCAGTGCGAAGGCCACCACAGTCCTTTTCCTGAAGAGTTCAGCTCCTGGCCTGACTTTAGAAAAACAAAATACATTTCACTAACTGTAGTCGAAAGCTCCCAGTCTGCCTGAAGCTCCATCACCGCTCAAATATTTGATTATTCTTGTTTACCGAAGGAGTGGAAAGTCTGCAGATGTTTATTTTGCTCGTGTTGTTGTTTTTTTTTTACCAATTTTGTCTCTTCTAATCTTTCCTAAACTGCTGTGACAAGAAGTCAGACGGAATTAAGCGGGCCACTAAAGATGCATTTCTTTAATGCATACAAGGACACACACACACACACACACACAACAAGTAGACACATTGTTGTCAGTGTTTGATGAGTATCAGTGTGTATGTGTGTGCGTTTGTCGTGACAAATGTGTCCAGTCCACAATGCACCTGGACGAAGGGGTGGGGGGTATGTGGAAGGAAAGTAGGAAAGGAGGAAAGGAAGGAAGGAAGCAGGAGAAAAGGAGAGGAGACAAGGAGACGGAGAGACGCGAGGGGAAGAAAAGCTAAAAGGAAAATGGAGAAAGAGGATGAGAGCGTGCGAGCAACTGTTTGTCGCTAGGCGCCTGCCGGTCACCATGGCAACATGTGGCGCCATGCCTCGCTCCTGCTGACATCACACCTGTTGAAGTGAAATGCTGTGTGTGTGTGTGTGTGTGTTTGTGTCAGGGTGCTGTCACTGCTTATGTCATGGACTCCCAGCATCCCAGAGCAGACACACACACACACACACACACACACAAAAAGGTGACCAGATTCAAGTGGAGAGAATAAAAACGGAAAAAAAAAAAAAAAGTTTTTATGTCTCCTTTGTTTCTCAAAGAAAGAGCCAATCAGGTCGATGTCAGTTTGTTTTGGTAACTCCCATCAGATCATCAAGTCACATCTGTGCGGTAAATAAAGCTTGACCAGGATTTGAATTGGTGCATTGCTGCCAGTCACCATCTACAGCTGCACAGTGTGTGTCTTTGTGTGTGTGTGTGTGTGTGTGTGTGTCAGAGCAAGCAGTTCCTCTTGTCAGCTGAATATTTTATGTCCATTCTCATGGATGACCTCTTTTAACAGAATTTGTTACACCACAGTCATGCATAAACATAAACATAAACACACACACACACACACACACACACACACAGTGACACACTCTCTCTCACAAACACACACACACACACACACACACACACACACCAAGTAATGTAATCACGCTGCTTGTGTAATCGTTACCCTTTAACCTGCCGGGTGCAGATATTCAATCTATTCTATTTAATTCTCAAATAAGAAGCAGCATCTTTGTGTCATCAACCTTTAGAGCACAATCACACACACACAAGAAAAAAAAAAAAAAAAAAAAAAAAAAACTCAACTGCCTCACCTGCCATGATAAAAATCTAATGAACTTATTGAGGTTAACAACCGAATGTGAAATGATGTGAAATAAATTTGGGGACCGACAGGAAGAGTCCCCTCTGTGGGATCACCACCTTATGCCTGACTGTGCCGCAGTGAAGCTTAATGCTGCGCCCTGCTGGCCCACCAACACAACAGCATGCTGTGCCCCCCTCCCCCCTCCCCCCCCACCTGAGGACTCCACTGGTTGGTTGAACAGCCAACAGCGGGTGAAAACGCCATGTGTTCCTTCTTGTTTTTCCCATTTTTACCCAAAACGGAGGCTAAATGTTTCAATCTGTTTACGAGCAGATGTCTGAATTGTTCCGCACACATTCGCTATCCCAAATATTTCCCAGGAGAGATGTGCAGCTTTTAATCTAAGTAAGGGAAGAAAAGCGATGGTTGCGTTTGACATCATTATTAAAATGTTTAGCCTTGACTCATTTTTAACAGGAAACTGCTTTATGGTGTGTTTTAACTGCTTTTAAATCGGGTGGTCTGTTTGTTACAGAGAACAGGACGCACCCTGAAGGAATCCAAACCGGTTTGGTGAAAAAGACAAAATCTCCAATCCTCCCACCAAACACCATCTTCGGTGATCGTTGAACCTGAACCCTTCTGCTCCTTAAATCCTCTTATAACATCAGAGCCGCTCTCGGGCTGCTGATGCATTATGTCGAAATGTTAAAAAGCCACACAGCAAGTCTCTCACCTGCTGATTCTCCTGCAGTCGGGAAACTGCAAGAGCAGCAACTTTAAAGCGGCTTCACAGCACCGTGAATCATCCGTAAGTGTCTATTTTTCCAAGAGTGATTCAGAGGCGGCTGCTTGGAGCATCGGATCTTTGGGGAACGAGCAGCTCTTTAGAAAAAGAGCCACTCAGCTTTTCCACAGCTCTGGCTGATGATGCAGGACCGAGCCGGGCTTTGTGAGTGAGTGATAGATGCAGAGTTTAGCTCAAGGGGAAGAACCGGTTAAGCCTTAAGAATCACCAGTTGAAAGCTTAAAAAGATAAATAAATAAAGCCAAAGCAAAGTAAATCAATTCAGAACCTCACAGGTATTATCCTGGATTTGGGCAGCGCTCCCTGGTTCAGTTCAATTGTGTTGTTGTTGAAAATATGAGGCTCTTCTCCGCATTGATTAAATTTAAAAAGATAAGAAACTCAGATTAAAAATTAGTGAGAAACATTTACTTTTAGCCGTTTTTAAATTATACATTTTATTTGTTATAAAAAGTTATGTTAAAACTAAATCTGTAAGTTTAGGATTTAAAAGCTGTTTCTTTTATCACAAAAGTTGGAAAAATGGCAATTTATCCGTGCGAAGAAAAAAGATGGTCCTGAAAAATAAAAGAAGAACAGATTTGGAATAATTAATTTTCTCAAACAGCTCCATAAAAAGTGACACTTAATATATATTAACCAGAAACACGCCGTCCTCCACACCGCCGGCCATAATTTAAGAGACGCCGCCTGTTGTTCAAGCTGCTCTGCCATCATCACATTTCACCAGCTTATCACAAACGCACAAACACACAGCTGAAACGATGACAACTACTGCAGAGAGAGAGGACGATGATGATGATGATGATGGGACTAAGATGCTGCTGCTGGCTGCAACAGTCAGCATCATTAAAACAGCAGCACATGAAAATGTGTGTGTGTGTGTGTGTGTGTGTGGCTGCGGAGCAATCCAAACACACACCTCTTCTGTTTTTAAAACACATGGCAGTTTGGGGGCCCTGATCTTTCAGTGGGGGGTATTCTTGTTTTGCCAGTTCTGCCAGCTAAACAAGAACAAAAGTCATCAGTGAGATGGGAAGTGGAGGACGCGCACACACACACACACACACATGCACACACTCTGGGATCTGCAGCATTGAAGACAGTGTGTGATTGGTGCACTGGTCCCTGTCCAACAGCAGGGGGCGCCCTGTTTACATAGAACAGAACAGAAGGCAGCTTCAGAGGACAAAGACGCTCAGCAGCAGCTTAGCAGCGACTAAATCCACTCACTTTTCAGAAAAATTTGACCGAGGACACTTAAACTCACACACCTGATCTTGTGCTCTGCCTCAAAGCATCTCGCTGAAATTTTTTTTTTTTTTTAAATAAAAAAAAAATTAAATAAAGAAGATGGTTGTTTGCCACCTTCACTCCAATAAGACTTCTTCTCCCCTTCTTCTCCATCAGAACGACTCCTGCTCCTCAATCAGGCACAAACTTTTTCACCTCCCAGCGGTCCGATGTTCATATGAACAGTAAAATGATTATACTGCTGAGGAGGTGATGGAGTCAAATGAACACTGAGCAGGAGAAAAGGCATGATGAAGAGCCATTTTATAAGGATGGGATGATGATAAACTATTTTATCTATCATCGGGATAAAAAAAACAATTGTGACAAATTGATTACGGAGTTCAAAGTCTTTGCAAAAATATTGTGAATTGCAGCTATTTTTGACTCAGGACAATCAGGAGATCACATTTTATCCCATGTCGAATAAATTCAGGCCGCATTTTATTTTTGTTAAAACATTTGCCCCCCCCCCGCCAAGTTCAGGGTGATCAATGCTCCCACAGTGTTACATTTCCAACACTAAAGTACTGTAGAAATGATGTTCCCCCTCTGGGCGATGGCTCAGGCTGCTTTATGGAGCGGATACTGTTACCATTTCTTTTAATGGGGCAGATATAATGCACTATCTAATCCGAATAGTTACCACGGCAGCTATGCATGACTTTCCACAACAAGTCATCACGAAGACCATTAGAGGGAGCAATATTTCTTTTTCTTTTTTTGTCCATGTCCTTAAAATCTCCACCAACCAGCGTCCAAACAGCCAGCTGCGCTCATAAAGCTCCGAACATGTTATGGTTGTCTTCAGCGTTAACTGTGTGGTGATGCAGGATTAATCTGTCTGTCTGTCAGATGACCTGGAGGACATCATCATGTGTCTGGACTGCATCAGTGTCAGAAAATCCACTAAAAAATCTGATGGTGTTCTGAGTTGGAACAGTGAGCGTGCTCTCCAGGTCCTGGTCCACCAGTTCTGACTGAACTGGTCCTGTTCAGACCTGCACTAACATGGTCTTCAGTGAACCAATCTAATGTGGCCATCTCCTAGCCTGTTTGGGTTCGTTATCAAGGTCATCGAAGTCACTCGATTCGCGGCGGTCGTCATGACAGTCGTCGGGGTTGGAGTGTGCGGCTTTAATCAAATCATCATTCAGTATCATTTATTCAGCTCATCGTGATTCTTTTTTTAACGCTGAAGTGAAAATCGAACAGCCCAACGAGCTACAAACCTAAAGAAGAAATGGGTCACCAAAGTTTCATCCAGAAACATTCATTAAAATCTGTTATTGATAAAGTTCTCTCCTTTACGTTCCATCATTAGTTAGCAACATTCAGGCTGAACAATAATCCATCCGTCCATCACATGACAACCACTCACACTCACATTCATACACTTCAGTAATTTAAGGTCAGTTAGCCTGAATGTTTGGACTGTGGGAGGAAGCCCAACATGCAAACAGCAACATCCTCTGATGCTCCTCAGAAAATAACAGTATCTGTGAGGCCCTGAGACTCAGGAGGCGACCTCGTGGTTTGAAACTTACTGCGACACTTGGCGCAGCGCCCCTTTTCGTACTCCAACAGGTCGAGGGTCCTGCTTCGATCAGAGACCGATCGCCTCTGCCCGCTCTCCCTCAGCCGAGCCGCCTCCTCTTTGGCGTACACACCGAGATCCTGTGTGTAGCGCCCATACATCTGCAAACGGACACAGTGAGAGCGTTAGATCGTGCACGAGTGGTGCGGTACAAACAAGACGAGGGGAAGTAAAATCTATCGGATGTCACATTTTTGCAAAGGAAGGAAAAATAAGTTTGATATTAAAACAACCATCCTGGTTCTGCATCCTCTGCACTGATTAAATATAAAATAAAATAAAATACACAAAGGGATACAAAGGGTGAGTTAAAAACACAGTGCAGAACTGCTGACTGCTAATGTTTTCAGACTGATAATAACCTGGAAGGCCTCAGTGCCATCAGGGCCCGGAGCCCACCCTGAAGGTCAGAGATCAGCTTACAAGTCAGCATGGAGGAACAACTTTAAAAGCAGTTGTCTTTTTCCTAAACTACAGACACACACACACACACACACACACACACACACACACAAGTACACACATTCAAAAAAAAAAAAAAAAAAAAAAAAGGCATCAAGTCAGCAGTTAAACAGACAGGAAGAGCCAAGTTTTGGACACCACCCAGACACCAGCGCCCCCACCCATCATGCTCCTGGGCGGTGGACAGGAATAAGGCCACTAATGACTTCCTCTTGTTCGCCCGTCACAACACGGCGTGGCGTATAAACTTGCCTCAGCAGGTCAATCGGGGTCATGGAGGCTGATTTCAGCAGTACGAGAGTTGCTGATGAGCAAATGTTGGATTTTGAAATGTACAATAGATCCAATATATACATGCCCACATATTAATATTGACGGGTTGGACTATTTCACAACTGTGGTGATGATGTTGTTATTGTTGACAGTGATGTTTTTGTTGCCATCTCTGGGGTTGAAGTGACTAACGAAGGTGGTTGATAATATTCTTGCCCATAATGAAGAGGTTGATGTTGCGAAACGATGAAACGAAAACTGTGTTTAAATCTTTAATATCAATGAAATTAGACAAAGTGAAGCAGCACTCAGTACAGTGCTGTGAGGGATGATGGTTGTTGTTTGTATTGAGCTCTCAGATTAACACAGGACATCATGGAGGGCTTAAGGTCCAGACGGCCAATGACCAAAATCCCTCATTTGGTTAGAGGTTGAGGTTATGAGGTAAGAAAAAGTGAAGGTGACAACTCAAACTGTAAGTCCTTTAATGTCTGGCCTTTTGGTCGACAGCCAGCGCTTCAGTTAATCCTCCACTTCAGCCGGCGCACAAGGTCGTTTTCTCTGTAGTTAGTTAGCTGTGCATGAAAAAGTGAGCCATGAAAGAAAGAGCGAGTGTGCAGCAGGAACCAAATACAGTTGTGTGGACATTTGGTGAACAGAACTATTCATAGACTTTAAACCAGCCAAAGGGGGAAGTTGACGAAGACTCACGTGGTTGATTTCACAGCTAAGCTTCTTAAAATCAACACTCATTCGCTGCCTCCCTTTCTGCCTCGGGATGAGCAGCAGGAATCGGGCTACTCTGGTCACAATGGGCATAAACTATCATCAGGATTAATCTATAAATACCAGCATGACCTTGACAAAACACGCATCAACGTGGTTGTGTTTACACAGCAAAGCAACAGGTACTTCGCTCTTTCTGTGCTAAATACTCAAAAGTCCGGATTCATTTCATTTCCACGGATGTCGGGATCAAACTGACGCTGCATTTAGAGGAACACGGCCCCCGTGGCGGTGTTTACATAACACACACACACACACACACACAAAGCCTCTAGATTTAATAGAGAGTGATGACAAAGATATGTACTTGGCACCTTATAAACACCGTCGGCGGTGCACACAAACACGAGGCCTGCCAGCTATTTTTAGCTGTGCACACACACAAACACACACATACTATTGCACAAGTTTGTGCGGACTGTAAAGCTCGCCGGTTCACTGATGTTTTATTGGGGTCAATGATCAGAGCGGGTCAACCGACAGCAGTTCATGTGTGAAGTTATGGACCTGCCAATCAAGAAGGAGGATCAAGGACGTTTACCTGAATGAACAGCAGGCAGCCGTACGCTGAGGGGTCAGACCTCAGTGTCTGAACGTGTGTTTGACGAGCCGTCGTCACAACCACGCTGTAAAAAGGTCGACCGCCGCTGTTCCCAAACGCTGCAACTCCGTCTTGTGCAACTTCTGTCCATATGAAGCATTCTTGGTATTTGTTAAAAGACTCGCCAATTGTGTTAGGAGGGTCAATCTCTACAGACGTGACTCATCTGCGTTACACTATTTCTCAATTCAGTCCAAATTTGCAAAGAGGATGATTCCAAAAGAAAACAATATTTAATTTAGAGCTCCACATTTTACAGCTTTAGCTGAAGTGTTGATGTCTGTAAGAAGATATATTTGTGCTTTCAAGAACCAAAAACCATCTGAGTGCACTTCATGTCAGGCGTAGCTTTAACTAATACTTCAAATTAGTTAAACTATTTAGTTAGTTTAGCTTTTTAGCTTTGGAAGCTCAGATCCTCTCCTCTGATTGGCTAACTGGTTTGTGGGTGGTCAAATAAAAATATAGTAAATTTCACATAAACGCTCTGAGAAACCAAATCCTGCAAAGGTGGATGGTAATGGGGGGTCCAGGTGGGCGGGGCTTGTTCCGTGGCTGAGAGGCGTTGACTGTTTTGTTGTGACATCACAAAGTTTTAGAGCTCAGTTTCTGAATGCAGGCTGCGAGCGTTGGACGTCTCCCTTTATACGGTAAGACCTTGAGTGAAAAGCTTTTCGGATGATCTCATCCCTTTATGGAAAGAAATTTGGGGAAACATTTTTGTAACCATTTCCACTTTCTGCAACAATTAATCAGGTTTGGAGACATTAAATACTTCTTTCGCTTTTCATGTGGGCAACCAAGTAAAACTTAATGAGTACTTCCAATGACAGCTTTTTATTGTTCTTACAATCAATCTTCCATCCCCAACCCGCCGCCTCTCCAGACGCAGCAGGCCTTTTGCTCAGCCTTTGAGTGCGGCGATTCAAAGAGGTGTACGCATTCTTTGTGGGCTTTGTGCGACCAAGTTAGTTTGAAGCTTACAGGCACATTTATATTTAACAAGTGTTTGGAAGCAGAAAGCACCGTGAGACGAAACTGTAACTCTGCTCAGCACGTTGGGGAAGACTCATTTCCAAAATCCGGGAGGAGAAAATTGTGCGACCATCTGCTTCTCGTAACTTGGCCGTAAGGAGGCTGCATGAGGCCAAGCACTAAGTTTAAAGTGCATCACCTGCACCTGCCTGCATGATTTAAGCCTTTAAGTCCGTCTTTTCCTGCGTATGTGTGCCTGGTCTGCAAATTTCTGCATATCAGAAGCAAAGAGCATTCCTCCAGCCTCCATTGTGTGAGTTTATGAATGAAAACTATCAGTTCGAAGATCTGATCTGATTGAATCTGATCTGATTTGATCGATTCCTTTCAAAAAAGCAAAGCGAGGGCGTTCGGCTCAGGTCTGTGTCGGTGCAAAGGTTTGAGTTGAGATCTCAGCGGTGGCAAAGGCCGGTCCAGTTCTTATTGAATTCTGTTTGATGTGAAAGAAAAAACATTTCAATTTTCAAGTTGGATGTTCAGCGACTTAGAAAAGTTGCCATTCACAAATTCTGGATCCAACAGGAGTTGGACTGAGGACGTCACAGTGACATAGTGATGACATTTTGATGCTTTTTTCTGTCGTTCAAACACCAGCTCAACTTCATTCACATGATGCATTCGTAACCAGCACGTCAACACCAGAATCAAGAATTCAAAGCTTTGCTAATAAATCCGTAAAAATGTGGAGCTGGAAATTTAAAACTCCTTTTGAATTAAAAAAAAAAAAAAGAATTAATTGACCAACAAGTCTCAAAATACCTCACAGGATCCATGTAAAAGTTCAATATAGGACTACGGGAAGGAATGAACCCAAACGATGGGAAAAAGAGGAAAAATCAACGATGGAAACAGTTGAGGAACGATTTGGGGTTTCTGACATCAAATTCCAACCGCCGTCCTACTCAAGATGCCATTCTGAATGGCATTCTCGGCCGCATTCATGATCGCCAACCCTAAGTTTTAATTAAGTGAGGAGACTTCAAACGCGATGGAAACCCAAAAGACCCGAAAACAAGAGGGCAGAAATAGACCTTCTCAGAGGCAACCCCTTGAAACTTGCATCTGACCAGAGGAAGAAAACAAACAGACCCATCGAGAACAAAGACATTACTGGTTGAAAGCCTATCATTAAGTTGAGCATAGTCAGAAATGGGCACTCGGCTGGGCCTGCCTGCCTGGGTTAATTGATCCCAGATGAACCGGATGTCCTGCACTCATTGTACCGGCCGCTGGAGCGAAGGAGATGGCACTGGGAGGGATCAGGGGAAGACTCTGTACCAAGGTCGGATTGAAGCCATCGCTTGTTGAAAAACCAATAAACAACAGTTAAAAGATTAACGCGTTGCAGTTCTGCTCAGACCAAACCCATAAATACCCCTCAGGGGTCAGGTGACCTTCTTTATTGACTCTCAAAACCGGTAAGATAACAGGCGAGCTAGAGGAGGGACGTCAGTTCAGGCTCCGTCCTTGACCCGTCGTGTTTGATGCAATGAAGGTCTTCCAGAAAAATCTACGAAAAGTTGGTTGGAGGAGGAAAAAGTCTGAGACAGCGTCTGAACTTTTGAGGCGTCGCTTCAGGTCTTCTACTTGAAATGGGAAAATTAAAATGACCTTCACCCTCCGAGTGGATTCACTGAGTGATGACAGAGACAACAAGCGACTAAAATAAACCTTCAAATGTTTGAAGTGTGACATTCTCAGGGATTTAAAGAACCTTTGTTTTTAACCAAGCGTTTCGAGGAAGTTCACAAAGTCATGGCTGGTACAAGAAACAGATCTGAGATTGACTGAATTTTACAGAAAACGTCAGGAACATTTGAGATCTTTGGGAAATGTTGAAAGCTGGTAATAATTATAGAGAGAAAGCTGACAAAGACTTTTCAAGGGCGGCCAGAATGACCCGTCAACTTGGAATTAAGGCTAACGTCACAGAGCTAGGCTAACTACATTCTTCTGTTGGCTTAGCTTGTTGACTTCCATATTCCGAGCGCAGGACAGACTTCAGCGTATAATCTGTCCTGTAAAATGCTGGACGCTGCAGGGACCGATGTCTTCACAGGTCTTCTCCGGTCTGCAGATCACACAGGTTGAAAACATTTCACCTCCGACACCGCAAAGCCAAACACACACATCTCTATATGATCCTCTGAAAAACAAACTGAGGAAAATTACTTCGGTTCGTTTTTAATTCCAAGGAAATCTTTGTGAGCGTTGTAGAAACAAAAACGCACAAACGTGGCAGCTGGAATCCAGGAAGACAAAAAGACTAAAGTGAGGTTTGTTTGTTTTTTTTTTTTTACAGGGGTAAGATGGGGCCACTGAGAGGTTGGAAAAAAAGTCCGTGTGTGTGTTTGTTTGTCATCTTTTGTGGCATTGCGTGTGGTTCAAAGCCAAATACAAGCAAGTCAGGCCGAGTGTAGTGAGGACCCCAAATGAGGGATCAAAAAGGCTGAAACATACATGAATGGGACAAGAGAGCTAAACACGTATACACACTCTTAGACCCAAACGCGCATGCACACACACACACACACACAGAGACACACACGCACACCCGGCTGCAGTCCAAGCGGTCCACCCCAAATGACGAGGAGCCTCGCCGCTCTTGCCCAGCATGCCACCACTCGCTTCAGCTAATGAGCTCCCGTGCAACAGCGTGTGTGCACGTGTGCAAGTGTGTGTGCGTGCGTGTGCGACAAAGTGGAAAAAGCACATTGGTTGTGATCACTCAGATCCAGAGTGGTGCAGTAAAAGGAGACAAACAGCAGATAAGCCAGTGTCCTCTCTTGTCCGTCAACCTTCCTTTTTAAAACAGTCGTCCGTACAATAACAGGTGAGGGGGGGGCAGCTGGGAGGGGGCACCTTTTCCTACTGAGTGCAAATGTGTCAGCACACTCGTGTGGGAAGGAAGGAAGAACAGAATCTGAAAGAATCATTGTGCAATTAATCTAACGGAGGGAAGAAAGGGTGAAGAGAGAGGCTGTGTGGGACAGAGGAAGGAATTTGATGCTGTCGAGACTTTCTCACCCTAAACTGGGAAAACACTGGATCCTTGTTAGAGTCTGTCTTTTTTTTTTTTTTAGGTTCAGATAAAAACTTAGAATACAGCAGCACCTTCGCCTTCATCCAAATGTGGCTTATTTCTAAAAAGGAGCCACAATCTGCCCCTCAATGAACTCTACGGCTCCAAAAAAAAAAAAAAATCAAAAAACTCAGGATGTCAAAGGTCACACACAGTCGACGGGTCTGCATCCAGAAACAAAATCAGCCGTCAGGAACTTTGTGATTTCACAACAAAGCAGTCAACACCGTCGGCCTTGGCTCAAGCCACGCCCACCCGGGCCCCCCCATCAATGGCGTGCAGGATTTGGTTTCTCTAAACTTTTATTTGAAATTTGATAATCAATTATATTTTGACTAATGTACTCAGGAAACAGTGAGCCAATAGGAGGAGAGGTGCCGATCCTCGCTCCTGATTGGCTGACAGGCCTGTTGTTGGTAGAGCACCAGAGAGCAGCATGGGAGAGGAGACGGAAAAAATTCCAGTGACATGGTTTTTGTTTGGTAAAAATCACAGCTACATGTTCTTATGGATATCAACTTCAAATAAAATTACTGAGAAGTTCATATATGAGACCTTCAGCAGCAGATCCTGAATGACTCATAAATTCTCATATCATTTACCAGCGGCCAAGTTTATTTCACGCTTCAGTTCGTTTGTGTTTTCCATTTCATCTACATTAAACAATTCAAAATGCAAAAGACACATTTGATTGTTTCCAATTCCACAAGATGGAAATAAAGATTTCACACAAAATAAAGATGTCAAGAGTAAAAGCACATCAGGTCAATTTAAAAGAACCACATATAGTATTTTTTTATTCCATGCATTTGTCTTTACTCGCCAAAACCCAGTGCCTATATTACCCATAATGCATCTCATTACACCTGTAAACAGGCATTGTTGTGTATAATCTGTGAAATTTCCCTTTAAGGGTGACTCTGTCAAATTATTGACAAAGTTGGACCAAAGCTGCTTGTTTATTTTTACAACTCAATATAACAGAAGTCTGAAATAAAAAAAAATAAAAGAGAGCACAACTGTATTTGTGGAAAAAATAATTCTCTAAAGACAAAGTGCTGCAGGAGTGAGATGTGGAAGAATGTACAGTAAATAAAGATTTCCCAGTTTGCCTGTGGGGCACTCCCGGAGGGTGGAGGGTGGAGGGCGAGGGGGGGGGGGGGGGGCTACTCTGAAGTCTTATGTGTTTGTGCCAGGCTGCCATGCCAACCCTGAGGGCCTCTCTCACACCAGCCCAGACCTGGACAAACACACGGAAGAAAAGGAAGGAAGGATGGATGGACGGATATCAGGAAAGAAATAAGAGGCAGGAAAAAGCCGCCGGGGGGCGAGCGAAAGAAAGGCAGCGTGGCAGTGATGGACAGAAGGTAAAGAATAAAAAGAGAGGGATAATGGGTTAATGTGTGTGTGTGTGTGTGTGGGAGGGGGAGTCGGGAAGTTTGGCACTATGTACAGAATCCATCCTGCAGTGTGAGCTGAATTTAGATTGTAACTGTGCATTCAGGTGGGAAGAAGAAAACGAAGAATGAAAGAGTGCAGCTGTGAACACTGGAGGAACGGCAAGTGATTAATGATGGAGGCGCCACACCTGGCTGATGTTGAAGCCCTGACAGACACACACAGACGCACAACAGTGCACACAATAAAGGCGCAACAACATCCCCCCTCCCTTTCAGAAGGAATATACACATTAATAACTCTGCAGGGCTTCAGTCCCATCCATATAATTATTCTGCCCAACCAGCAACTATCTCGCACAGGTCGAACTAAACTTCAGTTGGAAAAGATGAGCGGCCACGCCGGACTTCGGAGACAGCACCAGACTCTCCCTCTCTCCATTCGCTGCCTTGCTCTCTCGCCCCAGAAGTCAGATCTAATGGCGGGCTGGCAGCTGCACATTGATATTAGAGCCACGTTTTGACCACCGCCGCAAGAAAGAGCCACAGATCCGTCACGAGTTGCTGATAGTCACTTGTGAACTTGTGTGTGTGTGAGCAGCAGGTGCGCTCTCATGTAGCCTCATTAAGAAAACCCATATTTACTCGGGCACATTCAGCTCTGCTGGCAAACTGCTCCCCTGATCTCTCCAAATCTTCCACTTCTGTCACTGTTTGTCCTTCCTTCCAAGGTTTTAAAGACACACGCTGATTTCAAGGTCGATTCACCTTTGAAACTAAAAAAAAAAAAAAAAAAAAAAACGTGCAGTGTGACTTTAAAGGCTACAATAATCAACTTTTTCACTTCGACTATGCATCAGGGTGCCACGATTAAAGTTATTATTCTGAAAATTACACTGTGGTCAATATCCAAATAACAGTAGCTGCAATTTCTTTTTTGGGATTAAAACGGAGCATAAATGAGGGCCTGTTAATAACATTCTTCTATTGTAGGTCCATTTATTTAATGGCATGAAAATGGAAAGCAGTCCCTTTCCAGCTGAATATCACTCAGGCCTGTGATGGATTAAATGATTCCTTCAGTCACAGGGATCCTCAGCAGCCTCCTCTCTCAGTGTACTGGTGTTATTGAGTGTTGCAGCGATGGAGTATTTTTGCAGGACAAACTGAATGTTAGTGTTGCCATCTTGGTTTTTCTGAAAGCAGAAGCAACCAGATTTGGATGGATCTGACCTGGCCTGTACTCTGCCCTGATTGGGTGGTGCAGTCTGTCAATCATGTAAAAGCCACCCCCCAAACCATCCCCTGCTTCATAAGAAATAGGACCGTTGTGAGACTGAGACTGAGACTGAGACCATAAACTCATCAGGAAAAAGTTTACCGAGCTAATAAATCGGAGAGGAGGAGGGACGTTTTCCCATAGACTTCAAAGCAATCTGACTGCTTTGTTATAGCCCTGACAGACTCTCCACCACTAGATTCACTTTTCAGAATGAGGAGTGTACATCCACTTTTACAGACAGACAATCTATGCAATCAAACATATTTAAAGTTTGATATGAAAACACGAGATCCAGGAGGTTAAAGAAGAATCCCACGAGATCCAGGACAGACCAGACCAGACCAGAGCACGAGAAGACCGGATCCTCAAGAGACCCAAAGAGCACGTCATCGGTCTTAGAATGATGCAGCAGCCACTGACGAGCAGCTGCAGTGAAAAGGCCAAAAATAAAAGCAACACAAGCACAAGATTCAGACACATTTCTGAGCATAAACTCCCATAATGCTTATACACACACACACACACACACACACACACACACACACACACACACACACACACACACACACACACACACACAGAGTCAGAATGAGGACTGCAGTGAGTGGCGAGGGTGTTGTGGTGGACAGATTCCTATTAGTGGAGCTGTTCAGGTGACACGGCTGACAGTGACGCACTGCGACTCAAACCACACTCAGCTCGATGTGGCACACAATCAAAGGGACGTCCATCATAACTTAGCAGAGTGAATTTAATGAGGAATAAAAAAAATAATAATAATAATCATCTCCCGCATGCTTCTTGTTGTTGTTTACTCCCCTTTCTAAGAATGCGTCAGTCGGCTTATGAATTCACTCCAGCTACGTATACACATAAAAAAAAAAATCAGTTTGTCACCCTGACTGGTATTTAGGTAATTACGACACCAACTCCTCTAAAAAACTCTCAGACATGACAGTTTCCAGCACCAGAGACACCAGAAATAGCAGGAGAGCGTAAAAATCAAGAAGTCTGTTCATAAATGTATGTTTCAGAGGACAGTGATAAAAATCCCCCCAAAAAAAATAAAATAAAAGAACCAGTGTCAAAAGTGCTCACTTTGGACATTTTCACTGTTTTCTCCACTTTTTTTTGTTGTTGTTGTTGTTGTTTGTTCAGGCCACAGCAGAATGTCTGTGCTGGTGCATGTGACAACTTTCTCTCCAAAATGGCAGCTCTCCACATCATCATCATCATCATCATGAATTTACAGAGCAGACTAATCGTTTCACTGCAGGCTGAGCCCCCCCAGCATTACTAACCTGACATTTCATTTCAACCCTCTCTTGATATTTGCCTGCATATTTTTTCCTCTTGTGAATCTTAAGGACTCGGTAACTCGACCTCCTGAGAGCCAGAATGTCACGCAGGTCAACAGATGTTCGGATAATGTGCATCACTTTCACCGGGACTTATCAGGAAATCAGGAAATGTCACAGGTGGTTCAGCTCCCCCTGCAGAATGAAAGTCCGCTCTCTGGGTCTCTCATGTTTCCGTATGTCACCTTTGGTTTGGAGGTAAACGGCTACAGAACGACAACACGCACAAAATTCTGAGAGAACAACCAAACAAGTTATAACAAACCAACTGACCCACAGTTTATTTATTCAAATGCTGTAAAGTTTCATAATAGAGCTGATAAAACTGGACGTAGACTCCGGGTCTATAATGACCTCGTAAAAAGAAGTCAGGTTGTATTGACGTCTATGGGAAAATGTCCCTCCTCCTGCCTGATTTATCGGCTCGGTAAACGTTTATGGTCTCTTGTTTCAAGTCTTAAAATACAACATGATGTTGTGATGATGTTGTCTTCTTTTTTTTTTTTTTAATAAATCAACTGACTCACTAAAGATGAAATCGTTAGAGAGAGCTGCGTGTTTGCTTATTCCTCGTTTTGGAATAATAGCAGCGAATGGAGGATGAGCAGACAATGGAGTCCCAGTGAGGCTGAGATGGGAAAGACATTTCTGTACAATGACTCCAGTGTTCGTCCCGTTTCAGCTTCTGTCTCTCACACGTGCTCAGTTGGGACGTGGGAAAGCACCGCCATGGCACTGCCCTGTACCTCTGCACAAACACGCATACAACCCACAGACACACACAGAAACACACAAGAGATCTGGGGACACACTGTTCGGCAAATTTATCACTGACATCTGACTGAGATAACACAGCTGTGACAATAACTTAGGCCTGAGGATGTGACGGGCTGAAGAATGAGAGACATGGAGACGGAGAGCAAGATAGGAAAAAATAAAGAGAGAGAGAGGAGAGACATTCAGAAAGGACACAAAACAAGAAGGAGGGAGAGAGAGAGAGAGAGAGAAAGAGAGAAAAACTTTGCAGGCTTGAAGAAAGAATGAAAAAAAAAACAAGACATGATTCAACAAGTGGTGCGATCCTGCAAGAGGCTGAAGAAGAGTGAGCACGAGAAAACATTGCAGACAGAGAGAGAGAGAGAGAGAGAGAGAGGGATGAAATCAGAGAGTCATAACATAAACAGAGCTTCAGGGTGTGGGAAAGAAAAAAGCTCAGAGAGAGCCCATGAGAAAGTCAGATACAAACCCAGGTTAGAAGAAAGTAATACAAGTCTCATTGAAACTCAGTGTCACACACAGACACACACACACACACATCTTCAGACGGACAGCTAGAAGAGGAAGAGGAGGAAGAAGAAGGACAAAGTTAAGTTTCCGCAGCTTTGTGTCAATATCTATAATGAAATAAAAGCTGCCTCAGACAGTATCCAATCTACCTGTGTGTGTGCGTGTGTGTGCGTCCGAGACAAACTTGCAGCCATCAGAGAGCGTACAGCCGCATTGCACACAACCAGCTACACCTTCCTCACCAATTATATTAACAAGAGGCCCCTCACTTTGCTTATTAACTCTGTTTCCTTCACACCTGCAGACGGAGATAATGTGATGAGTGATGTGATGTTTGAATGATGTCATTACAGTCCCCGCTACTACATATACATACAAATACTGTATATGTGCAGAATATTCTGTTGACCTGCAAGATGAAGCTGACAGATGAAGGAAGAGAAGGTGAAAGAAAGAGGAGGAGGAACGGAAAGAGGCGGGAGGAAAAGGGCAAAAAGGAAGAAGCTGGAGAGGAAGAGGAAGAAGAGAACGTCAAAAAGAAAAGAAACAGAAAAGTAAAACAAGGAAGATGGAGGAGAAAAAGAGTGAATAAGTGGAAGGAGAAGGAGAAGAAGGAGAGGACGAGAAACTCTTACTTTTTAGAGGCCTCATAGGAAATACAGAATGAGAGCAGCGTTAATTGAATTCGAATGAATAGTTCAGCTCAATAGGACCAATTCTCTCCAACCAGGAGAGAGAAATGGATTTTATTCTGTTTCACTGGATTAATTTACTCATTTCTATTACGCAAGTTGATATAAGCTCAACGAAGTTCACTCCCTCACACATAAACACAGAGGAAGTTTTTGGCCAAACAGCGTTGAAACAAAAGAAAAGGAGAAATGTTCAGGGGAGGATGAGGGAGCAACGCAGAAATGATTAAACCAGCAGATTTATCCGGTGTGTGCGTCGGGGGGGGGTCAACACTGGAGCGAGCAATAAGAGCAGCTTTGGTGGCGTAACGACCACTAAAACCAGAAGAAGGCCGATGTAATCCTTCTTTCATAACCCGGCTAATCTGCATATATTGATCTGGCATCAGTGTTGCGCGGTCTTGTGAAAATAATTTTGGGAACGGCCCCACACGGCCCTCAACCTCCCAAATAATCGCCGAGCTAAAGCACTCGGAGAAGCGACAGTGAGAACGCTGCGCTCTGGTGCTCTCGGTTAAATCCATTTATTGGATCAATGACGTCAGAGCACTTTGAGTTTCAGCTTCAATATTAATACTGTGAAAGCGTCAAAACGCTCACAGCCTGTTTTACGGAAGGTGAGACTTAAAACCAGCCAGTCAGGACTTCTGTAACTTTGTGATGTCACATTGGAAGCAGTAACTTCATGCTTCAGCGGCCAAGTGGAATGCATTAAATTCATATTTGGTCATCACTGAGTTAAAAACAAAGAGGCGACTTGTTTCACCAAATGAAATGAATTCTGTTATAGAAATTTTAATGTCTGTGAAATTTATTTATTTTAATTTTTTTTTGGGGGGGGGGGGGGGGGGGGGGGCATCCTGAAAAACTTTAAATTTCATTCTTTCAACTTTGCAGTTTCTGTGTTTAACTTTGCAACACAAGATTGTTTCAGTCTCAGTTTCATCGGATAAAACTGAGCTGCTAGAAATCCACTAATACCTACTCAGTATTTTGTCCTCTGCTCAGCGTAAACAGCCTTAGGTGGTCGACAGACCCTAAAATCCTCCATAGAAACAATGTTTTAACTTAAAATCTGATAAAAATATTGACATAATGGGCCAAAAAATAATGAACACAGTTTCTGAGATGATGATCCAAAAGGCAAAAGGAGAAAAATATTTTCAAGAACAGCCAGATGGTACGAAGACTAATGAGCTCTCTTGTCTCCAGAAGACGTTCAATGCCTGATAAAAATCCAGCTTTCACTCATCATTCCTGAAGACGCCTGTCCCTCCGGGGGACGTCCAGCTCACTAAAAGCCGAGTTCAAACCAGCAGCTGAGCTGGAAAACGTGACTGAACCGGAGTCTGAGGTCAGCGGTAGTGCTGCAACAGGTCAGAGTCCCACAGCTGTCTTTTGTCCGAGCAAAGCAGGACAACAAGGCGGCCGGTCCGCTCACACTGCGGTTATGTAAGAGACGCTGCTGTCATCTGCTTCAAAAACAAAACAACAACAACAAAAAAAATAAAAATCACCTCAGACAAACGACACGTAATCTGTCTACAACCACACTGATAACACAATAATCAATAACTGTTACTATCCACAGCGCGATGCAAATAAGATCAATATGAACTCATCGTTTATCAATATTTATGACGTCCCATGAGCCTTGTTAACACAGCGTTCGATCCTAAACTGGAGGAAATCCACATTAGACCATTTCCTGCTGGCGTTAAATATATAAATGTTATGTATATATAAAACGTATCAGTTGCCCTGCGCTTTAAATATTGAAGAGACACATCAGTCAACCACTTCTATATATTCAGTCAGAATTCAGCAAATTATTATTCTTTCAGTTTTGACATTTTAGCCTGAAGAATGAAATGATGGTGAATTAATCAGGCTGATGTGTTGAGCCTGAATAGGGCAGCTTTAAAGACAGTTTTGATTTGTTGACCCAGCCAGCCAGGACCAAACTGGATCCTGAGATCTTTCAGTGAAATCCCGTGATGTCATGAACTGCAGAGAGCTGATCTGATCGCATCGACAGAAGATTTCATGTTTTCAGGGCAGACCGTGAAGCCTGTTTGTCCGGCCTCAGCGCTGTAGGACCGTCAGTCCTGCTGCTTTTACTGGAACCTCACACACACACACACACGTTTGCAGACAAACACACTGAGATCCCCGTCAAAACCCCCCACTGGTACGACACTGATCCAAGTGAATAATACAAGTCCACGCTACGCTGCACCACACACATACACACAGTAACCTCCTGCAGGCTGGAGCTCTGCCTTTAATAAAAGTCTCAAGAAAGAAAAATATTTTTGCTCCAATAGCGGATTACTGTGCGCTGAAACTATCCTCAGACTAGTGCGTTTTATGTGTCAACCTGTGTGTGGCATCAGGTGTAAACACCGTGGTTACACAAGAGCACCAAAAATGTACAAAAAGGTACGCATCAACACATCTCTGAAAAAAAAAAAAAAAAAAAAAATCTAAGGAAGCGATGAAACATAGAGGCGTTGATAGTGTTTCTGTTTTATTTGGATGTGATTAAAATGTTAAAATAAAGAAACCGTGGCACGTTTCAGCTGATTGTCTGACCTACCTGATGACATCCGTCACAGGTCTGGGACGCTCTGGACTCGAACCTCAACCTGTTGTTGTTGGAGTTTGATACATGTTAACCCGCTTTAACCAGAGAAGAAGAAAGGGAGTGAGGAATTCTAAGTTTTAATTAAATCAAGGTTAATGACGCTCATCCATCTCAGATCAAGTGGGTGTCACCGGGAAAACACACACACACACACACACACACACACACACACACCCCTAGATGACTCACTTAATGAATCCATCTCCTCTCATTTATCCAGCAGCCTCACAAGTCGTCCTGGTAGTTGTGCTGCTGTTTGTCGCTGCTACATACGTGTCTGGGGTGTGTGTGTGTGTGTGTGTGTGTGTGTGTGTGTTCTAGCTGAATATAATTAAGACACAACAGGCTGCTCTGATAGTCCTATCCCGTATGCATACATAATATGCTTAGTAAAAGATTAAATTATTCACTGAAGGCAGCAACTGAATATGTAACGCGTTTTACCTTCTTATTGTGTGTGTGTGGTATCATTTAGGACCTCGTCCACGGGATTAGTGGAAATCGTTGTGTGCCAGCTGCAAATACGCACTAAAGTAAATCAATAAAGTCACCAACAACCCAACACAAACACAAAACCACACACACACACACACACCTTTGGCCCAGTGGGAATAACACTTGCTACTGTGGCAGACGCGGGCAGCAAGCAGGAGGCGATAATATTTCACCTTGTTGTGTCAAATTGACTGACAAACAAACACACTTGTCTGAGCTGTTGTGTTGGAGCTTCACTGTGTGTCCTTGAAGGCAACTGAAGAACATGGCAGCCGCAGCAGCAGCAGCCAGCCAGCCAGACCATAATAACCTGGGCGACCACTTCTGCTCTGGTTCTCTCACCCAGATCACTGACGTTACTAACAGACACACATCCATCATCATCATCATCGAGTCCGTTTCTGTTTCACGCTTAATGACGACGCTTCAGTCAAAATGATGTCACAGGAAGTGAATCCTTTGAGTTCAAAGGTCATGAGTGTGTCAGTCAGACTCATAATGGCCCTTTACTTCCATCTCATTTCAAACTATATTTAATGTGTATTTGTTCACCAGTGGAATCCCCGCTCTGCTTTAATGATGATCCGTATCACATATTTTTAAGTAAAAGATCAATAACAGTGAACTCCCGTTCTCCTTCCGTTATGCTGAAGTTTTAAAAAGCCAATCGATGGAGACGTTAGATAAAGAAGGGGCAGACTGTCAAGTTTTGGAAACTTATAAATAAAATAAATATTCCTCCTGTTTTAACTGTCTGCTCCGTTTATATCGACCCAACTCCTTCTTGCCAGCTAAGATTTGTTGAACTGTTAAAATACATTGGTTTAACTCCAGATAAACTTTTAAACACAGTCTGTTTCCTCAGCGTTTTGTTTCAGAGTCAGTAGGTTGTGCGACTGTGCAACAATTCAACAATGTATTGACATGAATAATGCTGTCTTGAATAGTAAAAAAAAAAACAAAAAAAAACAAAAGCACAAAATTTTCACTCAAGTAACTAATCTGGCAAAACGTTCATCTATTTGACCAGGACTATTTATACTTTAACTCCACCTCTGTGTGCTCATATTAGGCCAACAGGAATCAAAATGTCCTCTCAGTTATCTTCTAAAGTGACACGACGAGACGTTTTGATCTCATCGCGTCACCTAACCGAACTCAAACCAACATATCTGATTCCACTCACTTCTGTCTGTCCTGTCAGCGACGGGGACCGGCAGACAGCCTGCACCTTAACCCACATCTGTCAATATTAATATTTAAAAAAAACCAAAGAGATCGGGCTGCTCCACTATCCTGAAAAACACAACCACTTTAAAAACTTTAAATACAATTCAATAGACAAACAAATAAGAGAAAAATATGACGACGGGCGGATCATTTTGCTCACCAAGTCTGACAACATCTAATGAGCATTTGGCCTCTTAAAAAAAAAAAAAAAAGTGCTTCATTTCAGCTACGAATGATAATAATCACAGTTTTAATTGGGAGCCAAATAACATTGTTGTATTGGACTCTATAGACATGATTCAACATGACCTTATTCTTTTTTTTTTGTGCTTGCAGCCTGCAGGGATCCATTTCATCCTAAAATGCCTGTTGTGTGTCTGTTTCTGGTCACTTTTGGGAGGTGTGGGGTTAAACTGTGGAGGAAGGGAGCAGCGATGCGACAGCAAGGTGTCTGGACAGAGAGAGAGGTGTCCACTCCAGTATCTGCCCTCCTCTGTCCTCTGCTTATCGCTGATAAAGACACCGTGTCTGGAAACGACCACAACACAAGCTCCCATGTGTATCAGTGCAGACAATAAACAACAAAAAACTCCAGAGAGCAACACAAAGCTGGCCTATACCGACATTTCTCAATTCAGTTTTGCACTGCAGAACACACACACACACACACACACACACACACACACACACACACACACACACACACACACACACACACAGAGGGTGTGAAGTATCACATGACAGCAGCACAATCAGCCCTTGTTGCATAACTTTTAACTGTCTCTCCAAAGGCTTGTTACAACATACTACATACTGTTATCACGTCCAAAGCAAGGCTATCAGTCTGAGGAAATACTGGATTCATTTGTGATTTTCATTCACTATCTAGATTTGTCAGGTCTGTAATTCACTGGAACAGATAACGGTTCGATGTTGACAAGTTGTTTCTCGGCTCCTTTTGCAGAAAAATCACTATGATAAAATATAATCAGGGAAAAAAAAAAAAAAAAGAAACCAGTAAGAATCGTAAAATTCATCAAAAGCCGAGTTAAATAAGTAACCATCCTGAATCCTGAAGCACAATCACACACAGACGCCGCTGAATAAAGCGTTTATTGTTATCCGACTGAAAACGGGAGAGAAGTCAGGCGCTCATCGAGCATTAACCTGTGGAGGCATCGCAGAGCGACGTCCATCTTTATTTACAGTCTAAGCTCCAGACATGCAGATCCATGAAAGGACTTCTTCTTCTGCAGTTTTCTGATTTCTAATCCTTCGTGAGCTCTCAGATCTCCTGACAGACTTTTATAAATCCACACAGGAAAATAGATGTAGCTTTAAAACGGAGGACGAGCCTGCCGGGAGCTAAATGAGACGGCGACTCGGTGAAACCTGTTTATTTAAGTTGGCTTTTATATTTAATTCTTACTGACTCCTGTTTTTTTGTTTGTTTGTTTTATTCTCACTCTTATCGAAGTTCATTGCCCCCCCACACACACACACACACACATATTTTTATTTAATTGTTAATATTTTTTATTCCTGACATTCTCACAGTTTTTTTTGACTGTAATATTATTATTATCATCATCGTCATTATTATAACAACTTTAATTCAAAACTTGAAAAGGGCTGTCAGGTCAAGTAAAACACATAATGAGCCGATTTAGCTTTCACACAGTGAATTAAATTTAATGGAAAATAATTGAAGGACACACTGTGACGCCCAGTCTTCACTGAGTAAACGCGGTTCTATCCGATCCGTCGGCCGCTGCAGCAGGAAAAGCCTCCTTTAGGGTTTTGAGTGTAGACCTGTTTTTAGTGCGTGCGGAGCAGACATTGTGGCACAGGTACAAAACACTGAGATATTAACACAAACTAATCTCTATCAGCCGATGAACGACCATTAAACAAAGTGATACACTGAGCAATGTCCACATCCATATCGGGGTGTGTGTGACTGTGTGTGTGTGTTTCACGTTGACCATAGAATTACTGCATCATCAGCAAGGTGCCTCCAAGGTTGTGTGTGTGTGTGTGTGTGTGTGTGTGTGATATTATGCCTCATATCACAGTTTGTGTTGTTGGAACTGCAGCACAAGCCTGACAGTCTATCAGACAATTACTGCATCTGAAAAATGCTTCACTGTGCGTCTAAATACCTGTTGGGGGGTCGATATTTATTTGCATTCATATTAATTTGCTGTCAGATCATCCAAAAAATGTGACAGAGAGTCTCTCATATTTCAGCGTGTGCATGTTAGTCAACTTATTTTGATAAAGACTATTATTTCTATTATACAGGATGCTCTCAAAAAAGGACAGAAGGTGTGTACGTGTGTGCACGTCGTCGTGCATCAGTCACAGCTCTCACAGGCCTGAGCCCAGTGCAGCGTGCCGTGGCGTGGCCCTGCAGCACTGAATGGAGCTAAAGCACAACAGGTTTTCTCCCTCCCTCCCCCTCCAGAGGGGAGGAGGGAGAAACTTATTAGAGAGAGATCAGTGTGTGTGAACTCTCAACGCTGGAAGCAGGAAGTGGGAGGACAAGACGACGTGCACACTTTAGGAGAGTGGACAGGAAAGGATGGAAGGAGGGAAGCAAGAGGAGGCTTAAAGAGGGAGGGAGAGGGAAGGAAGGCTGAAAATAACATCGTATTGATCCGCATTAACGTGAATATAGTGGAACAGAAGATAAAATACATAAATAAAAAATACAAACACACACACACACACACACACACAACACGACACACACTGCAGAACTACACAAACACTAATTACTTCAGCATAACAGCAGAGTCAAACACATCGGGGAGTTAATGCAGAACTGTTTTTCACCTGCACAGTCCAAAGAACAGACAGGCTGATCTCCATACAAACATTCCTCCTCTTCATTACAAACACAGACACGCACACACACACACACACACACACCCCACACAGAGTGGAAACACTTCATATTAGCTGTTCAGATTGTGTGTGTCTCACCTGAACAAAGAGCACAACTGAGATGGCAATAGTTTAGGAACAAAGACGACAGATAGGCAATTTGAGATCCTCCTACGCTCTTCTCTCTGTCCTACTTCACAAACAGACACACACACACACACAAAATATTACTAGCTACAGGAGAGCGAGGTGCTATACTTACTTACCAAAAACAGACAAAAATACCCAAACACCCACCTGCAGTTAAAATAAAATGGTGATATTTCTGCTGAAGTACAGAGCAGAGCTGGGTGGACTGGACGCCTCTTCACAGGAGGCCACTAAACTATTCATACTGCTCCTGACTTCATCCGGACTTTTAGAAAAAAAAAAAAAAAAACACGGTTCTGCAAAAATCAGAGCGAGGACGAAAAATTCAGAGAGAAGTTCAGAAAAGTGCCGATTTCAGTTTCAACTATCACAAATTTAAGAAAGCTTTGATTCCTCCAAAATTCAGAGACAGTCAGAGAGTTCAAAGACACTCACGCTGATTCAGAGATTTTTTTTTTTTAAAAAAGAAAAGAAAATTCAGTCGTATGCCTATTTATGAAATAAATGGAAAACGATTTTAACAATAATGGATGTCACAAATAGGTCACACATCAGTGTACAGGCTGACCGAAGTGGAAACAGATTTATTTCACTTTTTAAAATGTATTTATTATCAGAGTGATGCAGTCTCTGGATCACAACTTCATAACTGAATCGAATGGAGAGCTGTTTGAATAAAAGATGTGTATTTGCACCTTTAATAACACACTCTTTGTTTGTTGTTAGCTGGGGGGGGGGGTTGCCCTTGGGTGGCATCAGGTGGCACTGCAGTCTTAATATGAATGGTTCATTCTCCCATAATTCACCCTCTCCCATGTGAAACTGAGAAAATGGTGCATTACACCAACATATCTGCTGCTGTGCAAGTGTTATAGCAACACACACACACACACACACACACACACACAGACACCAGTCTGACTCCTACTTTCCCTGGAGAACAAGAGGAGGATGAATGAGAGAATGACTTCAGTCAGTGTTGAGGGAAGCTGACACACTGCTTGTTCACATCAGTGTCCACAAACACAACCATGACGACGCACACATATTGTAAAAACACCAACAATCTTTGGTATAAAAGGAAAAAAAAAAAACTTCAACTTGTGCCAACAAACCAGGTCACTGTAATTTATCATGAGAAGTCCTTCTAAATTATAAATCTTTTTTTTTTTTCAAGCAGCAAATTGAAGCAAATAAATAACAATAAAATCTGCTGTTAAAATGTTCAACTTTACACCAGAGAGAAACTCTTAACTCCACTTTTTAAATTTCATTAAATGATATCTCTTTGCTTTTGTTTTCATCAAACAGCTAGCTGGCAGCACGTCCTGCCAAGATGAGGAGGAGCAGCCCGCTTCAGAAACATTCCCAGGAAGCTTCTGGGGTCACGTCCCTTAGGCTGCCCCGTACATACAGCATGATTCATTCTCCTGTTTTCCAAAACACAGCCGATGGGAGATAGAACTGAATTTTATTTTTGTATCCCAGTTGCCTGAAAAAGTGATTTAATGCCAGACAGGATTCGTCAGGCGGAAAATGTAAAAGGGGAGAAGATGCTGGAGACTCATCATCAGATAATCCGTGATGAGGTTTACACATATTCAATATGCCGTCCGAGGAGCTCTGCTTTGAACAACCCCCCCCCTGCTGTGAAAAATGCTTCGCCAGATAGAGCTGGATGTAAGATAAGAGGTCTGGGAGTGAATGGGACAGACACACACGTCACACACATTTCAATGGGCTTCAACACACACCTGAAAGCCAAATATGATCTCATCCTCCTGAACTCTTTGATTCTGAGGAGGAGGGGGTCAGCTGACATCATCACAATCACACCTCATTCACTGAGCTTTTGAGCCAGGCAGGTCAGAGATGAGTTACACGGCAACTTACTTTGGACTATCGGGTGTCATTACTGTGTTACATCGAACTGCGTATTAATCAGATAAACCAAATAACAATTAAAAAAAAAAAACATTCAAGAAGAGATCTATGAGGAAATCAATGCCTTTCAGGACATGATGTGAATATACGTCACCATGGAAACGCGGATTTTTGAGATGAGGAATAAGAGGATTCGAGCTCATGGAGGAACGGGAGAATATTTCCTCCCCTGTCTAACCAAAGAAAATTGAACGGAGTGCGACCGGACTTGGTTAAATATCCGTGAAGTTGTTTCGCTTCTCTAAGCTAGTTTAAAAAGAGAAACAGCTGAGCTTAGTCACTCCGTTCAATTTTCTTTGGATGACGATGAGAACATTCACAGGTAACTTCCCTCAGGCTCCTGATGGCTCATCAGGGCTCTTTTAAAATAAAATAAAAAGAGAGGCAGAGCTGTGTCCACACAGGACAAAATATCAGCTATGATCATCATCGTTATGAACGAACTTTAGTACCACAGTTTTACGTTTGTAGCCTGATTTTCTGCAGATGTTACGGGACAAAACTGAGGACTGTATGTGTACGTTTCAAAAGGTTTGGTGCTACTTTAGAGCGCATTAAAGATGACACGTTACTGCCACACCAAAGTTACGAAATGGCGAACGCTTCCTGTAGGTAGGTCTAGAAAATCAAAAATATTTATTCATGAAAAATATGAAGGCCATTTATCGGCGGGAAAAAAAGTTTAGTCACCTATTTCACTGTTATTACCAATTGTACTTTATTCTTTTCGTTTCTAAGTAATTCTCTGCAGCCAAAAGCAGATTATCACAAATGAAGAAACAGATTGGTTCAGCTGTTGAGAAGGAAGTAGAGAAGAAAGAGAGATGGACGGGTGAGTTGGATGGACCGACTCCAGAACCAACCAATTAACAATCCAGTCACACACTTGCGCTGCAACTGGAAGCCAGTGGGCAGCCCTTCAAATGCAGCGTAGGAGAGTGAGTGCTGCACATTTTCTGCAAGTCTGTGTGTGTCTGTGTGTGTGAAGACTGATCGTATGTTGTGAGCGTAAAGGGCCATTGAAAGCATGCAGTCATTCTCCCACGAGGGGGAAAGAATGAACGCTGCACAATCTGTTTGCAGGAACGGAAAACCACAGCAGCAGCAGCAATGCTGGGGGGGGAAATCACTGGGCAACAAAATGACCTCTGGTGTTGCAGAAATGTTCAGATACAGGCAGGTTAACGTAGAAAAGGCTCCTGTGACTTCTGACAGATATACTGTATATACAGGAATACGTTTGCATGCTGTGATGCCCCTCTGACTGCCCCCAGGGCCTGCAGGGTGGGGGTCCAGTCTGGTAAGTCTGGTGAGACTGGACCCCCACCCTGCAGGCCCTGGAGGCCATTTCTTTGTATACATTGTCGTGTGGCACAAGCCTCTGAGAAAGAGCGTTAATGTGTCGGCTTTAAGCGTTTTCATTCGTGTCTCAGACGTCGAACAGGTTCAACTTAAACCCCCACAAAACCTCAATGGTGGGAATGAACGAAACCATGTAAAATACAACCACCAAACATAAGTTACAAAAAATAAGAAGAAGAAGAAGAAGAAGTTGGCCATGATTCAGTCAGTCAGTCAATTCCAGAAGAAGGCAATTGGACGGAGGACGCACCGTCACCTGTTGGGGTTGATATTTATTTGCATCGATATTCATTTTGTGCCAGATTATCCTAAAAATGTGACAGAGAGGGATCGTGATGGAGAGCAGGAAAAAAAAAAAATCTGTTTTCGATACTTTTTGGAGTAGCATGGCAATCTATAAAATAAACGATATATTCATTAGACTGTGTGTATAATTATAGTTTATATATCGGGACCTGTGGATTTCTTAGTCTCTCATATTTCAGCGTGTGCATGTTAGTCAACTTATTTTGATAAAGACTATTATTTCTATTATACAGGATGCTCTCAAAAAAAGGACAGAAGGTGTGTGTGTTTTAATAACTGAGCTGTTAAATTTGAACTGGCCAACTCGTGAGCTTAATATCTCCCTTTTCTCCGTGCCGTCGCATCACCTTACACAATGCATCCATTCAACAGACACACATTTAGTGTCTCTCACCCACACACAGCTGAGTTGTAAAACACTGGCCTTCCTGGAGCCAAAAGTGGATTACTAAATAAAAACATCACTTTTGTTGTAAAATCTCTTTCCACTCGACTTCAGAGGAGAGCGTCTCCACCGAGGACGAGTCAACGATGATGCTTTAAACATGGAGTGTTTGAACAGGAGGGACGAAAACACGGTTTTAAATATTTGCTCATTTTTCCATGCTGCGTTGAATCTGAAGCCTACACAGGCTGAATTAAATCAGACTGTTGTTTAAAAACTAAACACTTGGCTAACTCATCCATGTGGTTTACAGACTCTCGATTCTGGACCTGAGGACAGAATATTAAAGACCTAGCCTGCCCTGAGTGGTTTTGACGGACTGTTCTGGAAACTGTGAGCGGAGGCTTCAAAGAGACAGTTTACTGAACAGATCTACTCCTGAATATAATATTTATGCACCTCAATGTTTGATGGGATCGTGTCAGAGTTCAAGTCCTTGCCGTTACTTTCTGGTTTCCATTGTGTACACGTTCAACAAGGTGCTCAGCTGGCACACGCTGGACCTTTAAGATCTCAGATTGGCGTCATCTCAACAGGTCCAACCAAGATACACAAAACAGCTGAGGGGTGGATAGTGAAGGTAAACCGGGCTGAGGGGGGGGGGGGGGGGGTCGGTCGGCATGAGGAGAGACTTTTCAGCCATCCTTAGACCAAAAATGTATCAAAGTTCACACAGCACATAAACATCATAAAATTGCATCAAATCTGGAAAAACTGTTTCGTAATGAATGTCCCGCCATGATTGGTTACTCCGGGCCAAGCTTCATTAGCAGCAGTTCATCTGGCCGCCACAAAACAAGTAACACAAGTCATTAAGGTGGCGAGCTGAAGCTGGGGGGGGGGTCTGTGCTTTGTGTTAACTGTGTTGTGAGTGTGTATGTCTCACCTGTACATGTGTGCTCACTAATGTGTACCCAAAAGGCCATGTGGTTTTTAGTGAACAGTGTGTGAGCGGGTTTGTGTAGCGACAGAGCTCTGCAGTGCGTGTTGCTAACCAGCGTTTGGTGCATCAGAGCATCTTCCACCGGGCCAAATGCAGCACAGATCAACTCCATCAGCGGCTAAACGCTGCCAAGCGTCGGTTTAATTACACTCCATCAATACTAAACTAACAGCAATTAGGAAGACAGCTGGAGGTGGGGGGGGGGGGGGGTGTAAATCTGGGCTGATGAACTGAGGAAAGAGTAGCAGATGAATCTGGCACATTACAGCACAGAGGAGGTGGGCTGTGATGTTTGGAAATACCAACGATGAAACAACATTTCATCGACAAATATAAGAGCTGCTGCGGTTCACGAAAGGCTGGCAGCTGGACTCGATTCGTCCGGAGCAACAACAACACTGAAGATGTTAATGCAGAAAAATGAGTATATTAAAGATCGGAGTTGAAACGTCCCTGTTAGGAAACACACAATCAAAATGAATGATTTTAGGAGGCTCATATTTAGCCTCGTTAGAGTTGATCTTTAAATCCAGACTGAAGAAGAAGACTCTTCTTCTATGACCAAAAAACTGCAAAGGTCACTAATTAGCAGAAAAACACTGAATGTTAGAGCAACATGGCATTTTACATGTTAGCATGCTAATATAGTGCAAATACAGCTTTTCTGAGCCGCCATCAGGTCTGTAAAAAAAACGCTGAGCCGTGTTAAATTTGATTAGTTTTACACAACAACAACAACAACAACAACAACAACAAAATAACTCTATAGTCCAGATTCCTGAACTTTTCTAACTTTGTTCTCCTCTAAAAGTCTTCGAAAAAACGCTGACAGAGCAGAGAAATATATCAATATTTGAATATTGATGCTGACAGTGTCATAAAATTTGACCTCCCGACACTCAGCTGGTGACTCATCAGCGCGGAAACTCGACGGTTAAAAATGTGCTGATGACAGAGCGGATGAGTAAACGATGAGGTAATCAGCCACAACGTGGAAGAATCATTAGCGACAGCAAATAAGGACCCCCCCCCCCCAAAAGATCCACTGTCAGGCCACGCCATGATGATACGAACGTCTATGAATTTTGTGGAGGAGGGAAAGGAGGAAAGCGACGGCGAATCATGTCCTCTTTCTGTTGTGACAAAAATCTGGTTATTCCTGCCGCCTCCCACAACGGACACTAATTAGACCTCACGTAAATGAAGCTGATTATACCGGGGGGGCTGATTCTGATGTGTTTGGACAAATCAACATTATTGTGTGGCAGCAGCATGAGCCCAAATATTCAAAAACGGCAGCGAGTCCTTATGCAGAATTTCAAAGAAAAAGCTGCAGAAGTGTAAAATATGAGACCTTCAATTCAATATTAAAAAAAAAAAAAAAAAAAAGTGCACAAAGACTGAGCTCCTTCGCTAATAACACAAAGATTAAAAATGCATTACATCTGTGTGTCTTATTAAGTTATGATCCATTAAGATGGGATATAATACAATATTTTAAAGGCTTGGCTTCGCTGCTATTGATCACTGAGCTCTCTGCTCGGATGGAAACTGCATTAATATCCTTTTTAAAAGGCGGAAGAACACACACACACACACACACACACACACACGCACGCACGCACGCACGCACGCACACACAGACAGAGGCAGCTCTGTAAACAATTAGGCAGACACACGTTAGGACTCCAAAGGCATTTAGGAAGGAGACAGCTGCTGTCTGGATCTTTTTCATGACTCACAGTTGATACATCAACAAAAACAAACCTTTATCAAAAAAGGTGTTTCAGGTAAAAGCAGCTCTGCATGTGGAAAATATCAACACACACACAAAACATCGTCTGATGTGTCAACTCTGACTTTGAAACGACAGCGTGCCGCGATACAGCAGCAAAGTGACTCGGCTCTGACGTTTGTCCAGAAGAGAAATTATTCAAAATAATTGATCTGAGATGAGCCGAGAGAGGGAGTTCAGCAGACCCTTCAAAAGTACACAGAAGTGTTTTTATTCCTTTTTAATGAATGAAAAACTGATCGGCACTACTGTAGAGTTTTATTGTACAATAGATTTTAAAAAAAAAAATAATAATAATAATAATAAGGCAAAATAAATAAACACAAATACAATTCCATCCAGAGGACACTGCAGCCTGTGTGTTGCCTGACAGACAAACAGCAGGGCACAAAGACAGTCTGGAAAATGATCCCCTGCTCTTTTAACTGATGAGATCCAATTATGAATGCAGGGATGAAAAAGCAAGATTGAACGCTGAACTCTTGGAAATGTTGGTGTTGAAACTTTCTGACGCTCACATCATTAACGCTTTCCCTAATTAGTGTATTTCTGAACCGCCCCCTCAAAGCGAAGCTTTTGATTCGGGTTAAAACTGAGCGTCAGGCGACATCCACACTTTTTTCCCTGCAAACTTTTCAAGCCCCTTCGACGGACAGTTTATGAAATGCTGCAACTTTAAGCATTTTTTAATCACATATATCAATCACAATATCTGCCCAAAGTTATCTTGTTCAGATCAGACTCTAGTTATTGTGTTACTTCACGTAACCTGACTTGGCTCCTTCATTTGCTCCTTGGTGCCTCTGCTTTAATTTACATAAAAAAGGTGTGAAAATGAAGTGAACTTATCGTTTTCAGAGAAACACTGCATCTCAGTTCGTTTGAGTCATAATTGAAACTTTGATGTTGGTGGAAACGGTCGACACGTCGACAACTCCCGTGCTGCCGTTTGACAAAAACAAGATGTGACTTCACTGACCTGGTTATTTGATAAGAAACTAAATGTTTTAGTTGAGACTGACCGAGCAATTTGGTCATCGCTCCATTTTTTGGGAAAATATTGATGTTAAAAATGATGAAATATAGCTCAAAGATGACCCCGATTAATAAATGGGTAATTTATCTTGATCTCAAAGTCACAATGCAGCTCTGCCAGCGTCACAAAATGAGCTGTTGGTCTGATCCGCATCAAAACCCACATGATCAGAACTGGACTTGTCAACCATACCTGGGTTTCCAGGAGCCCTCTGTCCTCCTACATCTAAATATCAGACGGAAAGGAGGAGCATCTCTCTCTAATGGGCAACAGACTAAAGTTTTTCTGACACATGACCTGAATTTATAATTTTATCTTTGACCTTTTTTTACACTTCGCTGAGGGTCATTCTCCTTTTTTCTGTCTCAGTTAGCTGATATATACAGAATCCATACAATATACCAAATGTGTGCATACAACACGTGTTACAGAAGGAAAGGAGGTGAATAGTAAGCATCACAGCTAACATGAATGTCAGTCAGAGTTGGAGCTGATCAATATCTACGCCTTTCCCATTTACTTCTGACTTTTCTGTCCCTCTCTCACTCTGATATATGACTATTTAAGAATGTGGCCACGTGTGATTACTCATTTCAGTCATTGTAAGCTTTTTTTTTTTAAGCTGCACTCATTAAGTGGCAGCCAATGGCCGTCTACCACGCCGTCTTTGAATTTGCGGTTGACATTTTGCATCATTATAAACCATCTCAGATCAATTCCTCACTGACATAATAAGATTAACCCACAGCTGTGATCCACTTTTTGTTGTTCCGCTCCTCTGCCTTACACGTCTCACCTTTAATCACTCAGTAATCTGATCTAATAACGAGAATTATATCCGAACCGACACCCGTCTGCCTTAGATGTGCTCTCCAATACAAATTTTTTCAGGTGACAAGAAGAAGAAATAATCAAGAGACACACATCTTTTCACCTATTGAGCCATTGAGCTCATTCTCCGGTTCCTTCTCTCAGTCATTAATCATTAACTGACCCAGCCTGTGGTATCACGTCTCAGAACAAAAACAAAACAAAACAAAAAACACATTCCACCTTTGGTTTAACCTGCACACACAGTCAACACGCCATCAGTCTTGTGGAGTGTTTGCCAGATCCACAGTTTTTACAAACAGCTCCTCGTTAAGAGGCTTCATTCTTTTGTGTTTGTGTTTGATCCGTTCATGCCACAGGTCCCGACTGAGGAAATCCATCTTGGCTGTTTGTGCAGAGAGTAAATAAAATAAAAAGGTGGATAGTCCATTAAGTACAAAAAAAACAAAAAAGCAAAGGTTGATCTTTTGTGACAGAGAAAATAAAACCATTAGAGCCAGAACCGGCCTATTCACAAACTCTCTCTGAACAAAAGTATGCAAATAAACTCTGGACGCACAATAAAAGCTGGAGGTCAAGGAGCTGTTGACCTGTCCTGCAAAAAAAGAAGAAAAACTTAACCAACAGGACGTGATGAAGTGATAGTCAAAAAAAAAAGGATGGGAGGGCATCAGTGAAGAGAAATTTCCACTGTGGCTGCGAGGGAGCGGGCATCAAACGAACGTGGCCGCAGCTACATAAAGCCTGATTACCACGGAGAGGCAAATAACAGGAGGTTACAAATTACCCCGTGTCACAGCAAGACAGATGGCCACAACAAACACACGGGGAGGAACATTCACTCACAAATTATTACATCTACATCCTTTAGTTTGGTTTGTTTTTTTTTGTCCCCTCCACCACTGTTGTTTTGTTCAGCAGTCACTGTTAAAGTATTAACCCTGATTATAAACCAGAGTTTCTGTTAACAGTTATATACACAAGTCTCATTTCCTTTTTCCCCGAACAGTCCAGCCCAAATATTGCCATATAAAAGCTTCTCCTTTGATTTATTTGCTCATTTAATGTTTTCCTGATGAGTTTATGGTCTCAGTCTGTAGTTTCAAGTCTTTTTCAACACAAAACGAGGTTTATTTTTTAAACGACAGTCTCATTAAGAGGAAAACAGACCATAAAGCAGAGGATGAAATGGGGGTGTGGCTACTGTGTGACTGACAGACTGTACCATCCAATCAGGATAGAGTACAGAGCAGGTCAGAGGTTTCTTCTGGTTTATAAAAGAATCAAAGCGCTCCGAGAAACGCACACTGATTTTATTCCAGGGCTGAACCCTGAAAGGCTCCATCAGGATTTCTGTAACTTTGTGATGTCACAACAAAACGTCGCTGCTCACACATAAAACCACATCCAGTTGGTTTTCAGAGCCTGAGACCATTAAATACCTTCTTATGGACATCAACCCTGGAAAACTGTAAAATATGGGACCTTTAAAAAAACGGTGGTTTTCCCTGCAGACAGGACCGTGTCAGCGAACACACACCATTATTACCCGCCGGGTAATAACAATAACACGCCATCAAAGGCAGCCGGCAACACAAAGAGAGGAAGCTGACAATCAGCGTCTGTCCATCAGGGATGAGGCGAGGAGGAGCAACATAAAAGTCAACAAGTCAGGCATCAGGCAAAGCTTTGGACTCCAGTTCCTTAGTCCTGTAATTCCACATAATGTTTCCCACCTGATGCCCAGACTTCCTAAATGAATTGTCGGAGCGTCATTTCATGTGATCCTCTGATTTGATTTGCGTTGGTTCAGTTTGTCTAAATTATCTCAGAGTTTTTAAACAAAGTAATGTTCAAGGCGTGTTACAACCACAAAGCTTAAACATTCATTCTATTGTTGTCAGTTGGCTGAATCACCCTAATCAGGTTAGCCGAGTTCATTCTGCTAGCTTCACGTGTGACGGACATAAAATCTAATCTCACTTTCCGTCAGGGGGAGGAAATAAGAAGTAAAAATCAATTCAGCGATTTTTTAAATCAAACTGTGAATACAGATTCAAATAAAAGTGGAACAATTAACTGATTAATCAACGATTTAAATGAACCTCCAATGATTTCAAAAGCAAACCAAAGTGAGAATTCACCACTTCACGCTTTACAAACACGTTCAAAGTCTGTTAGTTTTAACATTTGTTGGATTTGCAGGACAAAAGAAGCTGAATAGTAATAACGTTTCGCATTTCATAACATTTAATATCTTAATATTTCCCACTATATGTGACATTTATCATGTAAAAAAGAAAACCATGATGGTTTTGTATGTCAATCTGGTTACAGAGAGCTTTCAGAGCCCTCCCTTTACGGCTATTTTAACTACAATTTGTAGCACAGATTGAGGTTATCTGGGCTTCACCTCCGAGATAACAGCTCTTAATTACATAAGACCTTTTTTTTTTTTTTTTTTTTCTCTCCACCAGTTTAGTCCAGCTTTCAGGTTGCTGCTGGCACGGCCCTTTAAGAGCCTCATATTTTAATTAGATGGTACACAATCATTATATTTATTCAGCTGATTCTCAGAAATCTGGAAAAACTGCTGAATGTATCTGCAAACTGTTTCGTCATTCCACCTAACTGAGCTGATTCAGTCGAAGACAAGTCTCAGACATTTTGTTGTTCTGATTTAAACCATCATCGCCTCAATATAGTTAATTAAAATGGCGCAACGCCGACATACAGCCCTGTTGTTGTTTGGGAACGCTCCTGCTGTCGCACATAAAACGTCATAAATTTTAGACACAACTGGAAACAGAATACAACATCTAATAAAACTTTTTACAACACAAGCATCTATTTATTATTGAACAGCAGTATAAATACATATACATGGACACACCTCAGTCCACGTCTGCCATGTCTTCATTCATACCAAAATAAAAATCACCCGTTTAGTTTAAGCCAATACAAAATTTTTTTTTAATAAAATTTCTTTTTATAAAACTTTTTATGATCTGTATTACTTTTTTTAAAAATCCTTGCCAATTCAGGCACTGCAGTGATTTTATGTGTTTTAAGACCTAACATCACCTTTTATCTCAGTTTTATTGCTCAAACACACGGTCAGTCATTGACAAAAGGTTGTTGCTGAGACAAATATGTCCCCAATATTAAAATTACTGTCATTCTGGGCTCTTTAAATGGTTTGTTTAATCTGAAAAAAAGCTGACCAAACAGCTAAAACACGATCACGTAGAGGAAACTGCTAAAAACGTGCGTAACTTGCTTAAATTGGAGCTATAAATTAAACACTTTGGTGCCAAAGAGAAAAATAAAACCCACATCATGATCTTTTTTCCCCATTTTCATTGAAAGTGAATTGCAACAATGAATTTGCGACTCATCGCAATATCATCCGTCAAAATGATCCAAACTTTGGTCTGTGTGCTCTGCAGCTCCTGAGATTCTGATCGTTTCCCCATTTTAAACTTCTAATCACGCTTTTACAGGTTAGTATACAGAATGTACTGTTATTATCTCATTTTGCACAACTACACAAAAAGAATTGCGTCCGAACAAACGATCGGCTGGTTTTAGATTTGGATTAGTGTAAGAACTGATGCATCACTCAATATGTTGGAACTGGTTTCATTTGCAAGTGCTCCCTCTCTCCGGCCCGACCGGCGGTTCGATACAGGCAGCTCTCACAGCCGAGCTACACTGGCCTCTTTGAGCATCCACTGCCCACAACACACCCACACAACCACCAACACTGCCAATATCGCACAAAGACACCATGTTACTACAACCCACGATGAGGAGATGGGGGGCACACACACAAACGCACAAATACACAAAAGAGAGGGCTCGTTTATGTTAAAAGAGGTTATCCTGACACTATTTTTATTTTATTTCATTTTATTCAGATGTTTTCACAATTTCTGTTCACGTAACAAATCATCCACGCAGAGCAGAGACAGCTGAGATTAACAGGAGAGGAGGTGTGGATGGTGTGTTTGTTTTGTTTTGTTTTTTTTGCAGAAAGCCGCTTCCACGTTCCTCTCGGAGAGTCGGAGGGCCGAGCACGAGACCCCGCCAGGGTGACAGAGCGTCCAGAGCTGAATCAGCGGGTCGCACGTTGTATAATCTCTCACACAAACACACAAAGATTAACAACACACATAGAAGTGGGAGGGAGGAGGAGAGGGGAAGCGGGCGGAGGGATGGGGGGGTTCTTTGTCCTTTACAAAGAAACTTTTTTCAAGAAAAAGGAAACAGAGGCCCAAAGAAGTGTTACAGTTGTGGCTCTTAATTTAAAGCTTCGCTGCCACTGAATGGGTCCAGGCGGCCTGTAAAACTGGTCTCTTCAAACAGAAGACTATTTAGGCTTGACAGAAGTTTTGGCGGCAAAAGTTTCACTACAGACACACACAGAGACACAAAAAACCCCACCTTTAATCATCCTGAGGTTCATGATGCAGACCCCTGCCCCTCAAAGTGGGGTCTCTGAGGAGGAGCGAGGCCTCCAAAGGGGTAATTTCTCAAAATTATAACTCCCAACACCAATCAGCGGATGTCAACGCTGCTTTTATCTCTCCCAAGTTATACAACCTGTAGCTAAATAACAGTAATTTAAAATCAGTTCTGACGAGACAACACGGCGAAGTGGCTGTGCAGAATCCGTGAGAAGAGCCTGTGACAGGAAAACGTTTGAAAGCCCCCCGCTGAGTGAACGCGGCCCACTCTCCAACCGTTCACCTCCTGAGCCGCGTGCAAGGCCAACGATGAGTCCCAACAACTGCCTGCTCGTTATCAGAGCTATAGAGGAAACGACCTCAGATAAAGGGTTATGAGGTTTGCGCTGGCTTATGAAGTCTGACCTCAGATTCAGTCGCTCTGCTTGGAGCCACCTGCTCCACTGTCAGTCTGTCAGCAGCATATCACATCGTGCACGTACAGTAAAAGTGCACGGCAGCCATCGTCCAACACAGCGGACAACAATGAGACAGTCTGTTGTTGGACGTGTGGGCACGACAGTCCGCTTAGTGCGATGACTTCTGTTCTGTGGGAGTCCAGATAACACCATCCATATTTTGCAAAGGCATGAATCTGGAGGAACAAAAATGTTCATGCAAGAGCTCATTAAAAAAAAAAAAAACAAAAAAAAAAACACTGTCAAATTGGTCTTAATTGGCTTATTGGCTAAATACATCATTACACTTGCACTTGTGCAAATCATCAGGAGGTTGTTGTACATTCGATTATTGATTAAACCACCAAAAGCAACTTGATTTCATATAAAACACAACTTTTAGTCAACTTTCACATCACGGTGTCTGCAGCTGGAGAGAGAAGGCAGAAATAAAACTGACCCTTTGCTAAATAAACAAACATTACAACTATGCCCTATTTATCAGCACATTACTCCCAACTTAAAAAAAACATAAAGTTGTTTTCTGAAATCTCTTGACGGCATGTGGACGACTCTTTCCTTATAAATGTGCCGTTTTCCAAGCGGAGTTTGGTCCTCACTGTCCAAACCAATCCAGATGTTGTCCCTTCACAACAAAAAGACATTAAAGCCCCCAGTGTGTGACAGCAACTCGTGTGTCCTCACAAATACACAACAGGGGGGCAGTTATGGACTTAAAGCCTCACACAGCTGCTTGCTTTGAACGCCACAAACCTCGGAGTGGACATGAGGGCGGACTCGGTTTGAAAATCTACAAACTTCCCTTGAACTTGACTCTTTGCTCACAAACACACACATCTGGAGACACATCCAGACTCACACGTGTATTCGGCTACGTTTTGCGTTTCATTCATCCGCTTTATAGCCTCTTTTTCTCTCGTTTTCTTCACACCTCTTGCAGGGAAGAGGCTGCAGGAGACGCGTTAAATCGACCAATCTGCGTACGGAGTCTGGGCCGGGAGGACTCCACACATAAGGAGGACAAAGTCCAAATAATAAAGAAATAAATAAAGAAGTGTGAGACAAGTCGGACTCACCAGAGTCTGTTCATACTGCAGAGCCCGCTGGTCCGAGCCGTCCTCTGCCATGTCTGCCGGTCTCTGCCGGATCTGCCGGATCAGCTGCTGGAAAAACCTTTTGGAGGACTTTTGGAGGAAGCGGATCTGAGAGTCTGAGATCAGCGATCAAAACATTAGACAGACTTTAGTTCCTTCGTTTCCTGTCCGGGAGTTCTCCAAGATAACTCCGACTAATCTGTCCGCCCCGGTTACTGTAAATTCCCTCATTTTATAGTCTCTAGTCCCGGTAAGATCCGCGACGTGAGGCGGGACCAAGAGCCGGACTCGACCCTCCCATCTGGACTCCATGTGTGTCAATCAAGTCCCGAGGAGCCGCACTCGCTTTTTGATTGTTTGTTTGTTTGTTTGACATCCATCACTTCTTTTACTTTGTCTTCTTCTTTAGTTTTTATTCCAATTTTCTTTAGAAACAATTAAAAAAATTATAATTAATAGAAAATCCAGAAGTATTGATCCTCCACCCTGATCAACCAGGTTACTTAGAACCAATAACTGATCGTATCCATGTATGAATTACTGAAATGAAATAATATTAATATATGACAAATATTGATCCTCCACTGGACTGGAGAATGAAAAGAAAAAAATAATAATGTCAAGTCCATTGATTTAAACACTTTTAGGCTGCCAGCATTTATATTACAAGACTGGAAATACATTAAAATGAAATAATATTACTATCTGCTCATATATAGACAGCTGATGTGCCCAAATTGACCTTATATTTTATTTTATGGCATAAAGGTCAAATGTAAGAACAAGGCCATGATAGAAACTCCAGAGGTATTGATCCTCCACTGGGCCGGATAGTGAAGATTAACCAGGATACTTAAAGCCAATAACTGATAATGGTTCATTTAAAAATTTAAAAAACTCAAAAATTGACATTTTATTTTTTAGTTGAAAGGTCAAAGGTAAGAATGAGGTAAAATAATTATTGGAAAAGTCCAATTCCACTGGAGGTCAATGATTAACTATTTACAGCCGTCTTTATGAGAGCAAATCATTTAATGGTTAATGTTTGATTTTTTTAAATCAAAGTTTTAAAAAGAAACTTGGACACCATATCAATAGATATAAATATGTGTGTGACTTTTTATTAATAATGATGACAGGACAAGATGCATTAATCCATTCAAACTGATGGAGCGACATTAATAAGTTAAAAATGGAAAAATAGCCTATTGAGGTGCATCCACGACAGGAACATCTGCAGCTGAGCTGAATGGCTGGCAGCATTCAAAGCACGTCTCATCCTGAGGTGAGATCTGTGCTTGATTTAATTCAGCTTCAGGAAATCTGATACTGAGGAACCAAAGCTTTTGATGTTCTTTTGCACAGATGCGAAACAAATACAGGAACTCTATTCATAACTGTCAGCAGGGAGTTCACCTGAGATGGAACTCCACAAAAACACACACTTAAGCCCACAAGCATGCTTTCCATTTAAACAAACTTTGTGTGTGTGTGTGTGTGTGTGTGTGTGTGCTGGATGAAGTTGGTTAATAATTAGACCATCTCCCGTTTGAAAGTGACAGCCTTTGTAGTTTAACCCCTCGACTTGTCAAGGTTAATGCGAGGGCTCACATTCTTGAAACTCCTGAGGGCTCCGCTTCCTCACAATGGAAACCAAACAAGACCTGATAAGGAGACACACTGATGGTGAACACATCCATCCATCCGTCCATTTACCACTACTCATCCAAATCCGGGGCATGATGACAGCAAACCGCGTCCTCATGCTCCGACAAAAAGACGGCGGTCCTGATCAGATGCCTAAGCCACATGAACTGACTCATTTTAATGCCAGTGAGCAGCAGAGGAGCAGATCAGCAAGTCCTCACAGATATGTTGCACATTATCAGGCCAAATTGTGTTAATTGTCCTTCATTGTCTTCTTCTTTTATCTACTTTGTGATTCATAATGACAACAACAACAACAACAATTGTGCAACATCACTGTTTGGGTCCTGCTGTGTAGAGTCAAGCTCCCATATATCACACTTCTCCGGTGTTTTATCTGACGTTTTGATATTGATATATTATAAGAAAAAGTGCTTGTTGTGACATCATAACGTTACATCAGCCCTGACGGCTCATTCTAAAGCACTGAATAAAGGCTGTGGAGTTTAACATCTAATCTGCTCTGTGATATTTAAGGACATGAATAAGTCACTTGGTATCTTTGAGGAGGTAACTGTGTGTTGGCGGTAATACAACTGAGGCGCAGTCTAAAGCTTCACTCAAAGTCCATTCATTTGATCCGGAAGCTGCTGCGTTTCCTACATTATGTTTGGGTTCATATTCCTCCGTAGGGCCCTCAGCACAAAACAACCGCAATCAGAGGCTGAAAAAATTTGCAGGGCTTCATCATCGGCTAAGCGCTGATATCAAATCACTGACTTAGATGTTTTATTCCGCAGATTTTCCCCTGTAAAAATCTGTTTCCCTTTGTGTTGACCTTTCTGTTGACCTCAGGGTCAAAAGTGATCCGGCAACAAGGAGGTGCTGTATAAAAATGACTAATTAAATTATTTAAAAGGGAAAACACAAACTCCGACAAAGCGTGTGATGAGTGACAGGTTGTTTCTGTTGGGGTTTAACATTCACTTCAGCCTCTTTATTTTCGAGGTTTAGTGGTCTTTTTTTGACCTTTTTGTGAGTCTGACAGAGTTTGGGGTGTGAGTGGGAAGACCACAGAGACGTTCTTTGAAGTGAAACTAACACTGGCATCATCGATCGGAGGTAGCCGAGTCAAAAGGGGAATTTTCCATTTTCCAGTCTCTTTCAAGCAGAGTTCAGTCCGCAGACGCACAGCTGCCAGGATGAAGCTGTTGGTGTTGTATGAACGCTTTCTTTGTGCGTGTGTGAGTGTGATATTAAAGGATAAAAACATTGGGCCGTGTAAAACTTTTCCTCCTGGCCATAATAGACGTTTGTCTGATACACGTCGATAAAAGTGATGGAGGTCAAAACCTGAGTTGGACTAATAAATTGAGTATTGTCTTTTCATGACTGTTCCTCTGAAAGATTTTTTTTTTTCTGTCAAACTGCTGAATCCAGGATGAGGACTGTGGATCTCTTTGTGTTTTTAAGATTTTTATCTGGGAATGAAACTTTCCCAGGCTGGAGGTCAGAGGTCACATCACGTCTTTAGCTTTGAAGACACCGACTTCCATCCTTAACAACCTGCAGTTTGGTTTAAATTACATAATAAATTTCAGGGGCATAAAAATGAAGACTTCATCAGCAGGATGAAGTTAGAGTAACAAGCTTCCTCAGAAAAACAGAGCACACTCTGACCTCTAGTCTTTAGCCAATCAGAGGCCTTGTTGTGACCCCTTGAAGGCTTGAAGGAAAAGAACAAATGATTTTCAACAGCAACTGCCATGCTGAGTGAACGGACCGCAGCGCGACTTTGACACGAGAACGCCAGCTCCGATCAGACTGCGGGAGCTGATCCGGACTATCCGGACAGCACAGACCCAGGCAGAGGAGCGTGAGATGATCCAGAAAGACTGTGCTGCTATTCGCTCATCCTTTAGAGAGGAAGACAGTACATAATGTTGGAAAAACGTGGCAAAGCTACTTTATATGCACATGCTGGGATACCCAGCACACTGTGGGCAGCTGGAGTGTCTGAAGTTGATTGGTTATTCTGGAGCTATGCTGCTGTTGGATGTGAGGCAGGATGTTCATCTACTAATGACAAATTGCATCAAGAATGACTTGAATCACAGCACACAACACGTGCAGGGCCTGGCCTTGTGCACTTTAGGCTGCATGGGTTCCTCAGAAATGTGTCGTGATTTAGCAGGGGAAGTAGAGAAACTGCTCAAAACATCTAACGCCTACTTGCCGAAAAAAACAGCATTGTGTGCGGTTCATGTCATCAGGAAGGTTCCTGAACTCATGAAGATATGATGGTATGAGATGGAAAAGTACCACGTGAGAAACGAAGCATTTGAAATAAATAAAGACTGAATCCAACAAACAGAACTGATACTTCCTTTGCTTTCGCTGCCTTCTTCCCTATTTTGTATTATCACGCATTAAAAGCTGTTCATTGAGGATAATTCCATCAATCAGCAGCACTAATACAAAAAAACTGATGGATTTTGTCTGACTTTCTGACAGTTTGTTTGCATCCACTGTGACAGATAGGGCCACCAGAGGTAAGCACAACTACACAATGGCAAATTAGACAGACGACAACAAAGCGCCATGATGGATTGATGATAATTCGTCTTCTATAAGATGCTTATACGCGTGTTTGCCGACGCACAAAGGTCACGCTCGCAGATGTGCCAGAGGATCCAATATTTGTGCATCTCCACTGTCACACAAAGGAGACTTACCACAATATGAAATGAGACTGTTTGAGAGGGAGAACGTGTTGCTTCGAGTCAATAAGCTATGACCTAATGCAAACACTCAGTAAGTCATGGAGTGTGTTGCACAACAGAATGGGAATGGGAGAGTGGAGGTCAACGAGTGGGAGCAAGCCGAGTGGTGACTCCGCTGAAAGCCATTGAGCTGTACATCTGTGACTCAGGTAGGCCAGGACCTTTTGTGTCAGGAGCTGCTCAGCTGTGACCATCCAGCTCAGGGCCAGATTACTCCTCCACGCAGTCTGTGTTGACAAGACGGATCAATCGGGCTGCGTGAAAGTCCAACACAGTCCACTGCGTCTAATCCTCTCCTGGTTTCCTCCGGCAGGTCTGTCAGCTCTGTTCGACAGGACGGGGGAGTTCATCTCTCCTGTTACGCTTTCTAGCCAAGTCAACTTTATTTCCAGAGCGCATTGAAACGCAGCGTTGAGCCGTGTGACAGTAAAATAAATAAAAACAAGTAAAACAGGAGATGATATAAGATGAAACCTAAAAGTACAACAGAACGAGGAACCGAAAGGAGAAAATACACAGCACAGAGTAATGAAAAGGTTAGCGAGACAAAAAAGGTAAAAGAATGAAAATGTGTTTTGTTCAGATTTAGGAACAGATGGATGAAGCATGTTTAATGTGAAAAGGCAACTTTGGAGCAATAACTGCAAAAGCTGAAAAATCCCAAACTGGTGAGGTCGGAGGAAACATTCAGGTCAGTTAATGGATATTCATCTTTTTCATTTTCCACTGATTTTGTTTGTTACGTTGAAATAAACTTTCACAGGTGGACAGAATAATGACTTTTCCAAGGACATCATATCTGAATCTTAGTCCAGAAGAAGAGCAAAGCAAATGTCCTGGAGCGGTCGAAAGCAAACCACGTTTAAACCACATTACGAATGCAGCCGTGTTTATTCTGACCGTAACTTGACTTTCCAATATTTGTCATTTTCATTTTGCTGGAAAATGGTTTTCATAATCTCATAGCAGACCTGTCAAAGTTCAGCTTTTCATTTCACTGCTCCAAATGAAGCCCATTATAACCCCTCAAATTACATCAACAAGCTTTTGTGCACAACATAAATATGAAAATAGATTCTTATCTTAGATTTTTTTAGCCTTTTCCAAACCAAAAATCCAAGATACCACCACTGATGAAAAGCTTCACAAACTTCCTGTCCCGTCAGAACGTGTTGTGATTGGTCAGCTGTGCAGAGGTGAGAAAAGAGCTGAGGTTTCTCCACTTAGCTATTTATTTTATTTTATTTTACCTTTACAACAACACAATCCCTGTGTCGCAGTTCCTCACTGAGTCAGAGTAACGGGTAAAAGCTGGCATCAGCTGCTCTCTCTCTGTTCTTCGTTAGCTTTGACGGTTTACACTCCAGCAGCAGAAGCCGAGCTTGGTGTTTGTTCAACAAATACATTTGACCTTCGTGTAAAAGCATTAGCCTCTTTTAAAAAATAAACCAGGAACCTTGTTTAAACGTCGGCAGCTAAACCTGTGTCTGGAATTAAAAATGAAAAAAGGAAAAATGTAACATCAAACTCTCGCGATAGTGATGATACAATGATGCGCTGGCTCGAATCTGCGGGAACGTTACATCCTTATTTCCACATTTGATCGTGACAGATCAACATCAGTCCTTGTGTTCCTTTACAGGATTCACATTTTTATCAAATATGTCACCTGAAAAAGCTGCAGACAGTTTTTGTTATTTCTCCGGATGCTAGTGAGATGCTTGGTTTTGTTGATTTGTTTGAAATCAGAGAGCAGATACGGAGAATCTAAAGTGGGTTACAATCTAAAGTGGTATTTGTTTTACTCATGGGTTATCCATGAGGACGCCTACACACACACTTTCCTTTAAAGCGGCGATATTTCCCTTTAAGCATTACTATTAGTCCTCTCCACTTCATTCCTCTGCCAATTTTTGACCTTTTCAGACTTTGAAGGTTCTTAAAGTTCCTCCTCCCTCCACAGTTTAATTTGTTTCCTATTGGTTTATCCAAACGTGTTTGTGCAAACACAAGTTGTGTAAGGTGGGGTGTACTCTGTTTCATGCAAGGTTTCTCTCTCTGCTAAATCATTTGATGTTTTGTTTTTTTGTGTGTGTGTGTGTGTGTGTGTGTGTGTGCGTGTGTGTTTGTGTGCTTGTTCGTTTCAGCCTCTGCATTTTCATTTTTCTGTCTGCATGGTTTAAAATGCAGGAAAATCAGAAACGATCTCCCCTCCCCCTCCTCGTACCAGGAGGAGAACTGTCAAATATCCCGGAGCTATTTGTGGTTTTTTGATGGTGCATCAAAGTTCACAAAGCTGTTTAAAATAACGGATCATTTCCAACAGCGAGGAGCGCGAGGAAGCGATGTTTCTGTGATGTTGGGCTCATTCATTCAGCGGCGGCTCGGCTTCTACAACACTGCAACACTGACCCCTTTAGTTGGATATGCAGACACCCCAGATAGAGTAGGTACATACCGATACGCCTGAAGACATTAAACATTCAACCAGCATGCTTTCACCTTTTGACAGCAAAACAATAAATTAGTTTTTCAAATTGCTCTCACAATCGTTCACATCTGCAGATTTTGTCACAATGAGAGCCTCACAACTGTATGGACTTCTTCATGTTTCCTCCTGATACTGCTGAGTTGGCTCCGGTAACCCCCCATGACCCTGCACGAATGCGTTATTATCCAACAGTTTATTTAATGTGTCTAAAAGAAAAAGAGAACAGTAAATGTAGTCAAATCAAATGAGAAAACAGCATAAAACCCAGATTATGAAACAGATTAAATCTAATTAGAGCGTTTGATGAGATGATTAAACGAAGGCAGCGGAGAACGGAGCAGTTTCTATCTTCTTTCTGAAGTCAACATTTCTGGGCACATTTAATATCCACTGGGAGCTGCTGTTCATCTAACCAGTGACAGTGTCCAAATTCACTCTATTCCCAATTCAGTCCTCTGTGATGTCAGAATGTATACTGAGTACCCCGATATATTAGACTTAGTGTCCCATAATGCATCATGACAAGCCGTGAAAATTGGAGCAGAGAAAAATCCTCCAACAGTGTCCAAAAATATTTTAGTGTGCCTGTAAAGACGAAGTCATTGTGTGTGTGGCCCAACAGTGTGGTGGTTGAAATCTCATGTTTAATGTCTGAGAGTGACCACAGAGCCTACAAACACACTGTGAGGCGCTATGTGTTGTTTTCCGTACTAATTCAACTCACACTATGATTCAAATTTGTTGTGTTGTTGACTTCTGTGCAGAGTTACGGTTATTTTTTACAGTAAATATCAGAAATGATCAGCGTGACATCAGACTGCCCGCTCTGGGATTGAGACAACCTGTTAACCATCAAACACTGACAACAACAGGAGAAAAAGCTTTGCTTTAAAGTCGTCACCGCTGCAGCCGAAGAGGCTCAGACGCTGCACTTCGCAGTGATGAAGAGGAATTTGAGGGGACAAGATGATTTCCTTGTTATTTTGAGACCAGCTTGAATCGCTGCCACTTTGCTTTTCTGTTCTAATCTTGAATTTTCCATTTTGTCACCAAGCTACTACGGCCTAATCTACAATAGTTTTCCATGCACGACCACGATAATACTGCTGAAATAGTGTCACCGATAGTTTTGGGGATGTTTGAGAGTTTTATCATCAGACATTCTGACCCCTGAGTGTGACGGACCACACCCATCATCAAATCCAGCCTTTATTTCCATTTTAGCTGCACACCTGTAAACTGTAATCACAGTGGCTATAACTGACGGAGTCTTATAAAAACCTGCTAAAGGACTCCAAACTGCCTCTGTGGTAGGTCCTACTACAGGAAGCACTTTGACCACACACCAAATCCAATACCAGAGTTTTAACTGACACATTTGTTATTCTTTTGGTCGTTACAAGCACCGTACCTCACAGTCACAAGATGAAAACAACTCCAGCACAAATGTCAAGGGGGGTGTAAATTTATGGAAATAAGAAGTCATGTGAATGAAATCATCGGGCCGGGATTAGAGCCTGGGGTGAAGTCTGAATGAGGAATGTGAATCTTCAGGGGGAGCTCAGATGAAGGATAGTGAGAGTACAGGCAGTGTCAGTATACATAGATCGAACTCAGGCAGGCGCACCGAGGCCGTTACACATTAACAACCTGATCAATTATTGATCACAACATCCAAAAGCTGCATATCTTTTGCCTGCATGTTTATTTTTTCTACGAATGATTTGATATGGATGTGTGTGTGTGTTCACGGGGCCTTATCTGCATGTTTTATAACTCCTATTGACACAGTGACGGGAGCTGAGTTTTCTCCGGGGGGTTCAGGAGCTGATTGGTGAATCCTACCTGATGTCGAGCCAATGGATGAAATCCATCAATACACACACACACACACATGCAATCATGTTTTGTTTCAGGAATAAGTCACTGGTGTGTTTCGAAGTGCCAGACGAACAGCTGGCTGCTTCTGTTCATAACACAGAAATCGGAAACATTCACATGTTGCTTGCAGAATTTTGGCTCTGTTCAAATCAAGTCAAATCAAAATCACATTTATTTGTATAGCGCCAAATCATAACAAAGTTACATCAAGGCACTTTACATATAGAGCAGGTCTAGACCAAACTCTTTATAAAATTATTTAAAGAGACCCAACAGATCCCCCCACGAGCAAGCACTTGGCGACAGTGGCAAGGAAAAACTTGTGATTTTTTTGGTGATTTTTTTTTTTTGTGCGACAGGTCTCGTGGGAGCCAAAGAACTGCAGCCATACTGGAGATAATGTAGAATGCAGTTACAGGCAGCAGCACACTGACCATCTGCAACAGAGCAGCAGCAAACTCTGAGACATCTGGGCTCAGTCAGCATTAATCCAAAACCAAAATCAGGTTTTAATTTCATTTTACACTGTGCACGACTCAGGACAAGAATGTGGAGAAATATCAATGAAATGCTGCACTTATGGAGTTTAATTTATTGATCTACACGTGGACATTGGACATAAGAACAAGCTTCACCTGGCAAAACGCTGCCACACTATAACTCATGACGTTGTATTGAGAGGTAGAGTGTCTGACTCAGACCAGAAAGTATGCAATAAAATGAGAGTCTTATACAATACACCCCAGGAGAACTTCCCAAAATAATGGCCGAATCCAGTTTGTAGCTACCGCTTCAGTGTTATCCAACAAAGTGCCAGTAGGAGTGTGTTCTCATATGTCCATCCAAAACTCTTTTGGATGAAACATCTCTGGGAGATTTTCTGAACATTTGCCCGGTTAGAGAAGAATTTACAACAGAGTCCACCCAGGTCAGAAAATACAGGAACCAGATGGCATTTAAACTGTTCGATCTATCTCCAAAATAAAAAGAAGTTATAAACCTTCGAAATGAACGGGAACATTAAACCTAATCACCCAAATAGCCCATTAACCTTACACCGACTTGGTATTCAACTAAGGACGCAGGCCCTCCATCATCAATTTGTTGTGGAACAGAGAAGCATTTAAATAAAGACGCAGCCTTCACCTTTGAAACAGAAACTCAGTTTAAAAGTTTAACACTCATGAAAACATTAAAGATATAAAGTCTGTTTTGTGATCTTTATGTCCAATACCTGTTACTCAAAAAAAAAAAAAAAAAAAAAGATCTGTGTGATTAATATGAGAATTGTCTGCCAAGTCTGGCAGTTCACTGAATGAGGGCTGCTGTCTTTCCAAGAACCTTGAAAATCCATAGCCGATGGCTCAGAGATAAAACAAGGAAAACATGATGACATCTCAGCAGATATATTCTAAACCACCATCCTCAGCCAAACCCTAAACGACACTTTTCAGTTTGTTTCCCATTATTTACTTTCTGCATGTGTATTTGACTCCTTTTCCAATTTTCTATAGTTAAAGTGAATGTATCCACAGGAATCAGTTCAGACAAAATTAATTTCATGGTTTTGCTCTTGAGTTGGACAAATCGAGACGGGATCATAAAAAGATGGAGAAAACAATGATTTTTCTGTTTATGCTGAGGAGCAGCAGCAGCTTGTCTCCTCTGAGCTGCTTTGACGGGACAAAACATCGACAATAAACCAAAAACACAATAAAAAAATAACAACGGAAGATGCTGAGGAGCCTTAATACCTGATGACCATCAGGGGTCGACTCCACCGGTTCTAAAAAGAAGTCAGATTTATTGAAGTCTATTGGAAAACGGTCTTATTTAATTCAACACTTAGAGGAAAATAGATGGTGAGATGGTGAGATTGAACCTGCCTTAGAAAGCACAGAGCAGGTCCTCTGGGTTCAAAAAACCAAGATGGTGATGGCAGCATCAAAACAGCAGCTCACAAACTGCCAACATCTTGAATGAGTTTTGACTAAATTTGAGCACAAAATGAGGAGTGAGGATTTGTTGTACATTTCTTACAGTGTTTGTAGGGATGAAAAAAATCTAAACCTTAAAAGCACCTTTGTGTTCTGCAGTGTGACGACAAATTTTTCCGTACAATGATTGATACAAGTGCGCACACAAACAGCACAACACAACGCCGCTAATTGCCCATCTGCAGTAATATATGATGTGCATCACCAATTATGGTCTGTCTGGTCCTGCCAGTCATGAGCAACAGCTTGATGACATAAAAACAAACACACACACACAAACACACACACAGCTTGAAATGAATATTTTCTTGTTGTGGCTGTTTTTCTTTGGTAGCTCTCAGGTCAGACATCACTGCACTCTCCATAACATTTCCCCCACGACTTCTGTTTTCACAAAGCTGTACAAAGACACACACACACACACTCTGTTTGCACAACATATCTATATGAAACAGTGTTATCCTGTATGGTCTCAGTTAAGTGAGCAAATGAAGACAAATGACAACTTGTCTAAATGTTAGAGAAGAATATATTGGAATCCAAATCCATAAATCAAGCAGGAAGCAGGGACATTTTCCCATAGATTTCAATACAGACTGACTTCTTTGCACAACCAGTGGAGTCATTAGATAAACTGCAGGTTTGAAGCTCTTCAGTGCTGGCTTCACTTTACCGACCTGGAGTCCAGGTCCGCTTTTACAGACAGTCTGTACTAGTTGGGGGACTGGCGGACTTTTCCCTCCCTTTTCTCCATCTGTCATTAGTGAGCTTTTAAAACGAAATGTAAATGAGTTGAGTTTCCATCACTTGGTCCGCACTGAATAAATCATCCTGCAAATCCCCCGGGGCCAGATGGGAACGCCATCAAGGTTCACCGGGTGCTCCATCACCTCCAGTCACAGGCCTTGCAGGAAATGCACAATGACACATTTAAGGTGGAGGTAGGCATTTTAAATTCATTGTATACATTTCTAAAAGTTTGAGATGATAAACTCACAGAGCCCTCCCACCATGTTGGTATCACCTCATAGAAAAGCTTTTAGCTCCTAATAGTCATTTTCCACAATTAGTATTGTAATTTATTTTAATCTCTTCCAGTAGTTATAAGTTCAGGCAGTGCTGCCTGAGACCTTTGTGTTTCCTGTACACACAACTCCTCCTCGCAACATTTCTTACGAGACAGGTTTTGTTGTGGTGCCAGGTGAGCACACGGTGTGTAGCATTCAAGGCGTTCTTGTGCACGATGTGCACAACTTCAACCCGTTCACTTCAATGAGTCGTTCCAAGTGTCAACGGGTTCGACCATGTTTACATTAAATTACATTTGACGGTACACAGAAACATCGGCTGCCGGTCCTGGAGGGTTTAGATCATCATCACTCAAGCAGATGTATGATGGCAAACAGAACTGTTGATGTCACAGTGAAGGAAATAGACTGTAATATCCGACATATGTAGAGTTTTCCTTGAGGATCGGATTTGATGTCTGATTATCTCAGTTTACCTTTAAGGGATTAATCTGTCTCTTCTGCCTCAGACTGAAGTGACATTTTCTCTTATTGTCTCACTGAATCTTTCCCGTATGTCACATTTTTGTTGAATTTTAGTTTTTATTATCAAAATTATGTATTTAACCTTGAGGTCTAATCATAGACGGTCTATGGAAGTGGACATAGACTAAAGAGGTCTAAAGAGAAGCCAGAAGAAGCCAGGACTAATATCGGCACATCCATAATATTCCCATTAATTTAGGACCTCGACCTTCACAAACTACTACTCCTTTATTTTCGGCCTATCGCCTTGTATTCGAACCTATAGTCAGTGCAACCCTCCTTTTTTTCAACAGATTTATGAAGATTGTTGGTAAAAAAAAAAAAGCCCTTTGTAAAACACAGTACTTATATAATGTGTAGTGTCTTTACACTTTATACAACTGATCATGAATTCCGGTCGTTTCAACCTCTGACTAACAGGTTGAAAAGCCTCGGAGCTTTTTGTCTCACTGATTTTAGCTTTTCAGGGCAAAGGGGCCAATTTCCTTTCAACAATTTTGAGAAACGTGTTGAAAAACTGCACCTTCACTTCTTATCACTTCTCTCTGAAGCATCAAAGACTGAGAGACACTAAAAACCCCCCAAAAGCCCAGTGGTGTCATTGTCTGCAGCAGGATGTCCTCTCTCCCTGGTTGTTTTTAGAGTATATCTATTTAAGCCATTTAATCTGTTAAACAGTCGAAAAAGTGTGTCAGCAGAATCTGGGTCTGAGTCATTTGCAGAGACAAAGAACTGGATCAAAGGCTTCAATCTGCTTCCACTATCCACTGACAGAATATGTCTTGTCATTCTCAGCACCTGTTTCAGCTTCTGCGGCGCTCACATGGCAAGTGTGTGGCAAGCGGACTGTGTATGTATGTGTGTATGTTTGCATCAGACAGTGACCTTGGGTTTACGTGCTGACTGGTCTCTGCTTGGATTAAAAGCCTTGAGACGATTCAGTTAGAAGAAATAAAGATTCTCTGATCTATCAAAAGACTACGGAGCCCCAGACATGACATGGGGGAAAAAAAAGATATAACGTGCGCACAAAATACTAATTTGTTCCCACGAAATACTAAAGACTGTTTGTGTGGATGTGCTTCTCTGTGTGTGTATTTGTTCAGCCAAGATGGCCTCGTGTGTTTATGATCTACATTGTGTGCACGTTTTGCCTGCAAATGCTCGATTTAAAGGTTTAATTTTTTTCTGCAACGCCCGCACGGATGTGTGTGAGAAAGTCATTTATATTCCAGGACAACTGTTGACCCCATCTGAGTTATGGCTGTTACACTTGAGAACTCAGTGACTGACTTACATGCTGATGGATCGCACACAAAAACAACCTGTCAGCATCACTTAACCTGTACACACTCTGAGCTAAAATATCCTGAATTAAAACAGCCGCAGCAAGCAGGTTCCACCGTGATCAAAACTGCTTCAGGTGGCAGATGTGTTTAAAAATTTAAGCAGCTCCATAAAATGTGACATCTCAGACCATTCTTGACTCATGTCCCACTTTTCCTTTTCCTCATGCTCATTTTATTTCACTGTTACCCCTTTTTCATATTTGTGTGGAGGCAAAGAGAGAACTTGTCTAAAATGAATAGACAGGTCTGAGGTGACGGTTTGAATATGCCTACAGGTGATGGAGAACAGAGTCCTGAACTCCAACCTGTCTGCCTGAGTCTGTTTCTTTGTCTGGCCTTTAGCTCGTCTGCTTTCCAGAGTGGTTTTCCTTTGGTGGCACAACTGTATTTAAGTGTATTTAGTGCAAAAATAACCTTATATACTGAATTTACTGTATAGATACTGATAAAAGAGCGGTCACCAGCAAAGATCAATGAGCTCCATCAGCCACAGTTGGCAGAAAAATCTCCACTTTCTTAATGACTTTGCAGTCGAATTTGTCATTTACTTCTTTAACTAAGATTTCTTAAAGCGTAGCGCAAACGTTCCAGGATGAAGTTGTGGGGGTCGATAAAAGCCAGTAACTTTTTTGAAAGAGATGGAGTTTTGCGATTGCTACACAGCTAACGTTAGCTTAAGTCAAGAAAAAAATTTCAAAAAGATCAATATTAAACTTTATCCTTCACTAAAAAAGGACAGAAATCAATGCTAATATATTTCCTCTTGTGAAAATAACGTTTTTTCTTCTGCTAAAGTTAGCAATATGACTTTTCCTTTCAGGGTTTATTTCACAACAACAACCAAGCCTCTTAATTACTGTTGTTGTTTTTGTTTGTTTGTTTGTTTGTTTGTAAGGTATTAATTTAAAATGATTAGACGTCCCCGATTTGAAGGAAATGGGGGGTTGCGCACGGATTCAAACTTCAGCTATTACGGTAGCCGGTCAAACTAACGTGCTGACGTCACTAGAAGAATGCGCATGCGCGGCACCCGGAAGCGGAATGGGCGGCAGATTTTTTTACTGTCGGTTGCTGCGCTAATGACAGACAAGATGGAGGCAAGACGGCAGAAGACAGCGGCCAACGCCGTTTGGTAAGTTGTTTATTAAATTATTTATTTTGTTAGCTGACGGTAGACTTGGTGGTGTGTCGGTGGAGGGGAGGGGAGGGAAAAATGAGGATGAATACAGGACTCAGTACGTCTCTTCTATCTGAACTGAAGGCGAGATGCTAACAATGCTAACTGCCGCTGTCGGATAATGGCGATGATGTTTATGTTGTATAACCGTGAGACGACAATAATATTAGTTTTATTTTGCTCTGTTGTAGAATAAGAGAGTGTGAAGAAAGAGAGAATGATGAGTCAAAATAATTGAGCTTATTATTGTCCCTGTTTGTTATTTATTTCATAATGATAACATTTGATTTTTGACCTCCGTGCTGCTCACCTTAGCTCAAATATCAAATAAGTCAAGGAAAAAAAAACCAAAAACACTGCAAGATCAATATTAAATTAATTGTTTTAACTGAACAAGAGAGGAAAGCAACATTAATGTTTCCTCTTGTCTCAAGAGCACTTTTTCTTCTATTAAAGTTAGCATGCTAACCAACCAGCCCTGCAATCTTGTCACTTTTCGATAGGACTGACTGTGGCCTCCAGACTTAAAACTCCTCAGAACCAGTTCCAGCAGAAATTCAGCAAAATGAGGATTAATTTGGAGTTTTGTTAGTGTTTTCAGTCTGTTCTATTCTCCACCAGCTCCTGAGGGAAATTTTATTGTGTTTGCTAGCAATTTTTTGTTAAACTTAGGCTGTCATGCGATGTATAAAAATAAAAATAGCACCGTATGAAACAGTTAATGGAAAACATCACCAAACAATAAACCTGTTCGCTGTAAAATAAATGAAAAAATGAAAAAATAAAAACAAGCTAAAAATAGTAAAAGATGTTAGAACCTCTCAGAGCTAAAGAAAACTGTGGAATCTTTGTGAATTCTTTGACATTACACAGATTGATTTGAGCCTTTGTTAATATTGAATATTGATCCCTGCAGCTATAAATTTGGCCTAAATGAATTTCAACATTACCTCATAGCTGTTGTATCCAATTTCAATGACCAGCTAATATCCAGTTGTCCAAATTCAGCACAATAAATATTTGGAGCCAAACTCACAACACAGCACAGCAGTGATATCATAGTTAATTGTAATATCAATAGCATCACCCTGGGCCTATTGTGTTGTCCTTCAGTCTGTCACATCACGTATCGTGCCGCCAACTTATCTGATTGTTCTTTTCTTTTATTGCAGTTGTTCACCTTGGCTGCGGGATATGTTAAACTAATCTTCTATTTAGAGATTTATCATTTTACCATTTCAATTGCCCTCGTCTTTTTTTGGGGGGGGGGGGGCTGGGACATAATCTCTTTCCTCTGTTTACCTGCAAGGACTTCTTGCGGTGCCCTTCCTGTCTGCCCAGATGGTGGACACTCAGTCTGGATGTGGTGTCTGAATCTCGTACACCGAGGAGATACTCACTTTATTTGTCTTGCCAATGTGATACCGAACAGACAGTCTGGAGTCGGAAGCCCATAATTCAGTGCTCATGTTGCAATTGTATCCCCTGCAATTTCACTCAGTCTTGTGTTTTATTTGGTTTAAAGTGACTCATTACTTCTGATTTTCTTAGGTGTCATTTCATAGGCCGTGTCTTATTTTGAACTATGAAATTTCTCTGCCACATTTTGAAAGAGCCCACAAATTGGGGAACACCGCAGTGAGGCAACACATCTTCAAATGCAACCTGCCAGGGATGCTCATGCTCTCAATAAAGACTTACAATAAGTGCCTCCTTCTACAGGAGCTCCAGTGTCATCAGAAGTGCGTCTAATCCTACAATTGACTGCAGGTTGTTTTTGTGTTGTTATACATGGACGTTTAACACTGAGGGGTCCCTCAGCTTTATTCTCTCCTGAAGGGACAATTATTCAGACAAACCAGTTTTAAACAGAAGCACAACGTGATCAGTTATTTATTTACATAAATTTTACACTGCATTGTTAAACTAAAAGCTGTGGAGATTATTCAAAGACTGAAAAACTGAAAACTGAACATGCACAACTGAGCAGTGACAAACAAATGCAGGGATTACACTAATTCATGAAGCAAGTTTCAATTTTGTTTTTAATTAGCGACCATACAACAATATTTTGTTTGTAATGAGGAATAACAGAGAGGGAATATGTGGAATAAAATACTTTAGTGATTTTCTAACATGGTGAGCAGGTCGTCTAATGTGCTTCCAGATTATATGGGATGAAAAAAACTAATTGGTGGCGTAGATCGATAGTCAAGTGGTTAATGTGTGAAGGGCACAAACATGTAGAGTTCCATTTCCTGTCTCTTTATACTCTCCTATCAAATAACAAAAACATGGCATGTACCCTGAATTTGGCATGAATGTTCCCAAAGCAACTATTGCTTAAAATAAACTATTGCTTTATAGAGGAAATCTGGATAGAAAAATTGTTTTAATTTAAAAATTATAGCCATTCTTTGTCTGCCAGTGTCTCAGCTGCACGTCGTTACCGGACCATCAGAGAATAGAAAATAAAAACTGTTCAGCAGCACATCCAAGTTGTGCTCCAGTGAGCGTACAAACAATCAAGGAAAGTGATTTTCCCGCACAAATTGATCAAAGAATGTCACAACACAGACGTACAAATGCGCAGACAGATTCACGAATAATGCCGACACAACCACACATGCACACATACACAGTATTTTTTGGGGGGGCTTTTTAGAGAGCAATTTCAATTAAACTCAAATTTCTAAAGTGCCACCCAAAGACATGAAATAGATTAAGCTAATTAAAAACGCGTTTCCATCGGCAAAAGCAATTTTCATTTCTTGAGTGAGATGTGAGAACATTTTCTTGTCTGGCAGCTTGTCCCGGCTCTGGCTCACTCTCAGGCAATCAAAGGTGGAGGCAAAGATCAATATGAAATTCTGGGAGCAATTCGGACGCTTCCTGACCCACCACTGCCATCCGCCTCACACCTTCCTCCTTTCCTGTCTCAAATAGTCTGCACGCTGAACCCTAAATAAAAATCCATTGCATGCCTTGGGTAGCTTTTCATCTGATACACTGTTGTTTATTTGTTAATAGTCAACTCCATTAGTCTCATAAATGTGTTGGACTGATTCATGCTTTAGAAAAAAAAAAAAAAAAAGAAACCAACAACCCACGGCTCTTTGCCTCGACTAAATGTTTCACACTTAAATGTCAACTAAAGCGTAATGGGAATGTGTCTAAAGAGCCGAAGAGTGGAGATGAGTAAATGTGGTAGTCCACAAACGAGTAATGCTTTTACAATACGAGGTTGAATCTCATTCAGATAAGATAAAAAAAACAAACAAAAAAAAAAACTCCTCCTTCCATCAGCTGCGAGAGAAGAAGTCTGTAAGTTTTGTATGAATTCACATATTCAATTCAATTTTTAAGCACATTTCATGCAAATGTAAACTCAATAGGCGCATGAATAAATTAATTACAGAAACTTTTATAATCAGCAATCAACACTGCTCATCACTCATAACGTCCTCAATTTAGTATTATTTTATTGTAAAGTTTTCCTGGTGAGGAAATTAAAGGTCCCATATGTTATAAGTGTTGATATTCATAAAAGACATATTTTTGGTTTAAAAAAGCAAAACCCATCTCAGTTAAGTTAACCGTCCCATCCCTCAGACTTCTCCAAGCTTCAACACATGAAAACAACATAAACACATCTTTGGATGTCAGCTGTCTTTTATGGCACTAAAACCCATTATTTTACCATGGTAATTGTTTTTATTATTGTTTACCAATATTAATAATAACACAATAAGAGAGGAATACTCCTCTTCTGCTTCCACTTGAATGAATATGAAAGTGAAATAGAAGATTTTCTATTTTACATTTTTACTAGGGGAGCAACGGTACAGGTAGCCCACGGTACGGTCCGAACCTCGGCTTTTGGGTAACGGTTTTGGTACGCGTTTTGTTCATAAAAAGACATTTTTTTTCTACCAAAATGATTTATTTACTTTGCTTGTCAGAACAAGTTCCAAACAATTCTGGTCCTGAATAACACTTTAAGTTAACAAATACAACACTTAAACTCAAATAGTACACTGCCTCTTTTTCCTTGCCTATTACTTCCACCATAGCATAAGATATGTATAAAAAATTAAAGCAAACAAAAATGTAAACAAAAAACACTTTCAAATGTTGAAGTGCCTCTTAGCATTATCTACTAGTATACATAAATAGTAGCAGTGATGGAAATAACGGCGTTACTAACGGTGTTATTTTTTAAGTAACATGTAATCTAAATAATTACTATTTCCATCGTTACAATGCCATTACCGTTACGGACAATTAAATGTGGTGAGTTATGAAGTATGAAGTGAAGCAACTCATACAAGCTGCGTTCCGCCACAAGAGCTGCAAAGGTGTTTTATTTTTTTGGTGGGGGGGACAACCGCATGAGTGATGATGATTGGCTAAGGTAGAGTCAGATTTCATGGTAAGCCAACCAGAGGCAGGTCTTGTTTACACACAAACACACAAGCGCACAGCAGCCTCACACAAACTATCAGAGATAGCCTGCAGCAGTGGTGAGTCCGGAGGCGATATTATGAATCCTACTATGGCCACGCCAAGACCAGCCTTACCTGCCAATCAGAGGCAGAGTAAGGCAGGTCTTGGCGTGGCCATAGTAGGATTCGTAAAATCGCCGTCTGGAGCATTCAGAGGTAAAGTCGTCGTTTCCAAGGTAGAAGTTTTCCTGCTTCTGTGTGTGTGAGCTGCAACAGTGTGATAAGTTAGTCACCGTGAGTGGGTGGAGGCACAACGGTGATTGGACATTAACTCGCGGGGGAGGGCTTTCGCCTGGACAGTCAGGCACACACACAGACGCACACACAGTAGCCTGTAAAGCAGTAAGCGCTAATGCAACCTGACTTGTACCGAAAACCCGCGGGACATAAGGGCGTATTGTTCTGTGCAGGGTGTACCGAACGGTTCGGTATTTTACCGAGTACCGTTGCGTCCCTAATTTTTTCTGATGTTTATTTGAAGTTAAGATATCAATAAAAACGTATATTGTTGGTTTTAAATAGGAAAAAAAAAGGTAAACCAAATTCTTAGATAGCATGCAGGTTTAAAGCTCTTAAGCACTGGCTTCTTTTGGCAGACCCAAAGTCTACGTCCATTTCTATAACAGTCTGTGTGTAACCGTAACACCTGTTCAGAAAAGGCACAACTCTTCTGATTGTCGTACAGAAGAGTTGTCGAACAGTGTGAACCCAACAAGGAGTTCACCGAGTGCAGACAGGAAATGTAGGAAACTAACATGGAGATGAGGCGAAATGATGGAAAACTAAAAGAAAACTACAGCCCTAAAGTGTCAGTGAGCCGGTTCAACATGGTTCCTTTGGGCCCCCTAGTGGACCAGTCCGGTCCTCAGTCCTGGTCCTCATGCAGTATCACGATACAGACGACTTATTAAAGCCCTTTAGAGCGGTCCTGGTCTCTGCTGCTGGTCTGGTCTTTTCCCCTGAGTCCACTTTGGACAAATCAGAGGAAACTAGTTCAGCCTTGTGTGTGTGAATATAAAAACACAGATAACGCGCACTGAGCCGGATCGTGTGATGCGGGATCTGATGTTAATGAGAAGATTCGTGACCACCGTGCACGCTTGTGCGCGTGCGTGCGTGGAGGAGAGGATGAGGATGGAGGAAGTTGTCTGAGAGACGACGTGAAGCCCCGAAGGATCAGATGGAGCCGCTGTTTACCAAACACGCTCCTGCGGACCATCATACTCACCATCCTGCCCGGAGGGGTGGAGGGGGGGTCGGCCCTGGGTGTCCCCGGCACCGGCCACTAGATCCCCGGTAGAATATCCTGAGGCGGCGGTCGGTCAGCTGCGGCTCTCCATCCCTCCGAGGTGCGTCGGAGGGGGCGGCGGCTCAGGACGGGAAGATCCGAATCCCGCAAGTTGGAAGATAAAGTTTGACTGAAGGCAACAGTTTATCCTCCTTAAAAACCTCCAGTCCGGATTCTGGGCTTCAAGCTGGATCCAAATCCTGCTGCCCAACTTCCAAAGGCGCGTTCAGAAATAAAAGACAATAAAGAATACAAATAAAATAAGAATGAAAAGAGCCGCTGTGTGATCCGGACTCCGGTGGATGGAGGTCTGGGGTCTCCCTGCTGGACCGGATCAGAGAAATCCTTCAGACATTCAACAGCATCCTCTGTTGCAATGCGGGAGCTGCCGCCGTGAACGCAGCTCGGTTCGGTCCCGTCTCACCGGCCGCCCCAACACCCACTCCACCTCCACCTCCATCTCCTGCTCCAGATGTGCAGAGACGAACCGGAACGGGGTGAGACTGGGTCTGTGTCCGTGTCCGAACTGGACAGACTGGGATACGGTAGCGGGATGATGATGGTGGTGGTGGTGGGTGGGGGGGGGGGGCTTCACCTGTGGGAGGTTTATTTTTTTTCAGGATCGTATCGAATGCGCTTCAAGTGCGCAGCTGACGTTTCATCACATTTTTATAAATGAAAAGAAGAACGAAATCTCCAAAGCTCAGATTTGATATCATCTTGCCTACAAGTTAATTGTACGGACAGTTCAGGTTGTCAGTGATCATCATTCCAGCCTGGGGGAGGAAAGAAAAGGGTGCTCTTTTATCCAATTTAAATATTTTCACCGATTGACTTTATATTCATTATGCTCATACTGACAAAAAAAAAAATGCACTGGTGTACAACACAGTTCAAGTGTGGACATCAGTTGGACACAACTTGTTTGCTTTGGCAGAAAGTGATTTTTATTATTAGATCAACAGAAATAATTCATCTTTAAGGAACATCAACACTTTGTGTAGATACAAACTGATTAAATTGTGATGAGGTGACTCAAACTCTTTAATCATTTATTTTTGACATGTTTTGATCATTTTATTCTAAGACTGGTTTCTCCTTATTCAAAGCCAATTATTTTTATTTATTATTCACTAATAAACATATTATAGCCAACTTAAAATAGGAAATTAATGCAATTACAAGGACAGAACAGCGCGAATGAAGTTTGTTACATTAATGGCATTCGCTCGATATTTTTAGATTTAGATTTAGATGCCTTTACTGCCATTGTGTCCCAGAAACAACAAAAGTGCTAGTGCTCATCATTGCACATAAAAATTGCACACGTATCACTCACTAATTTCCTCCACTATCACTCACACAAACACATAAAAACATCATGAAAAACGTATATTGCACCAGTCCTGGGAGATATTGCCCAGATCAGCTCCTTTGCCATTCTTCTTGGCAGAACTGCTCCAGTTGTCAGGTTGCGAGTCATTTACTCAATTTCCTGCAGGTATGGATTTGAATTTGTGGGTGTTAGTCTCAGGTGGCAGGTCTTCCTCCAGGATTTCTGCCTTCAGTTAATCCACCACCCTGCATGAGCCGTTAGGAAAAGCATCCACACAGAGCTACACTTCACACTGAGGACGGTGTGTTTAAGAGGATGAGCAGGATGATTTCCCAAAAGACTCAGTGGATCCTTCTTTGCACTGTTAATCAGTTTTTTCCTACTTTTTTTTTTTTTTTTAACCTCCCATATCCCAGCACAGATGACAGCAGTTCCAGCTTTCAGTCTGTGTGGCTCATCTGATGCCGCCATGAGATGATTGAGCTTCTATCAGCTTTCCACTTCGTCCTCATTCTTCTGAGCGAAACTGCTCCAGCTGTCAGGCTGCGTGGGGACCGTGAGTAAAACAAAAATTAATCATTTTTGATGACCTGATCTCTGACTCATTTACTCGCTGTTGTTGGGAAGTAATTTCCTACGTCGCCTCGGTCGTGGAATACTGGGTCGTTGTCCCAGGAGGCACCTTTCCGTGTATTTTTTTTGGACATGTATCCGATTGAGCTCCTCCAAAGACTGCAGAAGAGCATCCACACACAGCTACAGTTTACATTAACACAGGTGTGCTTTATTGGTTTTAAACCACTTTCTATATTGACAACTGACTGACATTTTATGGTTAAAAGTCACATTACAAGTTCTTTTGTCTTATATTGCCTTTAATTGAGCTTTGGCAGAATAGAAAAATTAACAAGAAATGGAAGAGAGAATGTCCTGATCCTTGTCCCTAAAATACCATGACAGGCAATTACCAAAAGGATAGAAAGAACTGTTACATGGATTTTTCACAACTTGGTAGCTGAAAAGTTGGTCTTAATGACTTATAACTGACCAATGGGGTTAAACCAAGCCTTGGGGCCCATTAAAGGGATTGTGTCACATTCGATTACCAAAGAACTCAATTGCAGATCAATAAACCTTTTTCTGATGTTGCTTTCTTCCTCTCCTGCAGAATAAAGTCCGCTTTTCCACTCAAGAGTCCTTGTTTAATGGATTTTTGGTTTGAGACATTATCTTCAGCGTATGGGAACATCATAAAGCTGATGGGTGCTTATTTTAAAATCAGCACACGACAGTGGTTTTATATTTCTTAATGTCACACTGCCTTAGGCGATGTGGTCAAAAGTAACACCTCAGCAAAGCATTTTGAAACTGAAAAAATGGAGGTGGAAAAAAAAAAAGATCAATGGGACCGTAGCCTAAAGGGGACATTATAATAACCCAATGATTCTGCAGATTTGGGCCTGCTTCTTTGTTCCAACGCAGAGAGAAAGCTGAAAATGAAGCATGTTGCAGAAATTTCATGGAATTCACAATGCTCAAGTTACTTTCCAATGAACCATCCCTAATGTTTTCCAGGCCAGAGAGAAAGGAGAATTTGTCCAAGTAGAAATTCTCAAAACTGGTTGCGGAATAAAAGTTTTCTTTCATTAGTTAATTCTTTTTTTTTTTTAAATCAGCAGAGCATAATTAACTGGCTGGATATCGCTGATAAAGTCCTCCAGTGGCGGTTCAGTGAATCCTCCCCATAGAGACTTCCCATGAGTTTCTGGAGTTAACTCGTTCACAGCAAACTGCATTCCTGAATGGAAGTAACTGAAGCATCGAGCAGTGTGAACGTATGACATGTGTCGCTCAGCCTGTTGATCTCGCTCTGTTTCATTAACCAAGCTGCTGAATTTCCCATAAATACCTGAAGCTGGGCCGCCCAAGTGTTTGTGGGCCTTTCACATGAGGAAGCTCCTGTCTTCTTCTGCAGCCATTCCTGCAACAAAAAGCCAAACGTGCAGAAGTCAATAAAGTAATTACAGCCCCTCAACACCCCCCCCCCCCCCCACACACACACACACACCCCTCACACCCCCCATGTATTGCCCCTTTGCGTTCTCACTCAATTAGCACATGGATTGGTGAACCAGCTGCTGCAACCATGCAGCAGATTCGTCTGTGCAAAATGCTTCGTTGTAGAATTCATCAGGACGCTGAGGTGCAGGAATCTGGAATCTATAAGCACTAATTGGACTCTGAATATTCCAGACTGGGGTGTCAAGGTTGAGGAAACCAACAGGAAGCTTTGCCACCCTGCTTTTCCCGACACCTGAGCCTGTTTGAGAATCTCTTTGTGCTTGGCTCACTTCCCCTCATTCAGCTAACTGTGTGTGCATTATCGTCTCCAGGCTCATTTGCATCCCACTTTGGGCTTTGATGCACAAACAAAAAGACTCTGGGTGTCGGAGTTGTTGCCCCCAGGTAGTACGGCTGAAAAAAAAAAATAAGCAGCAAAATATCAAACTAAAACCACTAAAACCAATCCACCTTCTCTAGTTGTGTTTCCACACAGTGGCAAGATTTAAGCAATATTTCTAGAACTTTGATAAATTACAATTGCAACTTGCAGATGTTTCCACTGAAGGGCATTTTGTGTATCAAGCGTAATTTATTTATAATTTTTTGTTTACATTTACTTATATATCTTAATGAATGAATATTCATTCATTTATTGTAATATTTATGATAAATATTTTTTTATCTCAAATTAGAATCAAAAAATATTCGGTCTCTCTCCACACATACTGCGCGCCATCTTGTTTGCAGTGAACTGGTCATGTGACCCTTTATGCCATGTCTGGCAAAGTGTACATGCATAAAACGCGTTTCCATGACACATTTGCGGTACACTTTTATTTTGACACCTGAAAAACAACCTCACAAAAATTAAGAAAGCTTTTTTTCACCATATTTGAGAACATTTGCCATCTTTCCCCACACCGGCATCAGCCCTCCACCTCTGACGTTAAAATCAAAATATATTTAATCTCTTTGCTTCTTTTTCCCCTGCCAGAGGGATATATGGCGTAATTTTCTCTGAAGTGACAGAGCCCCCCTCACCCTACCCCCCAACACACAGACACACCCACACACAATAATAGAGTGCAACACTTTTGGACATTTGAAATTGAACAGCTTGAATTGTAAATGGTCCCCTATAGAGTATTACAGCAGATGGGAATGAATATGTGTGCTTAGGAAAGGTCAATGTACGGCTCTTGAACACTGCACCACCTCACATACGTGATAAACGCCGCTCTGGGTCACACGGCATTACAGTCAGAGTAGTGCAGAGGCAATAACATGTTACTGCTCTCATTACGCTATAGGGACTGTTTATTTGTTTGCAAGAAGCCTGTTATGGTTTTCCGAATTTTGCTGAATCAGGTTTAATGACATTTAGATGGAGTCTCTGAGGGAAGTGGAAAAGGAAGTGTTGCTTCCTGTTTCTTCTTCTTCTAACTTTGCTCACAGACAATCTCTTCAACTCAACCTCGATTTAACCAGGTAAATCAGCCACTGAGTTAGATAAACTTTCCAAAAGGAGAAAAATCCGGAACCAAAATGTCAAATTAAAGACAGTAAAGACCAGAGGCTTTATTTGTTTAATAGCTTGGAGTTAATAGTTAATAGTTCCTTCCTCTTTAGTTATAGAGTAATATATATAAAACAGATATTACAAGCTAAGTCGCTTCCACACATCCTGAAGTTTTATGGGGTATAATGGAAATTATCTACTTACAACAATAATTGTAACTTATAAGATGTGCTAAATTCACAAAGAGGCACTTAAGGTTTTAATAAGACATATAAAAGTGTGAGCTGTTGGTCCTCGTGATCATAAGGTCACACATTTACCGACGTTCTTCAGCAATAACATTAAAATCATTACATTTTAATAAAAAGCTTTACAGGGAGAACATTTAGGGTCCAATAAAATGGCCAAAATCAAAAGTAATCTACATAATTACTTTAATATTAAGAAAAGGATGGGTTATTCCAGCTCAGGTTTGTTATGTCGTACCAGATGAATAGCCCTTTAATTTTATTTTATTTAACCTTTATTTAATAAGGAAACCTGATTGAGATCAAAAATTTCTTTTCCAAGAGTGTCCTGACCTAAACAGGCGGACAACAAAGTTACCAACAGACAAACAAACATAAGTTACGTTAATGTAAAGCAAAAGTCCAACTGAGTATCAACAGCTAGATGATGTTTCCTCAAAGTCAATCAACTTCCTCTGAAAAGCAACCAACGAGAGCACCTCATTAAGGTTGAAGTCTTTTTGTAAATAGTTCCATGCAAAGCGAGCAGCCCTTTTTCCCCAAGTTCAGTTCTCACCTTTGGAATGAAAAACGAAAAAGGAGTTTGAAACTGAAAGGTATAATTTTAAAATAACAAAGATTCAGCCTCCATCTAAGAAAACACACACCTCTGCCGCACAGGCCATCACTTTCAATAACTGCACTTGTTACTAACAATCCTTCTTCCATCCTAGAAGTAAAAAACAAAAAAAACAAAAAACTGATTCGCCAAATCTTTTGTGGTGATGGTAGAAAAAATGTTCTGGTCTGGTCTAGTCTCTGGTCTAGTCCAGTCTAGTCTCTGGGGAGGTCCTGTCTCTTCTCTGGGGAGGTGCCGGCTCTGGTCTAGTCCAGTTCTTGCTTTGGTCCGGTCTCTGTGGAGGGGTCCAGTCTCTGGTGTAGTCTGGTCTGGTCCGGTCCGGTTTAGTCTCTGGGGAGGTCCTGTCTCTGGTCTGGTCTCTGGTCTAGTCTCTGGGGAGGTCCTGTCTGGGACCTGGGGGGGTCGCTTTTCCTTGCTGTAGCCCAGTCTATCACAATTAACCTAGACATGTTCAGGTTCCCCCACCGGGAATCGAACTGTGCCTTTCTTATTGCGGGGGCGACATCACTAACCACTATACCACCGTGCTGCTCAAGTCACCACAGACATTTACATCCAGTCACTAATGACCCTAGACATGTTCAGGCCGGGAATCGAACCACAATCTTCTTATTGCAGGGCGACATTGTTAACCACTACGCCACCGTGCTGCTCAAGTCACCACATACATGTAATTGGTGACGTGATGGAAAAACGCTCCTGCCTCCATTACACCTGACCGCCGCCGTCGTCTTCTTACGGACAACAAAGCGCATGCGTCCTGTATGCGCGTCACAAGGCGCATGCGCGGCTTGAAAACACGCAACTACTAAAACTTACTTGGTATTTCTACGTTCATGTGCAATGACTATGAAACCTTTGACTATTGTGTGAAAATACATAATAAAACTTACTCTTCCCACACAGTTTATTTATTACATGAATAACATATATAGTTTTACTTGAATAATTCCAGTTCTCACTGATACTTAAAATTAGAAGGTTGATTTTGTGACAGTTAACCTAATAAATATTACTACACCACAAAATCATTTTTTTCAGTGCGAGCTCAGATGTGCCACTCGTGGCTCAGTCTAATGTGAGCAGTTCAAAACTCCCTGCTGTAAAAGCAGTCCTCTGGCTGCCAGTATTTCTCTGCACATGTCAGAAAGTGCTGTTACGAGCTGGAGGCTGCTTGGAAAGACAGAAATTGAGCAACCGACAGACATTTTTTTGTTGTTTTGTTTTTTTCTTGCTCCCTGTGCAGTTGATCTATGTGAGAATGGAATAGAACTGAGTTTAGTCGGGGAAATAAAACTCTAAAACACTAAAAGTGCACACAAGGACACAGCACTGTAAAATACAGTGTCAGTGAAAATAAGAAGGATGACATGTAGCACGACATTACAAGATATGATGTAAAATACTCCAACTTATCATGACGTGACATAAAGACGACACTCTAAGGAATGGAGAAACAGGTGCTGGGTCGACTTTTCTGTGTGTCAGTGAGTCTGATTTTATTATTTCAAACACAAATGAATAAATTAAAACACATTGAGAAACTTCAGATGATGATTTCTACAGTTTTGTATAAAGATGTAGGGGAAAGCAGGAGCCGTTACAGAGAAGGTGAAGGAGGTTGGATTAACTGAAATGAAATGAAAGTCGGTGGAGTAAATTGGAGCAATTAACAGTGTTTTTGCTGGTGTTGTACTGAAAACAGCTCCTGGGATCAAGGAAAACCCAGCACGTTTCAACTTGACTGCCATCGCAGGAGATGATCTTTAAAGTCAGTTGGAAACGACTCCCAGGAAGAAAAAAGGTTCCTGAAGTGTGCATCGTTTGTCTTTGATGGTCTAGATGAAGAAAAACCTCAAAGTGTGGAACTCTGACGGCTGAGAACAGAATCAAGCAGCCAGTTACCAGTGAGATGAAGCTCTGAGGGTTGACCTCCCCCCAGCACCCCAAATGTCTGCTGCCCAGCCGAAGTGTCCTTTAGTATAGTGAACCTTCAGATTTCCCTCAGGTCCACAGCTGCATTATAAAAAACAGCCGGACCAGAGTCCAGGTCCTCTGGTGTAAAATATGGAGTAAAAGAAAACCGTTAAGTGGCTTTTAAAGGGCCAATGAAATGATTCTGTGTTTTGAAAAGTGGAGCATCCAAGACTTGGTGTCTTCTGTTCTTAAATGTATAGATGGATTCACTGTTTTGGCTTCTGGTCAGACAGACCGGCCCTCCACCTGAGACCGCTGTTTTCTTCTTTGCCGATTGAATCTTTGAAACGACATTTAGGTGCTGAGAGTCTTTAACCAGAAACAGACGCTGTAAAGTCCCAGATGTCAGTGAAGATGATTTGTGCAAAGCAAACTTTACCTCTGCTGTACAGAGTGGCATATATAAGATGTTTGGCCGTGTGTGTTCAGCGATTTACTTTCTTCCTCAACCCTTAAGGATTCTGCAGTCAAATATCCTTCTCATTAAAAAAATGAAAGGGGGTTTAATGCAGCTTCGTCTTGCTCCGCTCCCTGATGGACCTGGAACGGTTCGCTCCCGGGCAGCCTGATGATCGGACAGCTGGATCAAACAAAATGCTGCCCTTCAGTTTACCTTACAGGTTCAGAAGTGGAGTTTGTAACCAGTGTGAAATTCCAGAAGTTAAGATTTCAGGGGCAGTTTGATCCATCTCGGACCGGTTCTTTATGGAGCCGTAAAAGCTGCTGCTGTGGCGGCGGTACAAGCCTAAAGAACCATTTTATGATCCTATATGGGGCTCATGTGTATATATGGCCGTTTAAACACTGTAAATCCTGAGTTTAATACTCTGATTCAAAATGTTGGTTCAGCCTCTCACAGCAGAGGGCAGCAATGATAAAATATTGATGGCTCATTAATATTTTCCCGACTCTCTGTCTTCTGTGAAATAGTGTAATGTCTCTGGGATCCCAACCATCGCCTTGTTCAAATACATTTACATTTTCATTTTTACTGTTATGTAGTTCCTAAGGCTCTTGATTTTAGCTGTTGAACAGCTGAAAAGTGTAATCCTCAGACTCTCTCTTGGTATTTTTTTATCACTTAGAATAACTTTAGAGTTTAAACTTTCCATTAAAAAACAAAGTTCTTCCTGATTCACTCAGCTGACATGTGGCTGCAGGACATTTATAGGAATGTGTTGTTATATTTTATATGGTTGTTTAGTGTTATGTAAAAAAAAGGGTGAAACTGCTGTTTCAGCTGGAAGATAAAGGACTGAAAATATCATCCCGTTCTGACAGACATTGATTTGTTTGACCATTTTAAATGGTTTTTTTTTTTTTTCCAGACCTTTTCTCTATTATCGTGCCTGACAATCTAATTTTCAAATAACCTTTGCAGTTTACACTGGCTGTGAAGTCCCTGCATTGGGACACAGCTTTCATTTTCATGTTTTCCTCTGGTAACATGCTGCCCCCTATTTGTAAGAATTTCATATTTGGCCAGTTGTCTCGCATTGAGACAACCAAACAACCAAAACACATGTTATCAATCTGAAAAACTTGTTGTAAGAGAAATGACAGTGCCCATTAATTCACATGAAATTATAATTTCAAGTCATTTTAATTTTGGAAAATCCCCACAGAGTCTTAGTGATGATTAGTAGAAATCAGAGGAGGACAGAAGTTTCCCACTGCTTTGTTTTCTCAGCAGGACCATTAAACTTTTAATCGTCTGTAGACATCAGCTCGGGTGCGTGAGGGAATAAATACGTTTCATGATGTTTGTGAGTGACTTTGAGTGTTTGTGAAGAGCCTTTTTGTCCTGTTTTCCTTCAACCACAAAGAAGAAAAGGAGCCGTGGTCCGGTCCACCACACGCGGCTCTTTTAAATTCAGCTACAGTAATAAGTCAGTCAACGGTGCTGGTCAAATGTTTTATATCAGAAACAAAAAACTGAACAAATATCTGAGGAGTTGCTTCTTAGTTAGCTGTCTGTTCTTTTCCATTGGCCCCCATTCTGTTAAAAGAGACACACATTTCACAATTTTCTTTTCATGTTAGGCTCAGAAGAATCCCATAAACAACCCAAAAAGTGTTCACATATGTCAGATGTCCAGGGCGAAGCTGTGAAACCGCTCTGGGGTGTTTGAATAAATTTTGTTTGCACATGCTGATGTATGTTTTTAATGCTTCTTGCTACAGACCACAGCTCATGATATTTAACCTTTGACCTCCACCAATCAGTCTTGACAACCTCCCAGATCCTACACATGTGCACACACACACACACGGCTGCTGCACCGATAATGACTTTCCAACATGTTTTAACTGATTGTACATACACTCCTTCACTCATAGATCCTGCTCTGTGCCTGAGAAAGGTCAACCGCTGCCATCAGAGACGCCATCATGCAGCCTGGCCTTCAGTGTGATTCCTTGTTTTGGCCACCAGAGTGCAGCAGCAGACCTACAGGTATTTATTTGTATGAACGTGTTTGTTTTTAAGTTTTCCTGGGGTCCAAAAACCTGGAGCCCACGAGTTCAGATGGTTGATTGAGGATTAAATCCCAGTTTAAGGGTCGGTGATAGACTCAAGGTCCAGTTAGGGTAGAGGGTGAGGGGATTTCCTATGTCAGCCAAGGGTCCTCACAAATATTGTAAGACAAAGGTGTGTGTGTTTGTGTGTATGGGAAAAAATTCTGCCCTTTGGCAATGTGTGTGTTCCTGATTCATCAGTTTATACATGTGTACATCTGCACATGTGTGTTTATGCTTCAGTGTGAGGGGCAAAACATTGCAGGGCACATGTGGTAACTGTCTGAGGAGGAAAGGGCAGCAAGGAAAGGAAAGAAGGATGCGAACAGTGAGAAGGCGGGAAGGAAAGAAAAACATTGTGTGCAAAGAAGAAATGGATAAAGGACGACAGGAAATTAAATGACAGTGAGGCAATCAGAGGAGGAACGATGTGACAGAGAAAGAAAGAAGGCGAAAGTACAGATAAGAGGATAAAAAAAGAGTGGAGGACGATGAAAGAAATCGATAAAGAGGGACAATCTGGAACAATGGAGAAACAGAAACAAAGGATTAAGTCGGGTCAGCCTGGCTTGTCATCCCTCTGTAATCACAGCTCCATATGTGAAAAACTGAGAGAGAAGAGAGGCAGAGAGGGAAGGAAAGTGTGGAGGAGTGGAAAACTGAAATCCAGATGAAAAACAAAGATATAAATGCAGGAAGAGAAACAAGGGAGGGATTATTAGTGGAAGCTGGTTAGTGACAGTGTCCAAAACAAACCCACAGTTCTCTTTTTCCTCTTTTACCAACAATATCATCTATCGCTTTTTTTTTTTTTTTTATTTAGTCTCCACACCATTCAATAAATACAAAATACAAACCAGCTTCAATTTTCATAAACGACAATAATAGAAAACTCATAAAAATATTACTCAATTCGAAACAGAAATAGGAACAATCCAAGCAGAGAAGCAGGGGAGATGGACAGGACGCGAAGGTGAGGTGAGGCTCGCCGTGTTTGTTAGGCGTCAATTTCCAACAAGACGGCCGCGATCCTTTACGAGATTGAGTGGAACTGTATTTCTACAACGAAAAGAACTGACTGAGGAGATGAGAATCAGCATTTTTCACTGTTTATTGTGTTTCTGTGTCGCTGATTAGTCATATCCTTTACAACACACACACACACACACACACACACACACAAAACCACTTGCGCGAGCACACACAAACACACACACACACACACATCCATACTGCTTTAAAGCAACACTTTCCTTGTAATGTCCTGTGAGAGCTACAGTAGCTACGGCTGCGCTTCAAGAAGAAGCTCTGTCAATGAAATTTCCAACATTCAACATTTTAAAACATCACCAACATCACCAGTACAACAATCCCATTCACCACCTGTGTGTGTGTCTGTGTGTGTGGTTTTTTTTTTTTTTTATCTACATCTACAAATCCTGTTGAGCTGCTTTGGGGAAAAAAAAAAAAACTGAGCAAAAAAAATAAAAAGGAAATTCCAGCAGAAAGCAGAAGGCAGCAGGTTTATAAAGTCCGGTTGGTCCTTTTTCATCTCTTTTCACTCAATGAGTCTGTTTTACTCTTATTTAAAATTCCTCCGTCTCTGCTCTTCTCTGTTCAATACAATCCTGAAGCTGATTCTGGGGGTGGGCGGGCGGGCGGGAAGACCCAGGCCGACTCTGGTTTGGGTCCATCTTAGAGGGTAAAAGATACGGGCTCGGGTTCGGCATCAGTGTCTCCAGGTCCGTTTTTTGTCTGGAACTTTCGTCGCCAGGTCGTCTTCCTCTTTGGAGTCTACGGGAAACAGAAATGTGGAATTCAGAACCGAGCGGGAAGATTTTAACGTTTTTGGTAAACGTCGTCTCCAAATGAGAAGGACGGGGACAAACAGCATCTGAGTGATGCCCTGAATCATCCTCGTTTTTAACCTGGTTAGCATCTTTTTAAACGACTGTGTGTTTGTGTTTGTGGCTCACCAACACACTCAGGGCAGCAGGAGCCCTCCCTGCGGGTGATGTTGGAGCAGGTCAGTATGGCACATTGCTTCCTCTGACATTTGGTCACGCCGTGCTGTGGAGCATCAGACAAGATGTGGGTTAAAAACAGGCACTTTGGAGGGAGGACAATGATTTTTGTTGTGGTGTGAGATGGGAAGAAACACTTCTGAGGAAATACACGCTACAACTGTTAGAACGCAAAAACAGATCAATCCCATACTGACTGATTGTGAAGATACTTCACCTTTGTTTTTCCCTATGAAATTATTGTTTTCGCTGATTGTTTTGTTAGTGTTGTCTTTACAAACTGCACGATATGTGAAATATCATTTTGTGATTTTGTCGGCAGATATTGTTGGAATTTTTAATTTTTTTGTTGGAAAAAAGTGGAATGAAATTGAAACTAAAAATGATGATGTGATATCTGTCGGAATCTGGTGCCAAACAAACATGTTACTACTGTCTGGAGAATATGAGTTATAGGCTGAGACATCTGTGTAGGTTTTTCTATGTAGTATTGTTTTTTTTGTTTGTTTGTTTTTTTTATTACAGCTGCAGCTCTTTGGTTATTGAACTTGGCCATATTGCAGCTTTGGTGTAATTGTGCAGCTGTACTGCAGATGAAAATCAGCTTTAAGCTCTAAACTGGTGCAGCGCAACAAATGGGGACATTATTGAGAGCTGCACTTGGTCCATTTCTAAATAGAATATTTTAAAAAATGTCATTTGCACATGGACATGTTTATATAAATACTTTTTTAAATATAAGAATATGAAAGATATTGAGTAGAGCAGCTTCAAAATCTCATTTAGATTAAAGAGTCCATGCACATGTTTGTTACAGTGTTGTCTTCTTTAGCAGAGACTTTTATTTTGGAGGATAAAGTCCATGAATTGTGACCTGTGAAACGTTCCTTTTGGAAACAAAACGTTGTGCATTTATCGGTTTAACTCTGAGGAGCTGCCTTCGAGTGAACCTGATGATGAACAGCTTTACTTTTCTTTCAGCTAATTCTGGCAAATCAAAGTATTAGTCTGATACTCACGTCACACCAGCAGTTGATGCACTTCATCTCCCCCACCAGCGGCACCCAGGGGTGCCAGTTGTCACTGTTCTGGTAGTAGTTCTTGCCGAACTTGCAGTGCCTGGGGCCGTCGGCCTGCATCATGTCACCGTGCTCCAGGCCGGGCGGTGTCCTCTCCTCCTCCGGACACTCTTTACAGCAGTCGGAGGGGTTACGTCTCACTGGATGGCTGCAGGTCAACGCTGGACACGTCACCTTCTCGCAGTGCACCTCCCCCGTAGATCCCTGAGAAGATTAATGCAGCATTAGCAGAAGATTAACCAATTTTTTTTTCTTCCTCAAACAAAACAGTTGAACAGACTGATGAAAAACGTATTTTTACCTCAGTTTCTTTTGGAGTCTAATACAAGATAAATTATCCATTAAGGGCTTTTGGAAAGTAAATCCTGCCAGATGTGAGTGGGTTTATTGGTGTATGTTTACCTTGCAAGTGCAGACAGCACATTTAATGTAGCCAAAGGGAGGTACAAAGGGATGCCATGTGGTTCCCGGGGCATGCATCTTCTGGTCTCCTTCAAAGTAACAACCTGAGAGACACAAAGAAAAGAGGAGGAGAGGAAAAAAAGGTTACTGAGGACACACGATGAGAAAATGCCAGAATGATTCAGAGTCAACTTTAAACTAGACAGGCACAAGAAAAGAGGAAAAAAGGCTCCTGAGGGAAAACTAAATAAAAAGGGAGAGAAGTCAGAGACATGGGAGGTGGTTTTTACCTTCAGGATGTTCATCCACTCTCTCTGGAGCTTTCATGTCTTTGGGCTCCTTCCTCTCTGTGCAAGAAAAAGGAAGTGGAATTACAATCGGATTCCTGCACAAGATCTCTGCTGGAATTTCACCCAAAACATCCACAGAAACTCGCAGACTTGAACTGAGACATCTAAACCCCCCTCGGAGTGTCTCACCTTCACAGACGGGGCAGCACTTGCCCTCAGGCTGGATGGTCCTGGAGCAGGTCAACACCGGACAGATGACCGGATCGCAGATCACCGTTCGCTTCTACGAGAAAGATGGCGAAGGGGTGAGTGTTGAAATGAAACAAAAACACTCCGCACCGTGTTGTGTTTGTTGTCTTTACCTGACAGCTGCAGGAGAAGCACTTGTCGTAACTGGGCGTCCAGCGGGAGCCGTGAGCGTGGTGGTGGTTCTCGAAGAAGCAGGTATGAGGGTCTTTCTTCAGCTCCTCCGGATCTTTCACAAAAAGGTCATCAAACTCGGCCTCGTCCACGTCCCCTCTGATCCCGGACTCACAGTTGTTTGGCACGTGGACCTGGAGAGATGGCGTTTTGTAGGAAGAGGATAGACGGAGCGGGAAGAGGAGACGTCAGAGATTGGCTGGCCATAGCAGACCGCAGGCAGGTATCACACTGACTTGGTAATTGCCACTAAATGAAGCGTTTGAGTGCTCCCGGGCAGATGGCTGTTTACGTGTCGGACCGGTTTGCTATTAAAACAGCTGGACCTCACTGAACTAAGAGCTCATCGACCGCTGCACATGGAAGCTGCAAATAGGTTTGTGGGCGACTGTGGTCTCTGTTTGTGTGTTTCTGAAACCGCCATAAAGCTTGAGCTTTTCAACAAAGTCTCTGCAGACAGATGACACCTGCCAGTGAAAGTGTGTGTTTAAGTGTGTAATCATACACACACACACACACACACAGACACACACACACAAATGCTCAGGAACTTTGACTTCTTCTTTCTTCAGGCTAATCTTCTGTGTTTCTTTTTCTTTTTTGCTGATAAGATTTGACATTCAAGAACATTTGATTTAACGTTAAATTCAAAGTTTAGAAATGTGTCTTTACAGCTCATGTTATCTTGGATAAATAATGTTTGTCTTGGAATAGTAAAACAGTTCAGTCTGGAATAACACAGAGCTGCTACTCTTTAAATCTATTTGGTACCAAAATATACACATTGGGACTCTTGAAGCTCAAAGAGTCAGTCCTTACTCCTTATTCTATTTTACATTTAAATGTGTAAAATGAATGGGGCATCGTGGTTTTTTGGCTTTTATTCACATACCCGTCCTCGTATTTCTCCTCGGGGGTTGAGCTTGGTGCTGACTTGAATGAAGGCCGTTCCCTGGTCCAGGTGTCGCAGTAATTCAACACTGATGTCCTTTAAGACTCCCTGAGCCTGGAGGGGGAGGCGCAGAGAGGTGAGGATGTGTTTCCATATGGATTTTGTCTACGTTTGTGCTCGTATTTCTTTGCCATCATTGTTGTACCTGCGATCCGTAGAAGCCGGTCAGCAGCCTCTTGTGCATGGCGGTGCTGTCGTCGATCTCTCCGATCTCGGCCAGGCCGTGGAGGTGGGCGTTCACCGTGAGGTCGTCCGTCCTGCTGAGGCCGGCGACGACAATCTCGTAGTGCAGGTGACACTGTTTGTCCACCGACACCCAGGCGTGGCCGGAAGCGCCGGTCCTGACGGGCGGCGACACAAAGTGTCCGGCGAGAGGGGTGGGCAGCTCTAAAGGAGGAACAAAGTCATTGAAGTTAGTGAATCTGGAGCATTTTCACGGATTTCTTGAATGTTCCAACCTCCCTCCGTCCTCCACCCAGCTCCCCTCGGTGCTGACCGTGTCTGGGCGCCTCCAGGCCGCTGTAGAGCAGGGCCTTGATCTGCCCCCTCAGTTCCCCCTCCTGGCTGTGCGCCGTGGCCACGTTGATGAACAGCTCGTTCTGCAGCAGCATGTGGATGTGTCGCGCCTCCAGGCGGCTCCAGCTGCCCGCCGCCCGGCCCGTCGCCTTGATGTACTCCGGCGTCAGGTCGTACAGCACCGAGCGCTTGTTACGCCTCCTCGGCTTCAGCTCGATGGTGAGGCCGACCACGTCGCTGGTGAGACCTGCAACCTGAACCTGGAGGAGGGAAGTGAGGTGCAAAAAGGTCGTTTCATTAACTGGTACTTGAATTTGTTTGTTTTACGCTGACCTCAAATCGGAGTTTAAGACATGACATAAAGAGTGCAGACATCATGGTTCAATATTTAGCTTAGACACTGAACTTTTTTCTGGTCTGGAAACAGCTGGACGGAAGAGCCGGGTTGTTTAATTTATAGAACGAATTCAATGTTTTCTGTCTTGTTTAGTAGCACTGGTGGAATTTTCCTTCCTTCACTTCAAGAATAGATCGACTCTTGGTTTGTTTCCATAAACCAGCTTGATGTGCAAACTTAAAAAGCTGCCATTTGAAAAACAAGGAAAAATGTAGATGATCGCAGGAGCTGTTTTGGTCTTTTAAGACAGTCTGACAAAGTAATATTTTTCAACTTTGAAATGGAAATACAGTCCTTGTATCCGATCCCCGGGGAGCCGGTTCAGCTGAGAGGTAAAATCTGTGAGAGTCCAGCTTTGCTTGCATCGAATCGCTCGGTGGAAACTTTTCTATAAAAATCACTTATATTGGCCCAAAAAACACTCCAATGGAAACAGAAGTAAACAGTAACAGGTGAGCAGACCACGCTGTAGTCTTTCCAGTCTAGATGGAATATAAGAATAAAAAACTCCCAAAGGCCATTTGTTCATTTAGTGAATCTGAAGATAAAGTCTGACCTGGTAGTCCAGCGTGCCATTATCGTGGAGGCTGAAGACGGCGGATCCCACGCCTCCAGTCTTCCCCGGGGTCAGCGCATCACCACTGGACATCACACTCTGGATAGCTGAGCCAGAAAAAGAAAGCTTAAGATAAAGGAAACACTCATTGCTGCTCGAGTTACTTATCACAGTTTCCTCCTCCTGTTTAAACCGGAGCGAAGCCTGACAGCAGCTGAGCTGAGGCAACAACTTCACGTCATGTTAAAATCTGCAGGTTGGCTGACAGATGGAGAAAGAAGGCGGGACATTTACATTCCCTCACGTTCGGCAAACACACGCCCATAATATCATCCCTTCACTGACAAAGAGTCATTGAGGGGACAGACTCAATTCAACCATTAATCAGGATACGCGTTTCTGCTTGTGTAGGCTAATATATGAGACTTTGAGCCAAAAACATACACGTTGAAGCAGTGTCATGCACACACACACACACACACACAAACCCACCCAAGGTTAAGCCTTAGAATGAGGTAACCCTTGATGAATGCAGTAGGCTTAAAAAAATTGAGCAGGAAGGACAGGAGGGAACAAAACTGACAAAAAAAAAAAAAAGAAAAGCCAGAGAAGAAGAGGAAAGGAAAGAAGGAATAAAGGAAGGAAGGAAGGAAACAAAGAGCGTGTTGGGTTTGAATTCTTCACACATAACGTCAAGCTGTTAATCAGAGCAATGGAACATCAGCGTGGAGAGCGGGGTCCAGCAGACTGAGCTTGGCAGCAACACTGAGCGCTTCACAGAAAATAAAGGCTTCTGAATGCTTGTTTGCATCTGTTTGTGTGCGTGTGCGCGTCCTTGTGCATGTTGAGCAATGAAAAGCGATTTCTCGCGCTGGGCACGCCTTGATGTTCAATGCTCACATCACAAGTATGCATGCCATGAAAAGAGACCATGTGTGCGTGTCTTTTTACGGTTTCAGGTGATTGGGCTGTCGACAGCATTCCTGAAATCTCTCTCTCTTTCTGTCTGTCTCGCAGACACAAACGGACATGGATACACAGTCTTGGTGGGCCACCAAGTCAAACAGAAGGTCTATAAACATGGTTTCCCCCCAGCGATAAGACTTGAAAGGATGGAGACGGAGAGGGGAGGAAAAAAAAAGTATTTATGGAGGAGAACGACAAAAACAGCCGCAGATGGATGAGGGCAAACCGACTGCGGCGCAAAGACACATTCCTGTTGCGTGTTGAGGAAAGGAAATGAGCTTACTGTCACAGGACTTCCTGCCGGTGATAAAACCAGAGATCTGTCGGGGATCTTGATCCTCGGTCGCAACGGTGATCTCCAGCTGACCGCGGGAGAGCCAGAACAGTTCGCGGCTGTTCAGGTCTGTCAGCACCTCAGCAAAGTCTGGATCCTGCACAGATTGAAACAGTTAGAAGTTGGATTTTGGGGGCAGGGGGGGCAGGGGGGTAAATATAAAAACCATATTCCAGTGCAAACCATCAGAAAATGTCACATTATAACAGAGAGATTTTGCTGACACACACTTACACACACAAAAACACACAAGATGTTGCCAAATACCAACAAGTCAGGCCAGCTTTGTCTCCAACTAAAATGAACTTGTCACTTCAGTTTTCGCTAAACAAAGACAAGCTGAGCACAGAGAACAAAACAGATCCCAGGCCAATTAAGTCTCCTCTCTGTGAGATCAATTGAACGATCGCAGCAGCCAGAATCCAGAAACGTTACATAAAAAAAACAAAACACTGATTTTAAATCACTGTGTTCATCAGTGCAACGCCTGAAGCCTGGGCAAAAAATATGGCCCGCATTGCCTTAACACGTTTCATATTGAGAAAAGTTTCACTTCAAGCAGGCAGACTGGACTTCAGCAGGGACCAGGAGAGGGGGTGGGGATGGGGTGGGGATGGGGAAGGGGGGGCCGGTCAGGATGTTGAGAAATGTTGGATTAATAGGACAGATGTACGAGCGTGTTGAAGAAATGTTACTTTTATGACCTCAGGGCCCGAGTTCAATATAAATATACATGTACCATAAATCCACACGGTGAGCAGCCAAAGCAGAGAAGGAGGCCGGGCCCAGTGAGGGTGACTCGTATTTGGGAAAATGAATGGAGGGAATAATGAGAGAGAAGTAAGGTGAGGAAGGATATATTGGAGTCCTGCGTAAATCAGGCCGAGCAGTAACACCGTCGGGGTTATTGGGCTCGTAAAAAAAAAAAAAAAAAATTTAATCAGGCTTTACACGTTTAAGAAAATCCAACGGTCGCCTTCGAGTGAGCGTTGGAGTCGCATCATAACGGCGAGGTGTGACTCGGCTGGACTCGGAGCTTGTCCGCCGAGCTCAGACCTTCCACATATTTTTCACGGACAGTCTCTCTCTTGAAAGAAGCGCATCAGCCCCTTCATGCAATTCCTGGCAGAATTAAAAACAGACCCGCTTTTCATCACTCCTCCTCCTCCCTCCTTCCTCCCTCCATCCATCTCAGCCCACAGACCACTAACCACTGACATGTGTGAGGAGTGTGTACGCACGTCCATCCTCTCTACCTCCATTCCTTCCCTTCACTCTTTCCTCTGCCCCCCCATCCCTCAATCACATCTGTCTCCCCTCTCACACTTTCTCTCCTTCTTCTTCTCCTCCTCAGCCTCGCTCCTCTCCTCTCCGTCCCTTTCTCTCGTCGCCTCTCAGGGTAGTTAGCTCTGATCAACGGGGCGACGGCGGCGGCGACGGTGGCGGCGACGGCAGCAGTGGCAACAACAGACCCGGGGATGTGGTGACCAAACCACATCCGTCTCAGAGAGGAGACAGAGGGGAGGAGGAGGAGGAAGAGGCCAGGGGTGTGTTGGTTTGTTATATGTTCCTAACTGACAACAACACAGCTCCTCATCCCTGATAACACTTTTCCCTGAAACGTCTTCCTCCCTCTCACATTTTTCAAGCCTGTGCGCGTGTGCGTGTTGTTACTCACATGAGAAGTGACGTTGGCCCGGATCTCCCTCAGGATGTGTTGTCGGTAGACCAGCTGGACTCGGATGGGCACCGTAAGAGGCTCTGAGGAAGGAGAGAGACGAATCGGTTACCTTTAAAATAAAAGATCGATCTGATCAGCTGATCAGCTCTCTAGAAGCTAAAAGTCAGTTTCACTGGAGGAGAGTCTCATCCCTTCAGACTCTTTTCCTCTGTCTCACCTTTGTCGTCGTGTCTGATGAGGCCTTGCAGGACGAGGATGAAGTGAAGGTTGTTCTCCGTGTCGCTCAGGGTCAACATGGCGATGCCTCCCATGCCTGTATTCTCCTCCTCGGACGTCAGAGTCGAGCTGAACGTCTCTGCAGAGTCAGACACACCAACATTATCATACTGAGTATCTGTATTCTCTTACAGTTCCTCTATACAAATACCCCTCTCTAAACAAAAGCCTCACTTTTTCACTCCATTCATCCACATGAGGCTTTTTAACATTACACAGGAATGTATACAGTTCCTCTCATTTGTAAATACTGAGTTTATTGTGTACGGCAACACAAATGCAATAATATGCCACATGTACACGCACCAGCGAACAAAGCTCTATGTTTGATGATCTTCCCCTCCACCTCCTCACGCCGGCTCATTGATGCGGTCATGCGGATGCGCAACTGCTCAGACTGCAGCTGTCGCATTAGCGGCTTGGCCAGGTTCTTCCACACGCCACAGATCTGCGGACCCACGAATGCAAGCAGGTGAAGCATAGACACAACTGTGCACGCACATGAACATCGTATTTCTCTTGAAACGCATCTAAACAGACATCTGCTAAAAGCATCAGATCATGTGACCGCCCTCTGAAGCCAAGACTGCGAACGTCAACCATGAAACCACGACTTCTTCCTGAGTGAACAGGGAAGAAATGTGGCAGCGTGCCGGCTCCTCATAACTCAATCTCCATAATCTCCCATTTTAATTAGCGATATTCAACCGTCCCCAAGCTCAGCAGTGATGTAACATGTGAAAAATTCTCCCTGGCCAAAAAAGAAAAAAAACAAAAAGTTGGGCTCCAGCGAACTCCCTCGGCCCCCGTCCCCCTCTCTCCCTTTCCTTTTTTTTTTTTTTTTGCACCAGAGTGTTTTCTCTCAGGTCTTCTGCTGTTTGACTCTGACTTTTATCTAAAAATAATAATAGGCCCGTTTCTGGGAGCTGTATTTAGGGAGCATCGGGGTCCGAAAGGGGAAAGAAGAGATGTGTGTGTTTTGGCAGGAAAGGATGTGTAGTGATGGAGCTGGACCTCGGGGGAGTTTATGGACCGGCATGAATGGGTACTACTCAGACAGCAACTTATTAGTTTTTGTGATTTATCTAGATAAAGCGTTTTATTAAACCCAGTCTGGTACATCTCAAACCCGACCGGTGAGTGTTGATGTTGCTGTTCAGGATGTTTAGAAAGAGGCACAAAGAGGAAGTCACCGTGCAAGGTTGTTTATCATTAACTATTGTTTTGAGCATGTGGCAACAACAACACAAACAGAAGAAGGGGTTTTCTTTTATCGCTATGATGTCTTACCATGTCTGACTGTCCCCTGGGGATCCTGTATTCAAACGCAGTGGTCCCATCCAAATCAAGGAAGGCTATCTTACCAGGACGGCCCATTCTGCAAATGAATGGATGAGATTCGTATACACAGCTCACGTTTTTCTCCTAAAAAAGCGGCAGCGTTTCTTTGAGGTAGATGGTGGAGGAAATGATGCTCTGTGTGTGTGTTACCTCTGGTATGTGATGGAGAAGGCCAGGCTGGTTCTGGTCAGAGAGAAACGAGCTCTGGCGACGCCGCTGGAGTCTGGCCCTCCTGTCAGCACGGCCACAAAATCTGCAGGAGGCATTTAAAGTATTTATTTAAACGTATGCCATAATTATTACTCCCATCCACTGCGCTTTATTGGCATTGTGTCTCGTAGCAACTTTGATATTGTTGGGCCCGATGAATTACAGCTGCTTTCCCCCAGCTGTGTGGAGCCATTACTCCTTCACATGGCACGTTGGCATTAAGGGTGTCTGCGGCCTGTCTGACTGTGTTTGAGTGCTTGTTCTCACCGGTTCGACTCTCCCCGGGGCCCAAGTCCTCGGAGCTCAGGTAAGATCTGTCGTTGTAAGATTTGTGCAGGTCGCCCTCCTTCTCTTTGACCTTCTCGTGGAAATACTCGAAGCTCTCCAGCACGGAGTCGGTCTGCCTCTTGTCGTCATCACCTGTATAAAAGGGGCAGAAAGGAAAACAGTTCAATAAGCTGAGGTACCTGCTGAAGTCCCGTTAATACACAGTTCTACACTGAATGAAGCTGCCAACATGTGTAGCTATTGTTGGCCCCTGAGTGCTCCACTAAATCCAGGTCAATTTCATCTGATTCTGTACAAATGTGAACATGTTTTACTAGTTTTTCAATTTTCTGGAAGGAACGCCGTTACCACGAATGCTATTCTCATTTCTGGCAAGATAAACCACGTGAACCAAAACATTTCAAAACACATTCTGTTCCAACACGGCTGCACAAATTTCCCTGACTGTGTTTTGAGTACAGATGGTGGTGGGGGGGGCGGGGCGGTGATTTAAAGGCTGTCATACACCAATTTGAAGCCAGCAGTGAGGGTTAAAGCCCACTCCCACTGTCCTCTTCACTTATTTCTCTCCCTCTCTCTCTTTCTCGGCCAGGGGTAACTAACTGGTCTCCTCCAGCTGACGAACGTTGGGAGGATTGGGAGTGACAGCGGCGTGCGAAGCCCAACAATGAGCCGCTGTTCCACACCAGCGGCCGTGTGTCCTGATGTCATGGACGAATCCTGGTGGTATCGGTGGCCCATCGGAGAATCTGTAAAGTTTTTGCAAGCCCTCCTCCCTCCTGTCCGTCTACTTGTCATTCAAGGCGTGTTCAAAAGCGAGCTGCAATCACAACCGAGATGTTTCAAACACCCCAACACACACACACACACACCACCCCCAGTGATTAAGTCCGGGGATGAATTTCTTTCCCAGTCCTGATGTAATGTGTTCATCTCGCTGCTTTGCACAAACACAGTAACACATGCAGAGGAGCCAAAAACAACCAAAAACACACACACACCGACACGATCACGAGAAAGAAAACCGCACATTTCTTCTTAGTAGCTCCAACTTTATTCCTCCTGAGCTGTTGGACTGTGTTCTCTCTCTCTGCCACCCACACACAGGTCAGATCCCATCGTTCACCCACTGGGCACGCCGAAGGGCTTCTGGGTAGCGTCACTCTCACTTCTCCCCCACTTGTATCCTCAGGTGCACCAGCAGTCATTACACTCACTAACACACACACACACACACACACACACACGTATATAAACAACACAAACATCACTTTCCATCGCTTACACAAACATGCCGGCTGCTGCCTCGGAGCCAAAGGTAAGACAAACACACTCAACCTTTTCCTTAAAACCTGACCACAACACACAGCACAGTGTTGTTTGCACAGCGCTTTACCTTCACTTTCCATTCCATTACCAGACGCACACACACACACACACACAAACATACACAGTGTCAAAAAAAAAAAAAAAAAGCCCAATCCACTGAATAACAGTGCTGCACGATGACCCACCCTGCAATGTGTGAGTGTGTGTGTGTCAGTGTGTGAATATGTGCAGGGGAGCTCTAATTCTCTAATAAGGTGGAATTGTGTAAGTGGCGATGTGTGAATGAGGCCAAATAGACGGGTGGCACAGCTGGTTAGAGAAAACGTCCATTTGATGCGGCTGAAAGGAAAATCAATTGGCCTGCTCATTGTGTCCAGCAGCTGTTCTGAAGACTAACTGGTTGACCCGGGGGGGGTGGGGGGGAGGGGCAGGGAGGGAGAGGAGGAGTGCAGAAAGGAAAATGAAGGGGAGAGAGAGAGAGAGCTAGAGAGAGGTATGATTCAAAGAGAGGATAAACAAAACTGTGGGAAAGAGGCCATCGGCGTGGCACAGGAGGAGAGCGCTCATTTTCGCTTTTTCCCCTGAAGGATTTTCACGGTGATGTAAACCGTGCTGGCCTGTTTTCTCATTTCAAGTGGACGGCTAACATTTAGACAGCTTTAATGTGAAAAACCTCAGAGCGAGGGGGGGGGGGGGGGGGGATACCTTTGGGGCAGGTTTTGCAGCAGTGACCCGGCAGCAGGACGGGGTTGTCACAGTTCGGGTTGGGGCAGTCCTGCTTGATGTTTTTACAGTTGACCTTCCCGAACACTTTCCCACGACGACTCTTTTGCTGCATGACATGAGGAGGGGGGAAAAAATGTGTCAGACAACAAAGTCATGTGTCGATAAAGAGAGAGAGAGAAAGTGTGAGGTAAAACTTACCGGCTCGCAGTGACACTGGACACAGTGCATGACACCAAAGGGCTCCCCCAGGTCTGGGTGCCATGTGTCCTCCAGGGAGTAAAATCGACCTCCAAATGGGCATCCTGAAACACAAACACGTGGTCCTGATTAGAAACCATGTGACTGCCTGATTATAAGGTTCGACTTTTTAGATTATGCTTGAATTAATTCTGAGGAATTCAACTGAGACAGTTTTTGAGTTCCAGATATTGAAAAGTCCCATATTTTGCATTTTTGCTGTTTTTTTCTTTTTTTTTTTGTGCTTATACCTAAAAAAAAAAAAAAAAAAAAAAAGGAGACATTTTTGTGGTTTTAACAAGTTTTACATCTCCTCTCCCAGACTTCTCTGTGAAGCTATGGCAACATGACATCAGTGAGCCAGTCAGAAGAGAGAGATCCTGAGCTTCTCCTTTGATTGGCTGAAACATGAAAACCAAATCCTGCAACTTTGAGTGGTGGATCCAAGCGGTCTGGGCTCCGGACACGGCTGCTTTGTTCTGACCTCACAAAGTTAGGGAAGTTCTGACGACTTGCTTTGAGGCTCAGTTTTGGGGTTTGGGACATGGCTGCTTCTTTGTGACATCACAAAGTTTAAGACATCCTGACGGCTAAATCCCTGAATACAGACTGTGAGCATCTCTCTGTGGACTGAGACTTTTAAAGCTTTAACAGTATTGATTTAGAAAGTAGTCCTTTTTCACCAAAAGGGAAAGTCCCACTTTACTTTAAAGGAAAAATAAACAATGACTGTTGTCTATTAATTCAATATGTGCTTCCTTTTCTAAGGAGACTTTAGAATAAGTGCCACTTCCTGGTTTTTATTTAAGGGTCAGACATCTACACAGACCAGACAACTGTACCAATTTTCATATTTTCAGTAACTCAGTCCCACACAGCTCACTGCCCGGGCATGTTGGGGGCGAGTGAAACTCCCTGGATGCCTCATGAGTTCTGGGACTCAACCTTGCATCCTGTCTCATCTTAATGATCCATGAGCGAGCACCGGGAGTCGCTTTAAAATTTCCACTGAAAGATTATCAAGAGATTCCCAAAAAACACACACAATGTGGGCCTAAAGCACGCGAAAGAGATGTTTCAGATTTATTTTTTTTTATAAAGGACTGCCCTAAACGCAGTGGATGCCCCGCTCTGGAGGGACAGTGTTGTTTTTGGCTTCCTACTTAATTATAGTCATTGTTTCAGTTCAGGTCCAGGCTGCAGGAGTGGAGTCATGGCTATAAAAAACACATCACTGTTCTAATATGTAGGGAGTGCATGGTATATTGATGTTACAGCACATAAAAATAGTTTTTAGTGTTATTATTACTATACTGCAATCATAATTGAGTGTTAGTCACGCTGAGTTACTACAGGAATATTATAGTGTTTTTTTCTGGTTAGGATAAGTGCCTGTAAGGAGTGTGTGTGGTCTGAGTGAGAAGGACACACACACAAACACACACCAAACGTGATGTTGCCCCCTCGCCAACTGCACTGGAGCTGAAAGGCTTCGCCTCGCTCGCTGCTACCAACCTGGTTCACATTATTCCTTCATTACAGCGACTGCTCAGCTTTAAACAGTCCAGTCCGGTTACAGGGAGCCAAACTGTGAGCTGCCACCTCTGTCTCTGCAGAAATAAATCATCCCGGAGGAGCCAATGCTTGTAATGGAAAGTCGATTGATTACAGTTTCCAGCGGCGCAGTGCGCGTTTTTTTTTTTTTTTGGTTACTCCAAGTGTAGTTAACTTTGTCAAAATAAAAAAATAAAATTAAATTAAATTAAATAAAATAAAAAACCGCAGTGAGCTTTTGTACGAAGGGGCTTTTTTTTTCTCCTCGCACATGAATCAAATGGCATCCACTGCGGTTATGACTCAGATGTTTGCCCCGAGTTAACACATGAGCAACCGGGGAGCATTTGGAGGATGCATGATGGAAATTCAGGAAAATGTCTTGTGTGAGAAAATTGAGGGCGCAGCGTGAAATTGCAGAGATTTGAAAATCTCACTTTTAAGCGGAGCTTTGCGCACGAAGGACTGAATGCCCAAACAACAGTTTTCCTGTTTTGTGAAGCAAAATAAGCCAAAAACAACATGTTATATGACACGTGATAGAGGTAATGGAGGCTTTAAATGTGAGATTTTAAAAGGCAGTCATTTGGAAATAAAAAAAAAATCTGGACTTTGATGGTGATGCTCGCTGCTGCCCCCGTTTGGTGTTTGTGGGTCAAAACGGGGGAACGATCGTTTTAAAGTTTGAAAGAGTTGGTGAAAAATAATTGCTGCTTATATTTGAATCATTTGGTTAGAAATGTGTTGACCGGGACCGAAACCGGGACTGGTTCCATCAGAAAGGACGTCCTTTTTTGAAGGGGGGGCTCTCTCCGGTCCTGCACCCCCCCCCCCCCCTCAGGCCGTTTTCTCGGAGGTAGATCGGGGTATTTCTTACCTGACAGGCCCTTGAAGGGAAGCGGTTCTCTCTCCGACTGGATGGGCAGGGCGGGAGACTTGAGCCGCGAGGCCGCCCCGGCGCGCAGCCACGCGCAGCTCAGGACGCACAACAAGGAGCGGAGCGCGCGAGGAAGCAGCATCCCAAACCTTTCCTTCTCCCCCAGTAAAGATTTCCCCCGGAGCCTTCGACCCAAAGCCCCCGATTCGGACAGGAATAAAGAAAAACACGCAGGTCGTCCAGAGTCGGCGGCTCTGACTCATCCGGGTTCCAGAAGCTCTCCGTCCGCACCAGCAGCCTCCACGCAGTCCCGGCCCTTTCTGCTTTATAATCCCGCTGCCCTGACAGCTCGGAGCGGCCACCGGCCGGGGGGAGGGAGGGGAGGGAGTGGGGAGATGATGGGAGGGATGGCGGTGGGGGTGGGTGATGATGGGAAGGGAAATCGACGCCCCCGATCAATTCACTAACGCTTCAGATATGGAAACGAGTCTGCGTCTGAGACTGCGTCTCATTATTACCCCCAAACAATCTGCAGAGGCAGAAAATAAAACATACAGAGTCAGAGAGAGGCCTTCATGTTTCTGATCATATATGACTGACTTTAAGATGCAGTTTCGGAGGCTTATTGCATTCAAAGTTACACAATCTTCATTGCATGAAAACTTAAATACTGTTTGATTATTATCGACTTTATCACTGTTGATATTGTGCTGCTTTGTTTACTGGCTTTTAGAGTCTGATCTGAAACCTGCAGGATCTGCAGAGCAGAGGGCGGTCGATGGCACACTTCAGAGCTCCATCAGAGAGAGAATGAGCCTCCCCATCATGTACAGTAAGGAATGTGTGAGTGTGTGCTGCTGTGGCTCGGCTGCACTGTCTATTTTTTCAAGTGTGTTTGGGGCTGAGACTTAAGTGACTTAACAGAAACAAATGAAAATAGTTGGAATACCTCAAAGCAACACGTCTCACTTCATCCTGGCCTTCAGCAGACCTCTGTCCCCTTTTTAGACCTCAAAATGTTTCTCTTGGCTCGCCTTAAAGCCTACCTAGACAGGTCTACTTAAAATCCCATTTATTATGACTTAGTTCCGTTTTCTAGGCCCCTTCTACACTGACGCAGGTGCCAAACTCTATTTAACCTCAAATCTTCCAAGGCTCACTCCGGTCATTGTGGTGCTTCACAACTCTAACAACAATTTGAAATTTATTAGGGCCTATTTAGATCTGGGAAATGTTCCCATCAAACAAAACAGAGCGAGTTGTGCAACAGTCCAGTTCCTCACAAAGGTCCCTTGGGGTAGAGGGGGGGGGGGGGGACAAACGCAGAGAGGTTCAAGTTTACTTTACTGTAGTGGTGCTCACGGGTGATTTATTTCGGGAGGTTCAGGAAAGGTCAGGCCTATTATGTGTCTGAAATGTTTAGAATAAAGGAGTGATTGATTTGGGATTTTGATCATAATAATCTGTAATGAAGATGATGATGATGAGGCCGTCAGGCTTTACTGTACATGTTGTACTAATCTAAAAAAAAAAAAAAAAAACAAAAACAAACTTCCAAACAATGGGAATGATTCTCTGTCCACCCATTCAGCAGCAGCAGTTGTGTAAACTTCCCACTTTCTTTCATTTAGATTTCTCTGTGGTCCACTTAGTGCGCAGGAAGGGCTACTGATAAACTGTGTTGTTGTTGTTGTTTTGCACTAAAAACTTGTGCCAAACCTCAGAGGCCTTTGCGCCAAAAGTGCGGGTCAAGGTGCGAGGGCAAGGTGTCGTTTTTATGCATGTGTCACATTATGGTGGTCTGTAGGGGCCACTTCCATCCGGGTGTCGGGCTTCACGCGTCCACCCCCCCCCCCCCATCCTCCAGCGATGGGAGTCGATCATGGCCTCTTTGCACTTCATCATGGGGTGATAAGTGACGCTTTTCTTGTGCGCCTGCACACCGCCATTCATTAGCCAGACTGGATGCTGGATTGTCTATTGGAGCTAAGAGAGGCCGGTACTCTTATATCCCCACTGGGATAATGACGCAACTGCTTTGTTTTGTGTATTGGAGGCGTCCAGCTCACAGACCTGTTTGGAAACAGACTCTTATTTCATTAGAAGACTGCTTATGAAAAATGAAATAGTCGGTCAGGCCACGGGCGTAAAAGACGCTCATCACTGCGCCAGTCATGATGTCTCCTTGGGGAGAGCTGAGGCAGTATTAATATTCGGTTATTAAATGTCTACCTTCAGGCCGAATTCAAAAGAGATTGACAACGAATTGAGAAAAACCTTTCACGTTGTTGTGTCGTGCAGTTTTTTCCCCGATGAGGAATAAACAACATCAAATCTCATGTTTTCTTCGAAGAGTCCGGACTTTTTAGTTAAAGAAGAGAGCTGATCCTGAAGCCCCAGGCTGTATTTTTTTTTTATGCACATTCTTTTTATTGATTACAGTATTGAATATATTCCGGTGAAGGCTGAGCTCAATTGGAGTGAAGTTAACTGTGTAAATCTTTTTTAAAGCTTGTGAGCGTCACAACGAAGCATTATGGACCAATAAAACCGATTAACTGCGGACGGCGTTTTATGACTTTGTGCAGACTTATGATTCCGATCAGGACTCTTAATTAGAAGCAGACACAGTGTTCCTGATTTAATTTAATTTTTTATTTATCTTTATTATTATTATTATTATTATTTATAAATTTGCTGCACGGTCCAGGAATCTCTCCGAGGAGAGCTGGAATAACTCCGGTTGAAAAAGACTGTGGCGCTGCAGCAGCAGACTCTCACAGACCCAAAATGTGACATCATTAAAGGGACATTATCAATTTCCTTTCACTGTGTGTGTGTGTGTGTGTGTGTGTGTGTGTGTGTGCATACAGGGGAGTGTATCGGGCTGTAAATCACCCATAATGGAATAATTACGCATGTGGATGGATACACACCAACACGCAGGCTCCACCTTCCATCGCTGTGTATTTGCGCCTGTCTGTCAGACTCAGCGGTTTGCGGGTCATAAATGCGGGATATTTAAACGGTATCACCCCCCCACCCCCCTCCACCCCCCCCCACAAATCTGTCTGTCTGACTCCCCAGCACACTCTCTCTCTCTGAGGGGCTCCGCATCCTGTTTGCCGGTCGGACTGCGGAGGTGTGAATATTCAGCCTGTATAAGCTATGATGGCCTGGCAGATGTGCCTGACACACACACACACACACACACCACCTGTTCCTCATCACATGGAAGTTGCACTAACAATCGTGACATGTTTTACTCTTTGCTTTTACAATCACGCTTAAATTACGATGTGATTAGTTGAAAATTAAAAAAAGGATAACAAGCTCTTTATTTAGAAAAGCTGGCTGAGCACAGTCCTCCACAGAGAAGCTTTCTAAAGAGATTTATGGCACAAAAAAAGACTGGTGGAACAAACAGTTTGGGGTTTATGTGACCTCAAGTTTATTAATTTGTATTAAACTCATAGAAATGCATCTTAAAGGCTCAGTTATTTCTGACTCAGGCGGCTGTAGTTGTACATTTCCAGCTGCAGACTGGAGGCCTGTGTGAGAGTGTTTTCTATCATAGTGAGACATCTAGAAGAGGAAACTCATTAGAGACGATGGGAAAGAGCTCAGAGCAAAAAAATTGGCCTCTAGAAGGAGGTGGGTGACAGAAGAAGAGGAGGAGGAGGAGGCCATGATGCAGCCTCTGTTATGCTGATGTTGATAATGATGGTAATAAGAGGCGGCACGCTCAGTTGTAAAGCTAATGTTGTGAATGGGCTTTTCCTCACTCACTGTGCAAATGAGAGGAAGGAGTCTTGCAGAGTCGATGTTTATTCATACAAACAGGATCCACTCGCAGACGCAGTCGAAACCTTTGGAGGCAAAGAGGAGCAGGGCTCCGTTCCTCTCTGTTTCCCACATCCCACGGTCACGATAATTATTGTTTCAGGGAATTTAGCCTCCAAATGTACCGACTGGGTGCGACTCTGCAGCTGCCGGGTTTGTTTTGACACCTCCAGGTGAGGAGTTGCTGTGTCTCCATCACTCAGGCTTCAACTGCCACCAAATAAAAAGTGGAGGGGCAACATGTGATTAACTGACTTTGACATCACAGTTTCAGTCACATGTGAAATATTAAGATCCACGGTGCTTCCCTAACATCATGGAATGGTGTATTTTCCTGCAGACTGGGGCATCTGTTGGTGGAAGAATAGTTAGAACTATTAATTTGTTTAAAGTAGAAATGTAAAACTGTAAAAGAAGAGAAGAAATAACTGAGTCACACTTTAAAACACTTCCTACAGTAGAAAACGGCTCATGTGGGTGATCCTATTATATTTTATCACTGCTGATGCAATGAGTTGCATTTTACGGTTGTTGTTTAACAACTTTGCATGCTGATGCAGTTTAAATCAACTCACTGTGTTATATAAACTACAGGTTTGGTAGGTTAGCTGAAGGAAAGTCTTCAATCTGAACTGTGTTGAGTAATTTTAAAGCGTAAATGGTCAAATAAGCAGAAAATTGTGCTTGAGTGAAAGGACTTAGTTCCATATTTTCTTGTGTAAATGTGTTTGCAAGATGACTTTAAATGATAAAATAAATAGAAGTAGAAACGAAGAGCAAGTTTATTTGAGGCCTCCGGCACGTTTTAACAACAATTCAAAAAGTTCTCTAATTAAAAAGGCAGTGAGACAAAAGACAATATAAAGAGACGAGAAGAGGCTGAAATAAAAATATAAAAATAGGCTGAAATAGAATCAATGAATTGGAAATACTAAAGTAGCTCAACCATTGCACCTTACAATAGACACACACACACACACACAGTGTTTCAGGTCCTATCCATCCTCCCTGTGAGTCTGCCCCTTCTTTCTCATCGGCCCTTTGAAATTTGCATCATTTCTGTTTACAAGAGTCTAATTGCTTCCACACACTTTGTGTGTAAAAAAGCCGACGGATCAGCGGATGGGGTGGGAAAGAGCTGCGCGCCAAAAGTGGTCACAGCATCCACATTTTTTTTTTTCCCCCGGCGCGGTAAATACCTCCACCGTTAAGCATCCACACACAGTCATCCTGACAAATGGTCTGAGAGGCGACAGTCTACAAAGCTTCTCTTTGACTCACCGCTTATCACCGTGTCCGATTAACTGATTCTGTGCAGACATGAAAATGTTAAATTAGCCCCAAGTCCACGGGGGAAGCGCCTCAGTAGGTTACCGCTCCTCCTGACTGATGCTTGTTTTAATGGCAGTGAGAGTAACAGTTTGGGTGGTCTGACTAAATACTTAGAGATTGCACCTTCCAGAAAAACAAACACGAGGCAGCGAAAAACAAGACAGGAAATGAGAAGATGAGTCAGGAGGGATTTCATCAATGGGCCATACGTCACTTTATCAAGCGTGAACCAGTCACTTTCAGAATGAACACCAACGTCGGCCGTGCCAAGTATAAATAGTCCCCGGCACCAGTGGTTCTACAAATGGGTCTTGGAGGCCCGAGGATTGAGGAGAAAATGAGGAAAAGTTTATACTTCCAGTTTTCTTTGCCAAATATTGCTCAAATTGAATCTGTGCCCGACATCCAAAACCAGGGGTGAGCCGAGCTAAAAGCCAACGAGGAAGAGAGAGACAAGTTGCCAAGAACAACTTTAGCAAACCCAGATTTTAAATCACCATTTTAATTCAACATCCAACCAAAGGAATGACATGTGTTTGACTGAAAATAAAGCCGCTTTGCCAAAACAGCTAATGCTTCTTTATCACTGCGCTATAACGTCACCACTCCCAGTGTGAGGTGGAGACTTCTGCAGCTCAGTGCTACTTTAAAAGAAATCCTCAGATACCCCGAGCCAGTTGATTTATTCAGGGCTTCTTAGGATGAAAGCTGTCGGGAATCAGCTCATTTCTTTTATTTTTCCTCTTCTCCTTTTTTTTTTTACCCCAGTTGCTCACCTGCTGTCTTTAATTCATGCGTACTGTTTTCTCTTTTTGCCTCTCTGTTCTCTCGCTCTCTGTTGTTCTTTTGAAGTCTCCGGGAGTCCTGCGGTTTTCAAAGGGTCAGAGGAGGCCAGCCCTACTGTCCCATCGAAGGCAGGCCGCGGGATCAATGCGTGGCACCACCTGTCCTCGCTGCTCTGTGTCAACACCGCTGGTGTCACTGTACTCGCACCTCGCCATCTCGCCCCCCCGCCGCTCAGACATTGTTGCCTTCTGCTTACGCACTCACAACACGCCGAAATGTATGAGTGACCGAGCAAATGCACAGACACACACACACACACACAGGAACGTGCACACTGCTACTGTAGGACCCCTACTGTCTGACAACCGTCACACAGAGACAAACTAGGAGCCCCGCTGCTAAAATCCTGCTGTTTCCTCACACTTCACATTATAGAGGACTCTCACCGGTCCAAGCCCCAAACCAGCGGGGGTTGTTTGGTGCAGAGAAAGGCCGGCGTCCCGGGGAGAGAGTCAATTGCAGGTCCGGGGTCACGCAGAGAGTGGAAAAGGTCAGTCCTTCAAGATGAAAAATTTGCCTTTCAAACGACACCCAGAGATCAAACCACCCAGAGGACGGAGCTGTGGGTGTGTGGTTTTTTGTTGTTGTTGTTGTTGTTTTTTGTTTTGTTTTTTTGATGATCCCTTTGAAAAGACAGTTTCAGAAGTCTTTTTCGGTTTCCTGTCCCGCGTGCCCCGAGGGAAACGTCCCAGGGATCCCCAGATCTGGAAGGGAAACCAAGGTGGAGCAGGACGATCCAAAACTGGACACCAGGCCGGAGTCCGAGTCCGAAACAGCCAGCTCCTCAAACTTCTGGATCACTTTCCTGACGGACCGGAAGGGGACCTCCCTGCGCCACCAGCCCCCAACGGCCCCGCGAGGCCCCCTGTAGGCCGAATTCTTACTGAGGAAGACGTGGGGAGGAGGAGGAAGGCGGCAGCGCAGCCTCAGCTGGCCCTGGCCCAGGCCCAGAGCAGGGAGCACTCCAGCAGTGCCAAAGCGGGTCGGCAGCGTGGCTAAGTGCTCCTGGGTCAGGGGGTTGTGGAAGCTCAGGGTGCCCCCTCCCATGTTGAGGAAGACCCCAAGGCTCTTGATCTGCGGTGGGACTGTGCAGAGCGGCTCCCAGCTCCCATCATACACCGCGCTAAAAGACGCGCCCTGCCTTTCCAGCCACCACGCACCACGACCGTCCAATGAGATCACACCTGAGAGACAGAAAAGTCACAATGTCACACTGTAAGTCTGAGACCTCTCAGAAAGACACATTTGGTTTGTGTGACTGAAAAGATTCAGAATCTCTTGAATGGATTTCTGTGATGTCTTCAAGACATTTATCCTCATTTGACCCCCGAACTTCTGGCTCCCTGTTTAGCACCAGAACAGTTTACTTTTGTGATTAGGACTAAAGCTTGTTGTGCGTGCCGTAACGGCCGAGGGCACGAATGGATCGTACTGATCCCTGAGCAGGCTCCTTTAATTTGGTCTTTCCTTTAAACCCATCAGGTCTAAACGCTGCTCTAAACCTGCAGAACTTGTGACATCCCCCTTCAGCCTCTGCTGTACAACCTGAGAGTATCTGGTTCTTCCTACAATTCTGGATTTTTTAGTGTTGCAAATGTTGCGTGCCCCTTTTGGTAGCACCAGTTTTAGCACAATGAGATTCAAGTCACGGTGACGTGGTGGCATAGAGCTGTCAGTAGCAGTTTCTGTCTTTTCTTGTGACACATCTGAGGCAGCTGATGATGAGGATGATTTGGAGTTAAGCAAATCATTCAGAACTCGAGGTGAAACATGATGCTATGAGCTGGGGCAGGTAGGAAACCTGTCCAGAGCACAACGCGACCTCGCTTTGGGATTCCTGCTGACTCAGCTGTGTTTAATTAATGATTTAATTAGTCAGTGACTCAAGCACCATGTACAGTAACATATAAAATAAAATGTACAGGCTATATTGCAACATAGAAATAAGCTCAGAATAAGTAAACTTATTTTTGCATCTAATACTCTAAGGAAAACTTTAACTAAACTATGCATTGTTTTTCATTTACTTAAATATTTACAGCTCAATCTGTGCCACAGAATCAGCCTAAATGTCTCTAAGGGTGTAAAGTAAAAATTCAATGGCTAATCAACTCAGATTCACAGTTATATAAATATATATTCTTTTATTATTTCAATACGTTGTTGTCAATCATCCTCAAATACAATTTCACTTTGATTTTCTCCAAATAAGATACAGATGTGATTTAAGGATTAAGGAAATATATTTCATTTGTGGTTCGAGTTCTCTGTTCAGAGATGTAAAGTTGGAATTCTTCTTCTCATTTGGTGCAATTGAAAACACATCTGTAATTATGTCATAATATTGGATATAAAGTCAAACATAAGTTGCAGATGTTTGAGCTACTTGGTGTTGTCAGTGATCTGTCAGCCACATGGTGGCACTGTGAGCTGTGATGCAGTTGAGTCTGATGACGTGTGCGTGTGTGTTTGTGTTTGTGTTGGTGAGTGCGCACAAGTGTGTTTTCATGTGTTTCGTGTGGGCTTGAACAAGCACAGTCCTGGTGATGGTTTCTGGAAGCAAAAAATATGTTGGCATCGAACCAACCAACACAAACAGGAGGAGGTTTTTACCAATCCTGTACACGGAGCTGTTGTACACGTCAACCTCCCAGTAATACTGTCCCCGTGCAATGATGACATCAGCGCAGACCTGTGGGAGGGCCGCGGGGTCAGAGGTCATCTTTGTCTGCCTGACCTCGTTGTCTGGAGAGGGGCCTCTGTAGGTGACGGTGAGGGAGGTGTTGGAAAGACGGAGGGATGGAGGGACGCTGGAAGGATCCAGAGTGAAACACAGTCCTGTGTTATGATATTTAAAAAAAAAAAAAAGATTTTTTTTTTATGGATAACAGCTATTATCACTCATCGTCTATTCACATTATCCCGTATTATTTAATGTTTGGGGATTAAAAGCATCATGCTTGAGTGCCTACCAAAGACGGACCGCTCCATCTCATCCTCTCGCAGGTCTACGACGCCATCCTCTGGTGTTGTTGGAGAACTGGCAGCAGTGGAGTCTGGGTCAAACAGGGAGTGTGTGCACAATAATGTCGTTTCCCCCATAAACAACGTAGAAACCGGCTGGAGCTATTGAAGCACCACCGCACTCACCACATGAACAGATCTGCGTTCTTTCTTCTGTCGCGTCCCTGCAGCGTCCACGTCCCTGTAAATAAAGTCAGTCAGTTAAACATGAAAACTTGGTGTTTAATCCAAACCCGAGCGACACAAGCCACGTAGCGTGACAGTGTCTGTCACTGAATAAAAATAAATGTGCCTACATTGTTACCACGCATTCATCCATGAAGTAGGAACAGAAAGTACTTCACAGTACAGCTGAACTAAACTTAGTGTGATGCAGAATTCACATAACAAAACCTGAGAAGATCTCTTGATCCCTGCGGCTTTCTAGTGAAACTGGAAATTTTAGAACAAGTTTTGTTTTGTTTTTTTTCACACTGTTGAAATCAAACAGAAAACACTGGATGAGCTCGAAGGAGGATACTTTTTCCAGAACCAGCGTCACCTGTGTTTAAAACATTATATTTCTACTTAAAGGTGTGACATGGGTCTAATTTTCCAATTAATACACTGATAAAGTTAAAGGATATAAAAATAAAATAAGTTATTTTATGCTTAATATTTCTTTCTTGCTTTGCTTTTTATACTGGTCTAATCTCTAAATTAGAACATGAACTAATCTCTAAATTTCTCTCTGTTGAGTTTGAATTTTCCACCTGCACATCCAGAGGGTGATCTCCACCTTCACTGCTCATGCGCGGAGGACTCAGCGTGGGATGCTCTGGCAGACAGGAAGCTGCAGCGGACCAGGTCCAGCAGGGCAGCTCAACGGGAAGTCGACAGCAGGGACACAGCACCGAACAGACGGAGAGTCCGCGGAGGAGAGCCTGACCCGAGCTCGTTCCCTCTCCAGCTGTGATGCACTGACCACACATGGGGTGAGAACAAGGCAGCATCAGGGCCACATCATACTTTCTGTCACAAGCTGGACAGCAAAAGATGTCTCTTTTCTCATCACAGGAAGTTGGATATGGGAGAGACTCTCCCATATCCAACTTCCTGTGGCTTATTTGCCCGGAAAAGAACTCTGTTGCCATTTCTAAGTAATAACTTTGGTCCCTCTTTGATTGCCTTTGCTTTGAAATGAAGTCAAGTCCCAACAGAAGTCCACATTTCTGTCCATTCCCAAACGTGGAGATGAAGGCAGACTATTATATATCCTGCTCTGATCTTCACAGGCGAGGCTCCAGTCAGCTCGAAGGTGGCATCAACTATCCACTTCTAACTAATCTTATTATGAATATAATCTTTCACTGGAAAAATGCAGATGCTGTGAGGGGCAGAGTTACTCCAGGGTGTCAAAACAAAAATGAAAAAGATCAGGAGTTGTGCAGCAGACTGCAGGATGTTGTGCCATCCTCTCCGTCCCTCTGACCATTGTGTGTGGAGGAGGAGGAGGAGGAACGGCCTCACAGCAGATAAAGGACAGAGACAGAGAAAGAGAGAGAGGGCAGCCGAGCCTTTCATAGGGTACTCATTGCTTGGGGTTGCCATGGTAACTGCTCTTCCCTTAGAGACGCACAACTGCAAGATAATGTGCTGCAAAGACCCCGTGTGCGCACACATCTGAATGATAACAAAGACCTCATTAATGTCACGAGCACAACCAAACCAAACCAACGTCATGAACAAATTAACACACACACACACACATTTCCTCCAGGATATAAAGTCAGTGTAGGAAGGTCCAAGAATGGTATTTAAAAAAAAAAAAGGAGCTTTGATGGATATACAGAATCAGAAGGACGTGCAGAGACTCCTTCTTGGATAGAGTTGCTTTAATTTTTTTCATTACAGTATGATCATTCATTATCCTTTGTAGAAATGTTGTGCAATAATTCCACAGAAGTCAGTCAGACTTTCCTCTAACAGAGGTGTTGGTTTTTTGGCTGGATCACAAAGCAGCTGCCCCTCACTGGCTGCCTGACTGATGACTCAGCGATCACATTTCCACAGCCACTTAGCCAAGTGTCTTTCTCAGATTCTGCCAGGAGCAGGTTCATCAGCTGGATGTTCAGATAAGAACCAGTGATCTTGTGTTTATGAATCTGGATCATGTTTGGACTGAACATGGGAACCGACTGGAGAGGTTTGGGGCTACGCCTCCGGCTCTGGGTGATCTGGTTTCCTTAAGCTTCATCTCCATTTAGCCAAATCTATTACTCTAAATAATTTACACATTACTAATGGATTAACAAGAAAAACAAAAGGTAAGACAAAGAAGGAGGGAGAGACGTCGCCGATAACTGTTGAAGAAGCAAAAGGTTTCTGTTTACTGAAATACTGGAAAATGGGACAGACTGAACAGGGACCTTTGGACTGAAATACATTTATTACTGATTTTAATTCAGAAAGTTGTGATTTGTCCACGTCACCCCGGACCTCACTTCCCTTCATTGGCTTCCCCTCTGCCTCAGAATTTATTAATTTATATTTTACTGATCACAGCCTCAGATCCTTCTGGCCCATTCTGGCCCTGCATGAGTCGTCTTTTACATCAGTTTCTAAAACAATTTTTATAGATTTACTTTTATGTGATGTCATCTTTTCAATTAGTTTTTTTACTATGTCATCCTTTCATTTTTATTTATTATACTTTCATGGATGTTTCATGGATGTTTTTATTCATTTCTGTATCACCTCATCGTCATTTAGCATACCCTTCAGTTGGTGCAGACGGAAACGAAGCAAAAATTGGACTACAAATAAATGTGTGTGTTGCTTACCGTGTGGAATGTGTGAAGGGAGGTATACGCTCACATTTCACCCCACCGTGAACACAAGCGCTGGGATGGCATGGTCAGACAGTGGTTAGTGCTGCAAAGAGGTTCTGGGTTTGAATCCCGGGCCCCGGGCATTGCTGTATGGAGTTTTTCACGGATACTGAACAGGTTAACTGATTAGTTAATGAATGGATGTTTTCAGGTTGCTCAGCTGTCGTGCAATGTGAAAGAAATCAATGAGTTGTCCTTCTGAGGTTTAAGGATTGAAGGTACGTTAAGCTTTTAGTTCCAACTGCTAATCCCTCTGAAAGTAATATTTTGTTTTTACATAATTCTTTACTTATTTGAATAAAACTGGTTTAACTACTAATTCCTCAGTGATTAAAACAACCTCTTTCTTGTCTGGCAATATATGAACCAACAGATTGCCATTTGGTAAAACTACCAAAATGCTGAGACAGGAAGTTGTCCATGTTTGTATTCAGCCCTGTTTAAGGGTGGTGCCTCACTTGTCTTATTTGTACTGTGGGCCTACAGTCAAACATTAACTTCGGGCCGAGATCAAATATAAAGCCCAGTCGTTCTCAGAGCTTTGCCCAACCACACGGAGAATCTTCACTCACCAAGACGACTGAGCGCTTTGATTCAGGAGTTTTGGACTCAGTTGAGGGACACCATGCGCCCAGGACCGGGTTATGGCTTGTAGCAGTAAGTTCGTGGTCTGGACTCATGGCCTGTATTACAGGTGTTATTGACAGAGAGGGAAGTGTGACGTCACTGCAGTTACACCGAATTATAGTGGCATACACATGCCTTTTTTAAATTTTATTTCTTACACAGTGCTACATATTGTACAGGATGGTGTTTGTAAGGCTACTTTGATCCGGTTAGTCCACATATCATCCTAAAAATACAGCAACAAAAGGTGTGTTATCGACTCACTCCATTCATCAGTTTTCACCTTTCATAGATAAAGATCGATTAAAAAAAAAAGGGGGGCTAAGGAATGTGTGAGCGCAGGGCATGAATGGATTTAGAGATATCTTTAGAACTTGTCAGGGCAAAACCTCTGGGTGGGATTTCAGCACGATGAGAAGATGGCTGGAAAGTTGGCTACCCTCTGCAATTAATGCCATGCAACAGCAGGTGATTCCGAAAATGGGATACGGTACGAGGAAACTAATGCCAGACAGTAGTAGCGTCTCTGCTGCCCTACAAAGGTGTCTGATGGCAGCTTGTCAGTCATCTCACCTCTGTGCTCCCCCAGGGCTCATGCTGCTGCTCATAGGTGTGATTTCTTCCCATCTGCCTGAGGTGCACAGCAGACCTGTTGACTTTTGGTGCAGAACTCAAACAAGGGCAAACATGCAGGAGATGATCGAGGGGCTGAGGAAGGCTGCGGTGAGTTATTTATTTTGTGGAGCAGTATGAAACCAGCTGACAGAGCTATTCAAAGAAAAGTTCTCTCCTCTGAGACGCAGAGATTGAAACAACATTACATGTCTGTGGTTTGTATTTTGTGTGTTCATGTCTCAGGCTCGCTGTGACTCGCTGCCATCTCTGGTGCAGCTGCCATCTGTTAAAATGAATGTGCCAGTGTGGGGAAGGAAAACTGTAAGTAATACCTGACATGGATAAAAAAAAAACAAAAAAAACAAGCTCACCTTTTTTGTGTCTGTCACTAATTCATTTTTCTTCTTCATTACGAACTTATTTGAAACACATAAAGTAAACTGTGCCTTTATTTAATGATACCTTTTTTGGTGTGATGACGCTGCATTCTACACTGTTGGTTGTTAACTTGTCAACTCATGTGCCAAAAGTTACCGCTCAGCTTGTTTGACAACTGTGTCAGTATCAAACATATGACAAAAACACCTTTTAACTAGACGACTGTTTGCAAAACATGTAGCCCCATGTGGCTTGAATGAAAGTGTCATCATGTCAGTGGTATATCCAGGATATGCTGTACAGAGAATGTAAGGTCTAACATACAAAATAAAACTCCAGAATGTGTGAAATATGACCACAGCATGTGTTTTACGACAGCGCTGCAGAATTTAAGCTGCAATACCACAAACTCTGAGGTACAATCCTTTTGTAAACATCCCTGAATACCTTACAGGCTTCAGATTGCCACAAGAAATCACTACAAGGCCGCCACATACAGTCGCACATGACCATTAAAGACTCGTACTAGAGAAAGGTGTGTGGTTTTAACCACAGGAAGCTTTAAATCACCGCAGACTTCTGCAGGCAAAGAGAAGCTGAACTGTCAAAGTGCACACTGAAGGTGTGATGTGAGCAGCATGTTGGTTAAGATGTGGGTTCATTTTTGAAAGTTTTGAAAGCATACGGCAAAAGCTGATGTCAGAATGTCTGTGTTCTCTCAGTTACAGTGCTAACATGCTTATATTTTGTAGCTATAATGCAAAATCTTATTTTATCTATCATACATATCATACATAATATGATTTGATGTTTAAATCTTATGGCACCCCATCACCATCATCATTTTAGAAAGGTTGTGCAGCCTCACAGATCACTGGCATTGGCTCTATTGGCTCTATATATGGATGGTAAAATACTTTGACGCACCTTTTAAACCAGCCGATGCTGTGTTAAAGCTATATTGTGACAGTTTCTGTGTGTGTGTGTTTGACCAGCTTCAGCACAAGCGTGCAGAGTTGGTGGGGACCATCCGGGCTTTTCAAGACGGAGTGCAAGAGGCGAGGGTGAACGTCACATCACAATGTCAGACCTCAGTGTTGGAAAAACTGGAGAAGCACATCAGAAATGATCTTTTAATTCTCAACAGTCTTCACATACAGGTGAGACACCTGCCCATGATTTTAATATCATCTGTAATCAGCAACTGTGTGTTTGACGATTGTGGTCATTTTCTATTTAAAACCAAAGAAGAGTTCAGATGGTCTGTGGTCTGTTTTCAGTTGATGTGAAAAGGATTGAACACAACCGGTCTAGTGTCCATGTAGCTGATTCTGTGGTTTCTTTTGTACAGACTTGCACAGTGACAACTTCTCCATCAAGACCGCACTTTTCCTCTCAAACCAACAGACTGAGCGAAGTGCTGAAGCAGTATGGACTGCTACTGAAGGGAAAACTGAATAACTTTGCTATTGATGCTCATGACATTATCTGCGGAGAACACAGGACAACCAATATCACAGAGTGCTGAGGACAATTTAACGTATGGAGATCAGCATATTTGCACCACTGCACTGTATTATTACAACACAGTGGGGAGTGAAACAACACAACGTGGACAAAGACTGTCAGATGTGTTGATGAAGACTTAAGAAGAAAGGACCAGAACTGGACCAGAACTGGATTAGACAGTTGAATGGGGTCGTGGTGAACATAAAGGTGGACAAAGTTGGGGTTTAACCAAAGTACATAAATAAATGACTTTGCAGCAAACCACCCAATCTACATTCCAAACCGCTCTCACAGCCTTGGTGCCAGCAGAGAGGTAAACAGAGGTAAAATATTGTCACAATGAAAAAGGATAAGTGTGATAAGGAGTCATTTTCAGACAAGCCAGGACAAGACATTGAATAACTAATTATTGTAAATTACCTTCAAGGTTGAAGATGAGGATTAGAGTAACACAATTGGAATGCTGATTTGTCATCCTTTGTTTGCATTAGACCCCTTGCAATTATTTTTTCCCACATTAAACCCTACTGGTTATTCAACTGTCATAATTTTACTGATCACCAGCTGCTTACACTAGTCTTTCAATTTCCATATTGTGGACGGGCAATTTACCAGTCCCAGCTGTAATGTACAATCAAAACTGTAGCATCCTCTGTAGGTGCTGCAGGAGAGGTGCTCTGTGTTGGGGCAACAGCCTGATCACATGGAAACAAGGGAACTTGGAATATGTTCTCTTCTCCTCTTAAACCACAGAAGGCAGGAAAATATAGAGAAGGAAGCAAAAATATTTAGATGTAAATAACATCTGGAAATAAAAAAAAAAGCTACAGCTAAGCGCACAATATGACACTTTTACAGGACAATTTTACAGTTCACTGTTGATAATGTGAAAGTTAACTATAAACCACTGTATGCTACAACAATGCCAGGGTGAATGCATGTTTGGGCTTGTCATGTTTATTTGAGGTCATTCAGTGTTGAAATTGCAAAGATGAATGAATGCAGGTATTTATGTACACACAAAGAGTCTTTTTCTGTATTACTTTCATTGATTTTGTATGTATGCATGCGTGCATTTGTGTAGAATATACAGTTATTGAAGCAGCTTTTTTAAATAACAACGATAATAATTATAATTTATCCTCTGGGGAGCACTTTGGGGGAGGATTGTACTGTTACACTACTTAAACCAGTCATAACGCTCAAAGTAAAAAACTCATTGGTGAACAAGTTTTTGGTGTTTTTTTTATAATAAAGTAAAAGAGAAGTAGAAAAAGAGAAGTGGCATGTTTAATTTAATCTGAATGTTTTTCACTACACATATTTGTTTATATATGATGGACCAGTTTCCAATAAGAATCAGCCTGATTACTTCAATAGCACTACATATCAGTCAGTCAGCTGGAATAAAAAGGGGCAACACTTTGGACCTAAGTTATTACACATATTACATATTAAAATTTCACCCATTAAAATTCACTTATTAATTATAATTTTCCCTTTTTTTAAGTGTTTATTAAGTTTTATTCTTATTAAAAACTCATGCTCAGATTGTCCAAAACATTACAGATGTATGATTTGAGATTTACCGGCCCCGGTGCACAGCTCCTCTTGCAGGTGGCCGGATGAATGCGGGGCTGTGATTGGCCGAGCCGAGTTGATCACATGACCGCGAGCAACAGGCTGCAAACAGGAAGCATGGGGAGCAGAGGCATCGAGGTACACACATTACCGGAAACTGCACGATTTACCTCCAAGACAAGACGAGTTAATGGCCTTTATCAATGTATTTCATCAGTGTATGTTATTATTATAAACACAGACAGGTCTATTTTTTGCACAAGCACAGTTCATTTATGGTCCCTGATTTTGACTTTTGCGCCACTCCTTAGCAATTTTGTTTGCCATATTAATCTAGATTATATTTACATATCTTTATGCATCGCATATATTGTGAATTCAACAGCAAATGTTTTATTTTTATTTTTTAAAAATCTCTATTTATTTTCCCGGAGTTTTTGAAAAGCAAGGTGCAGGCTTTTATGCTGAAAACCTACAGCGGAAGTCGTGCGTCGCATTACGTCAGCTTGACGTCCTCGCCTCACATGACATTTGAAGGCGGAAACGATCGATGTGGGTTTGTTTGTGTCGGGACTATAAAAAACACCAAAAACAAGAAAAAACCGGCATTTTAAGAATAAAAACAAAGCGACTCGGCCTTTAAACATGTAAGTTTACACCCTCAGCTTTTTATTTTAAGTAGTTTTTGCTGAGCGGGAAATCACTTTTCTGGCTCGCTATGTAGCTGGATGAGATTTTTTTTATTTTTTTTAATTAAAAAAAAAAAAAAACAACCGTTAGGCGACATTTTTGATTTTTTCCGTCAAAACTCTGAGAGCACTTTATGAAGTTGTGAAGCTTCCTCCAGAGTTTTTTTTTTTTTTTTTAAATATTATTATTATTTTTTATTTTTACTTTATTTGCCTCCACTATGACAGAGCGGACTCCACTCCTCCACTACCGCCTCTCCGCCAGCGTCAATGAATCCGAGCTGCGGTCGCCTCCGGCCGGGCCCGTCCCGGAGCGGGAGCCGGGCGGCCCCCGGCAGAGGAGGACCCCCGCTCAGCGGCAGCCCGAGAAGCTGTCCACCTTCTTCGGGGTGGTCATCCCCACCCTGCTGTCCATGTTCAGCGTGGTGGTCTTTCTCAGGATAGGTGAGTGCCGGAAAGACTGAATACTTTCTTCTCTTTCAGGAAAGATCCGTAACGTTTCTGAGGCCTTTTAGGAGACACGCAAGTTCATCCACAAATTTGTCACAGATTTGTGTTAAAAGCTGATTTAATTGAATGAAAAAGGTCTTTTTTTTTTTTTTTTTTTTCAACACAAACAAAGTAATTTAATGTAAATGTTGACGATCATTTCTTGTGTTTTTAACTGTGGTGAGCTGATAAATAGTTTTTCATTGTTTCTGACAATGAGAATAAATCTGTAAGTTTAAGTTATAAAGGTGATTATTATTTTTTTTTCCCCTTTTATGAAGGTTGTTCCGGTTTCAGTCACCTGCAGTCAAAACCAGGTCCCTGTTTCTGCCATGATAACCTGCTGTACCGATGAGAGAGCAAGACTTGATTAGATTAAATCTATCAGCTGAATGCAAAGTGCAAAGAGTTCATTGATCTGTATTATATCACAACTTCTATCAAGAACTTTCTACCCCCCCCCCAAAAAAAAGTCTCCTACAGTTGTGCATGAAACCTGCAAGGAAAGACAAATTCTTCCATCCAGCAGGAGAGCTTTTTCTACAACAATAAAAAGAACACCAAGAATATAACAATTTATAACGTCAAAGTTTTCTAATCCATAGGCCTGATTCTAATATTTTGCAAGTTTAACACGAAAATAGCTGAAACAACTAATTTCACACCCCCGGGGCAAAAGCTCCGTTTTCCAGAGAAAAATGCAAATTTAATGAAATTAACCATCATGTCATGCAATCTCAGCAGAAAGCCTTGATGTCACCCTCTTTTGTTTGGTATCTCAGTTCCATTGTATTTGTGTGTTGTGGATTTGTGCTTGTGTTTCTGTCCATTTTGTACCTCAAAGTCGTTTTCTAACTCTCCCTCTTGCCCCCCTTTGCTCCCTCTGAGTCTCGTGAGAGAGAGTCAGCTGCTGTGCAATGGACACACACATAGTAGCTGTCTGTGGTGATTTTCGAACACTTCTTACTCGACAACATAGAAGTCTGTTCAGGAAGTAACATTCCTGTCATTGTGGATGTGAAACTGTTAAATTTACCAGACTTGAAAAATCCAAACACGTTTGAATTTAAGTAGACTAAACTGGAATTTCACACTTTTAATCATGATCTGAGACATCCCAGTACCCCAAGTATTTATTTTCTTCCCAACATACTATCAAGAGTGTAGGTCCAGTGTTGTGTGATCATGTGACATACATAGCACTGTGGATAAGGGCAGATAATGCTCTTAATCACAGTCATTGATTTAGTATGGATATATACAATCAAAGGTCACAGTAGCTGAAAAAGGAAGAAGAGGTGAAGATGTGTTAAATATGTGTCTGACATGGTGTGTATTGACTCTGGCGCCACAGCCCACACTTTGATTAGATTCATGTGACTCTGCTGATGAAGTTTTGAGTTTGTGATTATTTTAATCTACAGTTGCAAACATCTGAGTTACTTTTCCATTATCAATCAATGTATAACCATTGTTGTGTTGTGTGATTCTTTGTGTTGTGTCTGACCAGGATTTGTGGTGGGCCAGTCCGGACTGTACCAAGCTATTGCCATGTTCTTGGTGGCCTACTTAATCATCAGCATGACTGTGCTGTCTGTCTGTGCCATCTCCACCAATGGAGCTCTGGATGCTGGAGGAGCTTATTGTATCCTCTTACAACTTCTCTCTCTCTCTCTCTCACACACACACACACACACACACACACACACAAAAACTAAGACACACAGACTTGTTTTCGCGAAGTGTACTTTGCCTTAACATCACTCAGACATGATCAGCCGTGCACTGGGTCCGGAGTTCGGTGGCAGCATCGGCCTCATGTTCTTCCTGGCCAATGTGTGTGGCAGCGCTCTGTATGTGCTGGGTCTGGTTGAGGCCATCGTGGGCTCCTTCGGCATGCCAGAAGGTCAGTTTGGTGTAATAGCTTGAAAAATGCGCTCGGGTCAACTTGCTTTTCTGCCTTTTGATTGGAAAGTCTGGTTCCTTCTTGTCATAGTGTTTGCTGGAACATGAGGAGGAGTGGAGAGGCCCAGTTTACCTCATCAAAACTTTTAGAGGTTCCCTGTAGTCAAAAGCGTCCATGTCTTTTTTGATTATAAATCAGGTTTAGGTTCCATATTAATACAGTAAAAGAATCAAAGGTCTCAGTCCACAGATAAATGTTTAGAGCCTGTATTCAGAAACTGAACCTTAAAAACAGCCATAAGAACTTCTGACACTTTGTGATGTCACCACTCTCAGCCATGCACTGAGCCCCGCCCACCAGACCCTGAATTGGAGAGGATCTCCTCTGATTGGCTCACTGACCTGTTATTGCCAGAGCTCCAGAAAGAAGCCAGAGAGGCTAAATTAAACAGCACTGATTTATGTTAATATTCTGTTGTATAACATTATTCTCTTCATATTGATCTGTCATGTACAATGTTAACAAATCCTTTTCTTTATCTTTATCATTTATTTCATGACCTCCACTGGATACCTCAAACATCTCGTCCTCTTAGACGTGTCCGTGACCGCTTCTCCCTACCAGGTCCTGCCATCGGGATACTGGTGGTCTCTGCTTTATGCCACAGCTGTCGCCCTGCTTTGCCTGCTGGTGTGCTTGGTGGGAGCCCACATATACGCCAAGGCCACCTTCATCATCTTTCTGGTGGTCATGTTTGTCCTGGGCACCGTCTTTGTCAGTTTCTTCGCCGTACGGCCTCACACCATCAACCTGCCCAGTTCAGCCACACGGAACCCTACAATGAACACAACGGGTCCCGTAGCTCCATCCACAGCAAACTTTACAGGATTCAAGTTGGACACGTTACTGGGGAACCTGCAGGGTAAGCCACAGATAAGTCCGCAGGGTTCATTCATACCAAGTATGTTTGGAAGGGTTTATTTCATCCATGGTGCGTTTGTTCGTTTTGCCAGACGACAACAATACAAATCAAACTTGGGGTTAAATTAGATATACCACTTTTAAGAATTTAATAGGTTAAAAGTATTGCAATCTGGAGAATAGAAGATGAGGAAAAAGTGATATGAACTGACTGTACTGGATTGCATCAGCTCAGTATATTTTGCTTTTAATATTAAACATGTCTGGCCAGTGTCATTATGCTTTTATAATTTAATTCACTGCTTAAAAAGCTACTTTGCTCAGAACTTGTGGCAACTGTGGGTGTCACAAGTGGTTTTAAATGGTGGTGTTATGGAAAATAGTTTTTTAATGACTACCAGCCATTTAGTAATTTAAATTCTGCTTCATAATTAATTAAAATGTCGTATTTTAAGATTGTTCTCTCTTTATTTGGTCCCTTAAACCTCACAGGGATGAACCTCTCTCAGTTCTCTTTTTATCACATAAGGGATACTTTCAATGAGATTGATTTGTTTTTATAAAACACAGTAAAAGCTTTGATTATGGTCAGATTTTGCTCCAAAGAAGTGTCAGCTAAGCTCTGATGTAAGGCTACTGATATGAGTGAGGGAGAGATGAAGGGTGAGTCAGACTCATTTACAGTAAGTGTGTTTGCAAGACAAAGGTCAACAGTTGGAGGTTCTGACTGTATCATTCCCGTTAAAGGTGAATGTTTCTTATGTGGAAATGTACAATGCTCTCTGGTGGCATGAACGCCTTGTCCCATTGCCACCTCTGTTTTTTCCCTAAAAATACATAATCTCATAACACATTAGTGGCAGAGGACAAAATTTTAAATGATCTGTAATCAGATTTCCATTTTCTCTGGTTCTTAATGCCCATAGAAAAACTAACCAGGCTCCCCATTCTGTTTGCAGGGAATTAGATCTAAACATGTGATTACTAAGATAATTGCTGTAATTTGGGCATGCATCCAGGCTCACATGAGAATTATTACACTAAACAAGCTTTGGATTATCCCACGATTGAATGAAATAGGATACAAACACACAAAGGCACATTAAATAATTACTTTCCATATTAGAAATAGGCGAAGGCAGTGCAGGTCTGCTTAGTTTCACATGTTGGTCTCATTCCATCAAACCAATGTAACTGTAATATTAGCTGTTCAGTCATTGTCTTTGTTTACCTTAATGCCTTAATCAATAAGCACTGTACTTTTAATGAGTTTTGTTGTTGCGAGATGCCCCCCAGGTAAAAGGCTATTGCATCTCAGAAAATTGTTTTAGTTTGAACTAAAATGTGAGTCATGATTGATGTATGTATTTGTAAATGTACACAATCATCCTCATCAAAGAATGGGCGTTTTTTCTAAATATGATATCACAAGCAGAGAGGAACAGAGGATCTGTCACATCTCACAGCTGTGAAATTGAATTTTTTACCAATAGATGCAGCATCTTGAGATTGAGTAGATGCCGCTCTGAGAACAACACAAAAGATTTGTTTGTAATTCAGTGTTTAAATGCTGTCAAACACACTGAAGTGTCATCCAACAGAGAATGATGTTGATAGACGCACAATTGCAGGGATTTATCTGTAGTTCTCTCTCCCTGCAGCTGACTACACTGTGGATTACACAACAGGAACTATGATGTCCTTTGCCACTGTTTTCGCTGTAATGTTTAATGGCTGCACTGGCATCATGGCTGGCTCCAACATGTCAGGTATGGGAAGCAGTTTGTGTGTCTGTGTGTACCTGGGCAGCCTGATTATGTTTCTATTAATGTAGACCAAACCTGCCTGTCCTCCAGGTGACCTGAAAAGTCCGAGCTCTTCCATCCCCCGGGGCACCATCACAGCCGTCATCTTCACCTTCATCATCTACAACTTGCTCAGTGTACTGGTGGCGTGCTCCTGTGACCGGTCAGTGTCACACACACACAAAACGCATCTATGAACAAACTGGAAACATATATGGCACATAATTGATCATAAATCTTCACAGATGAAGTTCATTGAAGCTTGACCTTGCTAAGAGTAGAAGTGAAGAGCAACAGAGAGGCATATTAGCATGTTTTTCTTTTCAGCAGATGAAATCCAGTCATTAGTGGCTATAAGATAAAGCAACCAGGGTTCATTTTCTGCTTCACCAAACACAATTGGAGCATCAATACAGCCCGTTACAAAACCATTTATTCTAAGTGAGTGTTATCCAACGCCAGGTGTCAGTTAATCAATCAAATAACGGCTGAAATGCAAGTAGGCAAAACATTGGAAACACACAACTGTGTACACATCTGCCCCTTGGGTTTCCTCACCTGCTCAATTTTGATGTTTGATTGTTGAAGAAACTGAGGAGAAATCAGATTTTAGTTTTAGTTGTTGTTCTTTATGTTTGCGTGCTGTGTTATTGCTGGGTAACACAGCTTCAGGATCCATCATAGTCGCTGAACCTCTACCCAAAATTAGAGAGTTAAAACAGAAAAGAAAGAGTGCGAGTAAACCTGCTAATAAAAGTCAATTGACCACTGTTGCTGCTGCAGCTAATTGCAAAATTTGATAATGCTTGGACAAAATTATAGTCCATACCAAAGCTTTGTTTTACGATACATTTATTCTTTGTGTCCAAAACACGCAATGAAACTGCGAAAATGTTAAATATCTGAAGAAAAAAATTGTTTCTTATGAAACAGAGGAGAGCTATAGTTAATATCATCAAATCTTTCATCAAGTTAATGTTATGCTGAAAAAAAGAAACACATCATGTCACATTCCTCTAATCCAGTGTTAACATGCAGCTAGCAGTCAATCATGTCGCTGTCCTCACTTGAGCTGTAAAGCATGGGTCCTTGATGTTGCAATAGGTATTTACTTTTTTCTATTTATTTGTCCTCCCTCTCCCTCTATCTGTCTGCCTCTTTCTATCTTGTCTTTTGCTGAGTGCCAGAGTTTGGTATTGATGTAACTCTAACGCGAGTGTTGCCAAGGTGCTAAACTGACATGACAGGGCTATAAAAGAGCATTGGAGATCAATACTGCCATCATTTACCCTGCCACACTGTCCTCCCTGTGTCCGCCTACCACACTCACTCTCAATGATAAGAGACGGACTATAACGCACTTTCTTCACCTCTGCAGTGCTTTATCTATCTCCCTGGAAGCACACATATTATTCGTGCATTGCACCATAGTGTTTTGTAGATACACAAAAAAATATGTTCTCCAAAGAAAAAGAAAAGAAAATTGGAGCTTGGGATGCAGCAAAAAAGACTGGGGGCAGTGGAAGCAAGCCCCCACTCACATGACCACAACAGGGAAGCCACGAGGGTCTCTCACATGACTTGTGTGTGTGTGTGTGTATGTGTGAGGCCTTGCTCACAGTTGGGTAATAACAAAGCCACAGTTCGAGACATTATTGAACACAGTGAGATCTGGTCACCCAGAACCCTCATCAGGGACACATGCGGGAACCAACTCGTACCGTGTGGAAACATTGAGTAGCTCACCAAGTAGATACTACTACAGTTACCAAGCTGTCAGAGGAGAATTGTGTGTGTACAAGTGTGATGTTTATGTTGGGCACTGGTGTCAGATAAAATCAAGTAGGAGGAGGATATCTGGTAACTTGAGACAGATTTGATGCACATTCTCATGTCATACGTGTGTGTGTCTGTCTGTGTCTGTCTGTGTCTGTGTGTGTCTGTGTGCGTGTGTGAACTGCATCCCCAGACCTGCTGTTGCATGTCGAAGTTGATCAATGGATGCATTTTCTTTTATGCAACATTGTGACGCCTTGCTTGTGCGTTATGTGTGTGTCTGTGTGCATTTGGGAGGTCATGTGCATTTGCAACATGTCTGTTGACCTCAGGCCGCATGATTTACTGTGTCATTGCACAGAAAAAATCCTGAAGATTGTTGTTGAAGAACCAGAATGGTTAGAGGAAGAGAAGGAGAAGGGTGAGGTTGAAAGTGAAACACTTAGTTCCTCAAAACTGGTCAGACTGTTTGATTATGAAGCACAAATGAGAAACTGACACAGATGGGTATAAAATCCTTCTTTACAGCTGACATGGCCGGAGCATTGCTCCTTGTCTTATCTTCAGTTAGCTTGGGGTTGTTTAGTATACTGAGGCTGACCAGAATGGAGCTGATGTCAGCGTTATCACTACAGATGAGAAGCAATGGAATATCATCATTTCTCAGAAGCACAAGAAAAACTGTCACCTTGAGGGTATTTCCTTATTGATGACTGGTTTCTGTTAATCCACATACAGGTCAGATGTCCGACAGGATTTTTTACTTGTATTTACTATATGTTTCATACTCTTTAAAATTCTGCTTCATGTGAGAAAAAGGGAAGTTGTCTTTTTAATCTCAGAACCTTGTATTTTACTTGAATGGTTTTCTCCATATTCTTTTTTTTGTTTTTTCAACTTAAAGCACAATTTTCTCTGTTGCACAAATGATTTTGGCTCATGTGGTGATTTCTCTTTTGCTTTGTAATGACTGGAATTTACTACTTTTACTTCCTCAGAGTATCACAATGGTCTGATTGTACACTGTGGAAGTCAGACAGTATTTGACAAACTCAGAAGAATGCACCGCACTGAGCCACTATCAGGAGATGAGAAATGAGCCGACTGTTACTAGTTTGTAAGCCATGTGCTGCAGCCTACTTCATCTTCTGCTCACAGGAAAACATTTACATTCACTGCTGTTTCTGCTACATTAGCTCGGCTCACTCCGAGAGAAAATATTACCAACAATACCTGGAGTGCATCATAAAACTTTATTGATTTCTTGTAGGATAAGATTAGAAGAAAAAGACCAACATTTATTACAGTGCAAAAATTCAACTAACATCTATTTTCCAAGTGCAAATGGGTTTAGAAGTGATGAGGAAACTGGTTACCTGTTATGAAGGCAAGATGGAGAGAGTGTTGGCTCTCTTATAAAAACATGCTGGATCAGTATGAACACAAATCAAAAAACTGGGGCAAAAAAATGATCATGCATTACTTAGACATCACACAGTACAACCAGACACATAAGATAGTAATTACGTCATTTTAAGGAGAGATTTTAAGGTGTATGGAGAAAGAAGATGATTCTTTAGGTTGGCAAAAGATTTAAAGTGACATGTATTTACAAATGGCAAAAGATACTAAATACTACACTTATCAGTTCAACATCAAGGAACTCAAACTGAATTTTGTGAAAATCTGGTTGTGCGGTGCTTTCAGCTGCTCAATGGGAGACGGTGTGGTTAAAGGTTGTGGTCTTCTATCTGAGTGAGTTCACAGGTGTAGGCATATAGAGAGCAATCTTTATGTCTTCAAAAGCAAAGTTTCCACTGATAAGTTTGTTCATAACAAACAAAAAGCGAAAGTAAAATTCAGCTGTAGTTGTCCATGTTGTCCAAAGGGTGGCAGTCCCGCTCTCTTCCCAGCCCGCTGCCCTCCCTTTATAAAAAGGAAGACTTAAAGCCACAAACTAACTTTTACATATGGCTCATAAGGCATGAGGCTGAATTGCTACCCTCAGCTAATTGTGGTTCTGCATAATTCTAAAAGGCAAAGTAGTTAAGACTGTATTTAAAGGTGAATGTGAGGGAGGTGGGAGCCACTGTTAAAAGTGATTATACTGCCTGCTGCCTACCTGTGTCAGCGTGTGCACCAATGTCACAGCGTAAGCTCCCTCGTTCAGGTGTGAGACGGGGGATTGTCAGTGTGTGCTCATTAGAAGGAGAGATGAGGTAATATACCGCAGAGCTTGACGGCTTCAGCCAGTTCAGGCCCGGTTTTAACACGAGCCACAACATCACGTACCTCAGCAGACACTGGTCATCATTAGACTGATATATGTAGAGCTCCCTGTGGTCAGGAGAGTCCTTGAAAATCATTGGTCATTCTCTTCTTCCAGGCTATTATTTGCAAGAAAAATTTGGCAGGCTGGGAAAGGAACCCGAGACACCAGCCCAGTGAATTTGCACCCACATGGTCACACACCCTTACTGCTTGGCTGTTGCTCTGTCCAGTAGAACTGCACTGTACTGACAGTACCGTGTTTGTTTGGGGGTTTTTTTTTCTACAGCTGCATGAGCCCATTTTCTGCTTCACAGCTATTAGCACTGCACACTGCAAAGAAGACGAAGCTCATTTGAGATGTAAAAGCTGTACAACTGGTTTTCAGGTCACTGTTAATAGAGATGCACCATATTTTGTCTCTTTTGGAGATTAGCGTCTGTGATCTGCCAGTATGGTAAGAGGGCTGATGATGATGGCGATGAAGGCCGAGGGGGATATGAGATAGAGGGGAATCTATTAACCTCATGTGACCAGCTAGCCAGCCATGACAGATTGCCCTGTCGGTGCTTTATCAAGCTCTTTTGGTAGTGTGTCTGTGTGTGTGGATTAGAAACTTAAACCCACACAACAACAGAGTGAGCAAGCGAGCTCAGCCTGTAGCTTTTGTTAATTATATTATTGTGCACTGGTTTCATTCTGGAACATTGACTGTCTGTCAGTCATGTGCTTGCAGGATTGACTTTATTGTGTGTGCGTTTGTGAGTCCGCACACTGTGCAGATGTAGGCTTACACCCTCCCTGTGCAGTGCTGTGCGTCAGTGACCTGAGAGCTGATCCACCTCACACCATAGAAGCTCTTGAATTAATAAAGGCACTGCTGATTATATTCATTTGAATCTGCTGGGACTTCTTTTATTGAGCTATCTCTGACACGCAGCCTCACAAATGTGTGTGCCGTCCGCACACCCTCCGAAATACCTCTGTGTCTCATCTCACCAGTGTCTGATCAGAATGATTACTCCTGGGCGCCATCCTTTGGACGCTTTACAGTCATTTACAACCCCAGGGAGACCTTTGGGTAGACCCAGAGCTCAACGCAGAGAGTACATACCCCATCTGGCCTGGGATCGTCTTGGGATCCCCCGGGATGAGCTGGAAAACTTTACCTGCCGCCACCATCACCTGACCCCAGATAAATACTCATCTTCTCCCCAATTTAACTCCATTATGCCTGCAGGAGGCGTTTTCAGTAAATCACAACCCATTAGCACCTTACAGTCCCAGTTCCAGTTGTGTTTCCATGCAGAAACTCCCAGTGACTCATATGAGTGGTCAGTCATCTGCCATCTTTTATACTGATTAGGAAAAAACACAACCTTAGTAGCAGAAAGGGGACGCAAAACAATACAAAGACATGCATTTACTGCTTCATTTTCTTCAAGTGGAGATGTTTCAAGTTGTAAATTTTTTTTCTTTTTAAATTACTGTGGAACATTTTTTATGTTGCCCTTCGTATTCAACAGTGAATGGAATAATCATAAAAGACACTTTGGCAGACAGTAATGGATAACCATGACCCCCCCTCCCATATATAATATCTGATGAAGCACTGTGAAAGAAATCTTTGCTTGGAGAAAAGTTGCTCAGAGTTATGTGAGAAGATTTAAAGCCTTCTGTAGACTAAATATGAAGCTAAAGAAAGGAGATGGTTAACTTCGCCTAGCAAAATATACCACTTTCATTAGTGGTTTTTAGAGGTGCTGGTAAGTAGATTATTTTTGTAGGCAGGTTTTCCTCTTTTTCTATGGCTAGCACTAAAATAATCACCTTCTGTTGGAAGATTTATTTTTAGCCTGCACAGTGATATCCATCTTCTCCTCTAACTTTTACAAAGGAATCTTATGTTTAAAAAAAAAAAAAAAGTACCGGACTTTCCTGAACCTCAAGTGGTTCCTTTGATCCAGGAAAAACTGCAAATCGACATAATGTGGTGATGTGAAGGAAAATTAAACGTGAGCTGCTCTATGTCCTTTCTCTTCCTCCTTGTCCACATAGTCCCACATAGTGATGCAACAAGTCCAGAATCCCTTCCTCCTTCTGTCTCCACCTTCACCTTACACCCATCCCTTTCTTCTGGCACCATCACCCAACGGCAGCATCCTCATGTCTCCTCCTTCTCCCTGTTCATCGTTCAACCATCCATCCACATGGTTGTTTGCTCCCTCCTTTTGTTATTCCTCCCTTATCTCTCAGTGCAGAGATTCGAGTCACTCCTGCCTTTTCTCTCTCTGTCGCTCTTATTTTTCGCTGCTTTTCTGGTTTTCTTGTTTCTGGTTGTTTTTTTTTACCCCACATTTGACAATGGTGGCAACACAGGCCAGATCTTCACCAACATGTCTTGTCTGAATGAGAAGCTGCAGGGGTTGGAGGAGGAAGAGACACTGAGATGAAGAGCAACAGACAGGGCAAAAGAGACAGGAGGGATTTAGGTCCCAGAGAAGCTTAAATATCGGATGTATTATATAAAAATGCAGTTGTTTGTGATAGTTATTTTATTAGAATGGATTCTCCATAACTTGTCTGTGGGAAGAACTGACCTTGAATTCTAAGTTAACTCTTTGATCAAATATCATTACTGAACAGGGAGCGTTAGGTCTGAAGTCAGTTCTCCAATGTGATTGAAGATTTTACTCCATATCAGTAATTGAAGTTCAATTTAAGTGATGATTCATTTCAGCGTCAAAGTTCATTTTAGAAACTAAGGCTTGATGAAAACAAATGGATTTCACAGTCTTCTGGGATTTTTATTTGATCCATTACTGGTTCTTAAAATCCAAACATTCATCTTTTTTGTTGCGTATTTTCCTTATCTGCCAACACCACCTCAACAATTTAGTAATGTTGGAAGGTAATTTATAGTTGACAAGGTTGATGATGTTACATTATGTGCCTTCCCTCTTAACACTGTCTGAGTTACAAGCACTGAAAGCAATTTATAGAGTAATCTAAACAAGTGGCTAGAAATTTCACGTTGGTGTAAAGGAAGTCTGGAGTGGCTGAAAATTGGAAATGGAGAGCGGCCGTTAATGAGATGAGTATCAGTAAAATGTTCATAAACAAGTGAAGTGTTTGGGAGGGTTATAGATGGAGAGAGGGGCGATAGAAAAGGTTGGCGTGTGCGCCAGTGAAGCCTTGTTAACTATTGATCCCATTTAATAATCCTTAACCACAGTCTCCTCCCCGGAGAGCACTTAACTATCCTTCTCCCTCTGTCTCTCTGACTCTCCTCGGCCCTTTTCGTCTCTCCTTTTTTATTTTTTTACTTCCTACTTCCCTCCTCCTCCTTCCTGTGTCTGTTTCTCCTCCTCACACTGTGGACTGTGGCTGAAGTACTTACAAGGTCAATGTGGTGTTAGGCTAAAGGCCAACGCTAATGGCATAGTTGTGCACTGATGTATTTGTTGCTGTAGAGTCGATACTGCCGTCTCTAAGAGACCACAGCTCATTCAGAGCATACCAGACTAGATATCAGGGCAATCCAGGCCTTTGGTTGGATTAAAGCCACATATTCAGGGTGCTGCCAGGTAGACTTTAGGAAGGTGCTGCCTTTGTTTTTGTCCTCCTGAACGGTGCAAGATTGGGCTAGAGAATTGTCACATTTCAGCAGATTGTGCTGATTTGTTGTTGTTGTTGTTTATGTATGACAAAAAGGTCCAATACAGCAATCAGCCATAACATTATGACCACTGACAGGTGAGGTGAATAATTATGTTGTTACCATGCCAGCTGTCAGTGGGTGGGGATGGATGATGTGGCAACTGAACATTTAGTCCTCGAAAAAAATGCTCGGCTCTTAGGATGTGAGCCACTTTCAAAAGGCCCAGAGCGCTGTGGAGCGGTCAGGACCAACCCAAAGTGGTCCAAGGAAGGAAAACCATTAAACCGGAGACACTGCAACAATGCGGGATGGTTTGAGGACCAACAACCAGCTCAAGGTGTTCAATTGGCTCCAAATTCCCCAGATCTCAGTCCAGTCCAGCATCTGTGGGATGAGCTGGACCAACAGGTCTGATCCATGAAAGCTCCTCCTCACAACTTCCCAGACTTAAGCCTCTGCTGCTAAAGTCAGCTCGCCTTCAGAGGTCTAGGAGAGTCCAGGCCTCACTACAGAAGATGGAGAGACCTTTTTCACATTAGTCTTACACGTCGCTGTTCATAAACGAATTATTGGCGCACCTCATTAGCTCACCTGGTAGAGGGCACACAGTAAAGGCTGCAGTGTCCCGTGGTTCAGATCTGAGCCATGAGCCTTCCTTTCATGAATTTCTCGCTCTCTTTACCCTTCCCCTCCTCCTGCCTCTCTCTCATTCTGGTTGTCACAACAAATGCAAAAAGTGTTCTCACTGAGAGAGTGCAGGTTTACAGGGAAAGTATTTGCACACATCTCTCACACGCTTTATCCGCTACATCCCTGTTGAGGAAACACAGAGAGGAGAGCCACCAAAAACAAGAGCATTAACAAAAAATGCTGTCCTTGTAATATTGATGCAGAGATTCATAGGAGCAGTTAACCTCACTATCCTACTGCGAGTCAGAGTATTGACATCCAGGATGTCCATACAGCAGAGACACAAATGGTCACAATGAGGGAAACATTGATGTAAGCCATAAACCAGAACCGCCTCAGTGACTGGCTCTGATCGCTCCTGAGTATTTATTGGGATTTTTGAAGCCTTTTTTTCTTCAGGATCATAAAAGCAGATGATCCTGGATCGTTATGTTTGTCCTGATGATGGGTGCTCTTATCCTCTGTGAGCCAAGATGACCAATGATTAGCGGCATAAACTCTATCTGTGATGGTGGTGTTTCCATTGATGATGTAATCCACCTGACCACACAAGTACACTCACATGCACATACATACACACACTCCTGGTGTCAGCACGTCATTTTTCATCTCATTTGAAATATCGCAGATAATTAATCCATAATGTTCGACCAAAGTGCGAGTGAATTATGAGAAGCACAAGCACATGAAATGATGGATTAAAAGAGGAATACGCATGAATACACAAATGCGGGCATGAATAAAAATGGTAAACAAATGAGCCGGAGGATGGAGCGGGGCCGGGAGGAGCGAGAACAATCAGCTAAACAATCTCTGTGGGCTCCTTTTAGTCGTTTAGCTTTGTTTCCTCCTCTTCTCTAAACGAGCTCTTTTAATCTGTCACTCGCTCCCCCACACTTTGTTCTCCTCTTTATTTGGATGGCAGAGCTCATTTCAGCTGGATGATCTGATCAATAATTACTTTCTAGGCCACACACACTCACACACATACAAACACACACTAACACACACTCCGAGTAACTTATAAGCAACACTCCCTTGGTAATGACTACCCAGAATTATGAAGCACAGAGTGCATTTTGTTCTTTCTGTTAGAACCGACACATGGACAGTCTCTCTCTCTCTCTCTTTTACATACACACACACACGCACACACACGCACACACACCATTTGTCAAAGCTGTCACCCAGTTTGCATTGGCTTTGTTTTTGAGAGCCAGTTTTGAAATGTCAAGCTTTTCCAGATTTATTTTGTTCCTGCTGCACGTCAGAAAAATTAATAATCAGCCTATAAGTTCTGACCCACATCATTACTCACGTTCATATACACACACACACACATTTCAACTCCTGCTTCACACATTTTTGTGTGATTCTGCTTTTTTTTGACACTGCTTCATGCATGTTGTGCATCAGACCGTTGTCTCGAATGTTTGAGACGCTGATTAAAAGTGTTGTTAATAAACTTCACTGCAGCGCTCATCACACACACACACGTCAAATAAACAAAGTAGTTGACATTTCCTAATTTCTAGGGTGATGTTAACTTCCCCACAGAGCCTTTGTTTAGTTGATTTGTGGCAGTGCGAAGGCCTGTGTGTTTGCGTGCTTGTGTGGTTTGTGTGTGAGAGAGAGAGAGCGTATGTGTGTATGTGTGTGTGCAGCTTGCTCTCGAGCTCCATGTGAAATAATAGTGTGCTTAGATCTTTGGATGGAGTGAACAATACTTAATAGGGCCATGATAATAAGTATTAAAATCACTGGACCTGAAAGAAAACGTGATGAGACTCTTAATTACAAAAGAAGGAGGGGGTTAGATGGAGAGAGAGAGAGAGAGAGAGGATGCCTGTATAAGTAGAAATAAAATGAAGAGTGTGAGGACTGAGGCACAAACTGGGAGGAAATAAAAAAACTGAATTGGTTTTAAAAACATCATGATGAGGGTTTGAAGGTGCTGTGGGAAGGGAATAAATGGATTGGATGTATGTGTGCATTGAAACAAATAGATTGAGTTGAATCAGGTGAGGGAAAGAAAGAAATACCTTACACTCTAATTTTCCTCTCTCTGGCTGTGTTGTATTGAGAAGGAGCGGGTGGGAGGCAGATCGTAATCATGCACACCCTGCTGGGGTATTTGTGCTCTCTGATCTCACACTGCAACACACACACACACACACACACACACACACACACACACACACTCTCAGTGGTGTGAGCCTCTTATTCCAGGTCTTCTGATTAGGCACCACCTTAGTGATCATCACTTCCTATTTCAGCGAACACGGACATTTTCTGGTCGCCCGAACAAATGAGTTTGAGATGACACATTGAACCATATGAACTGCTGGATTTTCATCATCTGCTGTGAACGTTACAAAGCGATAAACATCGATGCAGCAAAGGATTGGTCCAATCTTTGTCATGTTGTTTTAATAACTGTTTTTCTTTCTCAGGGCTAAAACTGATGTTGACACTATAATTCTGAGTATCTGCAAGTTTGATATTAAATTATGGGTCTTTTTTTTTTTTTTTTTTTTTTACATTAAAGTGATGTGGACTTCTGTGAGGTAGTCATACATAGTCAGTGTGTTACCTGCAGTAAATTTAGAAAGAGAGGAAGCAAAACCAGCACACTGGCAAAAATCATGTGCTGCCGTGGATGAGCACAGCAGGGAAAATGGGCTTTAAACACTTTTGGCCACCAAAACAATCCAATATGTTTAAATGTACTACTGGTAGTCTGTCAGGAAATTTGCCAAAACATGGTGTTTTAAATGTTTTTCTTACCCTGAGTATGACCGAGAAGCCTGCTAACAAAAACCTAACCTTTTTTCAGTATTAATCAGCTCTTATGTAAATTCAAGAAGGACAGTTTGTCTGTTCTATAGTGTTGTCAGACTTCAGTGTAACCCATCACTTCTACTCTCAAAGCTTCATAAATCTACAGTCATATTTTGCGATATTCGTCATCACTTTGGATGGAGCCTACAGTTAGCTGCTCTGGGATTGTGCTCCATCTCAGCAGTTATAAGCAGCCTGTTAACTATCAGACATGGATGGTGGAAAAAATCATCGACTGGTGCAGGTTTCATTCTTATGTGCCTGAAGCTACGACTGTCTGTTGAAAGAAGGTGGCTGCTTAAAGGCTGAGTGGGCTTTTAACCGCAGAAATCCATTTCCACAGTCTTGATGAGTTTGACGCTGTTTATTTGCAAAACACAGACATTGATGAGGTGTTATAGGTTTGGAAAACCTAAAATATAATGTAGAATAACGGTCAATCGAAAATATCAGAATAAATCATGTGGAACCACAGCCCTGTGCCTCCTGCAGGAGGGGAAGGGATAAAAAAGCTTTCTCTTTACTTACTCTCTTTTAAAGACCAGAAGCAAAACACCTGTTCATGTTTATTAACTTATTTTCTGGTGTTGTTTTCTCTCACAGTGTCCTGCTTCAGAGGGACTACAGTTTTCTGACGGACATTAACATCTGGCACCCGTTTGTGACCATCGGGGTTTATTCCTCCACGCTCTCCGCTGCCATGAGCAACCTCATTGGAGCCTCGCGCATCCTCTACGCCCTGGCCCGAGACGACTTGTTTGGTACGTAGCGCAACAGAAGTGGCCTCTGAAGAAAGAGGCAGAAATCCAACCAGACCTTTTTTCCCGTCCACTGTGACCCAACATTAATCTAACATGCAGTTTGTCTTCTGAACAGAAGTAGATGTCAACTCAGTTTGGGCGAATGCTGACTCAGGGGCCTCATTGAAATGAACTGAAGGGGCCTCGTTTTTGTTTTTGTTTTTTTTTTCAGGGTGTGCTGATGTTTAACAGCATTCATTGAGATCTAAAAAGACATGGACCGACACAAAAACAACATATATCGTGTTCCTACAGGTCAACGCATGGAATAGCCATTATGGCTCTCTGCTGGCATGTACAGAGTCACAGTGAATGCATTCATGGGAAAGTTGCTAGGTTGAAGTAAAGCAGAAGTTTCCGTTAAATAGCAGTTACATGGGAAATAAAAAGCCTCTAAATGCTTTAGATCTAAAAAGACTAACAGACTTAAGCAATGAAAGAAATCACATCGTCTGAGAATTATATTTAACTTTAAGCTTGCACAAAGTGCTATGTTGAAGTGAAAGCTTGATGAGCGACCCCGATGTTTCTCACTTGCTGAATCTCACCAGGAGACAAAGAGAATAATGATGAAGGGCTGGACTGACCTGGCATTGAAGGGGATAAGAGCTACAACTTCTGCGTTTGGCATTCAGAAGTTTCTGAAAAATAAGAATCTGATAAAAATCTAATTGAAGACTTATTTGAAAAGCGTACATGGCGTTTTCATTGGGCCATCACATGCTTTCTGAAAATCCACAAACACTTTTTCACTTCTCAGATACAAAATTCATTCAAACAAGTGAAATGTTTGAAACATATTCACAAATGTATGTATTCACAGATTTTTTACTGTGTACTGTATACATACAGATTGTTGATATCTGCACACAGTAAGACTGAAACAAACTACCACTGTCTACAGTAGGGCTGTGAATTGCTGAAATATAAAATAGGAGTTAAGATATTTTTGATGAACGCAAAATTGTCGTGCATTTACAGGAAATTATATACAAAAACCACCAACACCACTCTAAGTAAAATTGCAAAAAATGTGCCTTTTTATTTTTATTTATTTATTTTTTTGGCTTGTCGCACAGCTCTTGCACTCACTTACCTGATGATATAATGTGCTGGCACTACAGACACACACTGAGCTCTTGAGAACTCCTCTGCTGAGTAACGGAAATGTTGATCGCTGCCACTTTGTCTTGAAAGTTGAAACACAGAAACGGAGTTTCAGACACCAACCGAACACAGCGTTCGTGTGATTTCCATCTCGCAGTGCAGATCGTTGCTCCCCAGTGCTCCATCATTATTAATGACTGTGAGCAACTTCCTTATCCCATCCTCTGCTCTCTTTGTTAAGTCTATTGCAAATTGATCTGGCCCATTTCTGTCTGTGCGTACAGCTGTGTGCGTGCGTGTGTCAGGGGAGATAAATGGCCGTATTAGTGCGAGTTCCTCTGTGGAGTGATCAGACAGAGCAGATGACACTAGTTCAGCTGCCATCACCAGCAGCCAAGGTGTTAACTTCAATTAGATTAATCTGTTTAATTAAGAGTCAGTGACTGCAGAACCATAAACGTGTAATGTTCCTGTAGAGGGGACGAAACGTGACATATGACCACTTTGTAAGTGTATGAGTGTGTGTGTGTCTGTCTGTGTGCGTGTATGTGTTCTTGTTGTCATTCATGCATTCTACTCCCTGCTCAACCTTCCCATTGTCCTAGACAAGCTGAGTGATGGCTGCATAGTTTTTTGCAGCACACACAGATTTTATTTATTTATTAATTTATTGGTCATGTCACATGTCTTCAACTTCTTTTGTTTCTCCAACTCCTTCACCTCTGTCCTACCTTCTCCTCCTCCTCCATCCTCTCCATCACTCCGCCTTCTCCTCTCAGCCGCATAGATTTAACATAAGTCTTCCAGATTTGATTCCAATCCTTATCTGCTGTGAAATTTAGTCGTAAGCGTTGATTCTGCCTCCACCACCGTTCACTCCTCCTTATCTTCTTCCTACTCCTCCTCTTCACTTCTGCCCTCTCTACTTGTCAGTTTCTCTTTTCAGCTTCTAGTCTTTTTATGTTTCTGTAATAGGTTCTGTTTTTCACTCTTGCAACCACATTATCTTCTTCATCAGATGAAATGTCATGCATGTAAGAAATGAGAAGCAGTACGTCAATGCACTCTTTTAATACAAAAGGCAGCACTATAAGGTATCACATAAAATGAAGGGTTACCTCCATTTGTTGTGCTTTGTGTGTCACCCACACATCCACAGCCTTTTTCTCCAGCTCTCCTTCTTTTCAGACTAGTCACTCAGTTAATTACATACATTTTGTGTAAATGTCAGTTACATTAGAAGTTGCCATTTCTCACCCAAATCTGTCTTGATGTGTAAAAGGCAACATCAGTGTTGCTCTGAGGTCTGTTGTCAGAATCTGGTTTATATCTGCTGGCGTAAGGAACAATGGGAGTTAAGAGAGACCCAGAAACACAAAACATACAGGTAATAAATGATGTTGGCCGCTGTAGTTCCCCAAATAATGGAGGAATAACACTCCTGAATATTTATTGATTTTTATATATTTTGTCATCTTGGATTTTGGGAAGAGGTATTGAGACAGCTCGAAGTACTACAAAACCCACAAGCCTCCGTTGTCCATGCTGTGAAGAACAAATTCGTAATCATCTATTGACTGAATTTGCAAACAAATCACAGCGTCATAGTTATTGAATTCATCCCAAATGTATCCAGAATTCAACATAAATCCAGCTTCAGATATCAATATTAGTTCACTTTGGTTATTGGAAGTTTCCTGCCAAAGTGCACCTTGGGAGTTGAAGTTTATTTTAACCCGTTAACGTTTTTACATACACCGGATTGTCATGCAACTTTTTTCTTCCTGGTGTACTTGTTCATTTTTGTACAATTTCATGCAGACACAGGTGGTTGAAATGCTTTAAGTTTGAGTTGGCTGAGTGGGGGGGGGGGGCATCTTGTGCCTTTATTATTTGATAGAAAAAGTGTAGAGAGATGGGAAATGTGACAGAAAAAGTCCAGCTGGTAGAACAGCTCCAGTCACTTTGAGAGTGCGTTAAATTCCATCTACATTTAGTTTCTATGTGATAAATTGTCTGTACAGCTTTAAGCTGGTTCAGTATTTTAGGAGTGATGCACGTTGACAGTTAAGGTTTTGTGTGAGTTAGTGTTCAAACCAAAAAATGGGACAAAACACAAAGGCCTGCTCCGGTGGGAGTGACTTCAGTCTCATTTCAGATGCAGAGACAGAGATACCAGAGTTATCTAGTTATTTACTGGAATGTGATACCTGTGATTTTAAACGTATGCAAAAGAGCCAACCTTGAGTAAACTGGATGATTATTTTCAGTGAGTATTTCCTTCCTCTCGTCCCTGAATTATTAAGGATGTATTCCCCATTGAAAATCTAGTTGATCTAAAACTCATGATCAAGCTGCAAAGACATTTTGTCCCCTGCTCCAGCTCTTTTAGACACGGAAGCCTCAAGTGCTTGAAGATTTCATCCTTTTCTTCTTTGAGAGCTCCTGTGTTTGTTGACTTTGTTTTTTTGGATGTTTCACAAGGCACAGACATACATTATCAAATGTCACTGAGTAAAGTGTTTGTCCAGCTTGAAATAACAGACGGTTCTTGCTGGGTTTTATTTATTTAATTTTTTCCCAGCACGTGTTGAGACCATCATGAAATCAGTCAGTAAAACTCCACTGGCATCAAACTTTGCAAAGGAAGAACTGCTTTTCATTTGATAAGTGAACGCATTAATGTTTTGTGGAGGCTTGTGGGAAGCAGAGTGTCAAAAACCATCAGGAATAGCAGTGAGGAGGAGGTGAGAACTTGCGTAATTATTGACAACAGGCATGCCTTTGAGTGATGATCAACAAGCAATGTCCAACTGCCTTCTTTCATTTACTCCACACCTACATTGTGTCCAAAAACGGAATGGTATTTTTCAGTGCAGGCGAGCAGTGCTTGATTATATTATATATAGAAATTTTTCAGTTAACCAGAGGTTAGTCATTCATCGCCTTCTTTCTTTGATTAAACCTTTTTTCTACTTCTGCGTCTAGAATCTCACTGATGTGGGTTTTGGAGGATCACTGCTGATATTTTCATGCAGAAGCTGCTGCTCAGGGATTTATTTCCTCCTCTCCTGTACATTTCCTAAAACTCTTAATTCTCAAGAATAGTTCCCTAAAATGTGAAAGATTTGTTGTTTTCGCCAAAATCTCTATTTTTCTTCACTGCAGGTAAAGCGCTGTCTCCGGCCAAGAGGACGTCCCAAAGTGGTAACCCCTGGGTCTCGGTGCTTATCTCCTGGTTCCTTGTGCAGGTAAGTGGAGACAGACAAATACAGAATGGTGGCGAAGTTGGAGTCACGACCTGGCTCCAGCTAGTGGATGTATGAAACATTCATGTTGTAGAGAATCGACAAAACCAAACAAAAGAAACCAGGTTGCCAGGGGAGCTCTGTAGTGCCCTCTGGAAGGAACTGCACGGTGCACCCAGTTGCATTAATGCCCACTCCTCCTATGAGGACTTGAATGAAAAAGAAGCAGAAAAACGCACAGTAAGAAAATCCTGATGGCCATGGCAGAGCTGGAGAGCTGTGAAAATGTCCAAAAAAAGCATTTGTCTCAGCCAGTTAAGGCTATCTCCTTGCAGACAACGGCTTTAGCTCTTCATCAGAAATATAAGTCACTTATATCCAAAGGCAAATTGTTGCTGCTAGACAGGTCCTAAAAACACAACAAGGCCGGTAACGCTCAGAATTCCTAATCTATACTCAGGCAGGCAATCAGAAATGCAGAAATTAAAGAAGTAAAGTGTAGCTTGGACCTGATTTATAGCTTCAAATATAACAAAAAATTATTTGTAGGATACTCCATAAAAGTTCACCTTTTTCTTTTACACCGCATCAGATCCGAAAAATAAAACTAAAACAACTTAAGTCCTTTTAATTAGAGTGTGGTCTGAGGAACATGGGCATAGAAATTGCTTACTTCCTTCTAGGATTTACTGTGCTTCCTCAAATTTCATACTTTTTTTTCCCTTGAAACAAGGCAACTTTTCCCAGCTTGCTGCATTGCTCTATTAGTTCCTAATCACATTCACTCATTTGTTGTGCGATCAGTGGCTGTAAAAATATAAAGCTACAGGGTTCAAGAGTACAGCTGCGACACTGGCCTCAGACTTGTTTTAAATATTTGAGTAAAACAGATAATTCAGAAATAAATTCCCGCTGATCTAATAAGCGATGAAGCTTTTTTGTAAAAGCAAAGAAAAAAACCCTCAACCAAGCTGCTATTATTCCAGGATAATAAATGCAAGGTTTGGAAGATAGTGGATCAAAATCAGCTGAGCTCCTGTTTGTATTTTTAAGTCTTGTCACAGAAACCTCCCACAGCCAGAAAGATCCTCCAAAAAGAACCAAATGAGTCAGAGAAACTAATCCAGTCCGGCCAGTTCGATGTGCCCACTTCCTTAAACTACTCAATTTGCATCCATGCAAACCTTCCACATTGTTCTTTAGCTTTGTCCATTTTCATCAAACAAACAATGCCTGAAGTAATTAGTTTTGTTGATGAAAGTGTACCAAAAACAATGATCTGAAATCTTTTGTTTAACGAGTTTACCAGTTTGAAATCATTTATCTAACAGTTTAGGAGCTACAGAACTTATGGGTGCTGTCTTTTCTCATTTAGTAAAAAATTTTTTTAACGACAAAGATGGTTCAAAGTCCAAAGTGGTCTTTATTAACCCAGAGGCACAGTTGGATGCACAGCCTGTAGTATATAAATACAATAATCCCCTACCTTCATTCAAACTTTTAAGTTTAGTGTAGCCAAAAATCCCCTTATTGGGGTCAGAAACTCATACTAACTTTTAAAAAATGGCTTGGAGCGAATTTAAAAAAACATATTGTTGGCCAGAGGATTTAAAATTAGTCAGATAAAGGACAGTTACACGTAAGGACAGTAATCTGAATGTAATGGGAGGTCAGTAAAAGGTTGTTAAAATGTAGATAATGTGTTCCAATCTCATAATTCCACCTAAAAGTCAGTTCTCTTGAAGATAAATTAGTCAGTAATGAATGTAGATAGTTAAAAAAAAACATTGGATTTTTTTAAAATGGTACAAATATTACCTGGAAAGGGTAAAAAACTATGTTTGTCCTCCTCTAGTGGGGTCATGATTGAGCCGGCTGGTCAAAGTCATTATGACTCAGAAATACACTCTGTTTGGGCCATAGTTTCTGGGAAACTATGGAAGGACAGTGGAAGAAAACATAGCCCTGGAGCACTGTGCCTTTTTCTTTCAGTGCATTATGTTTTCCTCAGTTTATCAGTTCGTACAAACATCCCATTCTCACAAATCCGAAATCTCCGTCACACCTTCAGGGCAATTCTTTAAATTTGGTAGAGACATTTTCTTGCACTAAAAGATGAACAAATTAAATTTTGATGGTCAGAGTCACGACTTTAAGAAACTCCTTTGAATTTATTGACCAAATATCAAGGTCATGGTGACCTCACATTCCTGTTAAGGCAATATATCAGGAACTCCCAGAGGAAATATAAATGTACGTATATATACGTAATGTACGTATATATGATATACATTCACTCGGACTCGAGGATGAACTTACGGGTAAAGGTCAATGGTCACTGTGACTTCAGGAAATGCATCTTTGGCTGTAACTGGCCAAGAAGTCAGAGTCTAATTATGAGACAATTTAATACCAACAGGATGCAGTGATGAAATTTTAGATCCAATCGGTCAAAGGTCAGCTTCACCGCTTTTCTGACCAGATTTTCACCCTGATTCTGGCAACTTCACTGCTTGTTGGGGGAATTCAACCTTGAGGTGGCATTTCTAGTTTTCCATTATTCGAAGAAGGAAAAAATCTGCCTCGAGTGGTTTTCTTTTCACTTCTATTGTGTCTACTAAGTGGGGGATAGAAGGAGTCAATATTTTCTGTGGAGAAAAAATGGCAGAGGGGAGGTGGATGAGGATCGAGAGGAGCAAATAGGTCTGACTGTCCCGTCATTATCAGACGTGAGTGTTAAAGGCTGAATGGATTGTCATTATTTGCACTCGTTCTCCCTTTCTCTCACTCTTTGTCCCTTTCTCGTCATCTTCTGCTCATCCCTCACCACTCTCAGGACTGGAGGAGGAGCAATTAGATGGAAATTGTTAGCTGCACTGCCACCGCCATCAGAGATTATTGACTTTCATCCTCTTTCTCTCTGTCTCTTCCTCTGCCATTTGAAATGATTCAGTGATGACAAAAGTCTGATTGTAATCTCGCCTCAAATGCTCACACTGCAGGATGAAAAGGAAGGAGGCGGAGGAGGGGGAAGGCACAAGCCAAGCCTTTCTTTTATTGGACTTTTAGGTAGAGGACTCCATGAATGATGAGAGAAGAAATACAGAATAAATTAAAAAGATGCTTGAAGTGGATAAATCTTGATATACAGCAGGTGTGGTGAAAGTAAACCGCAGCCCGCCACAAATTAATGTGATCGAAAAGATGAACATGAGATTGTAAAATCAAATCAAATTAATTTATAAAGCACCAAATTATAATAGTTACATCAAGGCACTTTACATAGAGTGAACAGAATTGTTTGTGTAAAGTTTTCTCCAGTCCATTCATGGATTTACACTCTTGTGACTCCAAGGATAAAGTCAGCCAATAACTGTCTTTGCAAATGTTTTCAAGTCTCTGGAAACTTTCTATAAAAATTGGTCTGACTGTTGTAATCGCTGCAGTCACATTCCAATTCAGAACTACAATCTCCCTGTTCGTCAAGGTGGAAACTGAATTACCTCTCCAAGCTTTTTCACTTGTGGACAAATTTGCATGGCAGAACCACCCATCCATTCATCTATCCATTCATCCACCCATTCACCCATCCATCCATTCATACATCCACCCATCCATTCATTCATCCACCCATTCACCCATTCATCCATTCATCCATGTGCTGGAAGCTAAACAGAGTAGCACTGCCTCATCCTCCAGCTCCTTCTGGGAGAGTCCGAGGTAGTCCCAGTCCAGTGTGGTTATGCTTCTCACGATCATAGTTTGGTTGTTTGTGATGGTGTTTTCAAGCTTTGGACCACAACTAAAGGTCATGACCGTAGGTGACAGCTGGAATTTAGATTCACTGGCAAATGTAGAACTCATCACAATCCAGTACATCATCCATATTACTGCTGATGCAACAAGAATTTGCCTATTGATCTCATGCTCAGGATCGGCTCCTTGGCAGCGTGCCAGGCCTTCAGATTTTGAGGCACTTTCTCTCATCTCCACTGGAAACTGTCTGATGAATTCATCAGAACAACATGAAGCTCTGTCGTCGTCTTTACAAAGTGGAAGTGTGTATGCATGGAGGAGTGTGTTGTTGTCGTACTATATATTTCTTGCCCCAAAGACACAAAGGTTTGCTTTTTACAAAATAGTAGCTTGTTGATTTACAAGCTGTGGTGAGAAAAGGTGTGTGCACCATTTCTGTTTCAACATATAAAGAATACTCCCAAACACGCTGGGCTTTCTAACCAACTGACTTCACAGGCTGTCATTTAGAACTTATTACTCGCTGTAATTAGCAGAAAGTTCTTTGAACACTCTCAACTTAAACAGCTGACTTTAAAATTTTCAACTGTACTGCAGTTTGTCCCGAGTTAATAAACAAAACAACAACTTTTATCCAGACACCCACTCTGTTTATCCGGGATCAGGTCATGGTGGCATGAGGCTAATCGGGGAATTCCGGACATCCTTCTCTCCAGATGTAATCCCTGCAGCGAGTTCTAGGTCGGTAGGAGGCTGCTCTCCTTTCCTGAACGGTTATCATTGTCTCTAATTGATTATTTCTTTAGCTTCCGACTTTTCTGGTCACAGTGAACAATGGCGACCGAGAGACAGAGAATCTTGCTGGATTTGGAGTTGTTGGATGTTGAAGAAAGTATCCTTACAACATCTACATCGCAACAGAAGAAGAAGAATCTGGAAATACGGAACCGGAAATGCGTTACTACCAAGCAAACCAATCGCAGCCCTCTCTGTCTGCGTCGCCTCGACACGGAGTTAAATTTTTTGGTAGATGCACGTCAGGCTACGGCAAGCCTGATTTAACGCAGGACCATAAACCAGGCTTAAGACAGTTCTGGAAAAGCACTGACTGTGTCATCCGAAGCGTCACCCAGCTTCTTCCACTCAATTCTTTTTATTTAATAAAAGTCTGTGCAAGCCACAGTGTGCTTTCACTTATTTCAGGGGAATTTATGTACGCTGCTTTTCAGTTAAAAGTCTTTCAACACGCAACACAAAAGCATATACAGGACACATGCATGCACACGCACACACACACACACACACACACACACACACACACACACAGCAGTCGTCCATGCTGGCCTGTTTCTGAGTTAATAGCTAATTAATGCTCTGGTAGAGCAGGCTCCCAGGGGAGCATTAGAGAGACACCCACTGACTTTGTCTGCCAAAGGTTAGAGATGCTCTCTTACCCACTTCCTCCGTTTCCACTTTTCCACTTTTGTTCTCCATCCTCATGTCATTTTCTCTCTCGTTCTGAACCCATTTCAATAATATGACATCATTCCTCCTAATTCCCCATCATTACCTTCCCTCCTCTCTCCCTTTACCTTTCGGTTCACGTCAGATTTAGAGATCAAAGAGTTGATGCTTTCTCAGTAACATATATGTCAGTGATTGGAATGGAAGTTGCTCCAACTCCAGTGGAGTTTCTCAGCAACCGATCATGAAACACATAATAAATGGGAGAGGAAGTTGGTCCCACCTTGTTTATTCCTCGGTACGATACTGCAGTTACCACTTTGTTCTGCACAATCAGCCTCAACGGCTCATGTCCAGATAAAGAGAGCACAATCTGATGATGATGATGAAAAATCTACAAAAAAGGTTTTAGCCAGTACAGAGGAGGTAATGACGGCTCATGCTTGAAAGAGTGTTTATGCTCACTTTTTGTTCCTCTACTGAATTAGGCAGGGTGTGTTACATGTGGATAGGAGACGATTTCCATTCAAAGCCCTCACATCTTTCCATAATTCAAGACTGTGGTTAGCGAAGGGTGTAATTTATACACCGACTGAATAGTCAAACAGCACTTTCTCCTTAGACACAGCCAATACAAAATAGTGCACATATTCCAGCGTAGTTACTTAACATAGTTTGTTCACCTTTTAGATCCTTCAATGTCACATAGATCACAGCTTCAATTTAGCTATGAATTGTACTTTTAAGAAAATGATAAATACGGTAACTTTAATTTTTGGAACCATCTATTAAATATGATGAAGATCCGTATAAGCATCTTATTATTGGTTGCATTTTTGGATAACTTGGTTGAAATTACTGTAGCTGGCTGAAGGTTTAAAGCTGCACCAACCAATATATATCTATTTTTTTTACAGTGGATGAAATGAGTAATATGATGGGAAAGGTGCCCCCAATTTTATTACATTTTCTTATTGTTGCTGTGAATTTAATGAAAAATATTTTACGTCTATTTGTTTCTCTCAATTTATTTTAATTTTGTCATATTTCAACATTACATAGTTGGAGATGTTAAAGAAGCTCAGTGGAGCTTCTCCCTTCACTGTGTATTTGTTTTCTGACTATTTTCTTTGTGCTTTAAGTTTTGAACAAGCATAAATAAATAAAACTAAAACTGTGCTCAACCCATTTTTTATTTTTCCAGTCTGCAACTTTACAGTTTCTGTTCACTGTCAGGCTCTTCCAGTTAGAGTAAAAGGAAAAAATACTTGATAAACCACTATATGCAACCTGCTACCACACAACTGTCTGATAATCAGCTTTAAAAGCTAGTTGGTTGAGCATTTGTCTTCTAAACAGCTCATATAGATATTTTCCTTAGGAGCTGATAAAAAAACAAAAAAAACAAAAACCGGAGCAAAATTTGCCAAAAACAGCTCTTTGAAGTGATAATTCTGTATTCTGTGTGTTCATGCGTGTTATTACAGCTTATTGCACTACACACAAGTGGCCAAAAAAAAAAAAAATCAAAGCATGAAGCTTTAAAAATTCTGTTGTGTTGGCACATATATGTTTGTGACTTCCTACATTATAAATGTGATCACGATTGTGGTTATTTTACGAGGATGTGATAAAGTTAAAGGGCCCAAAGCTCTCACCACTTTCATCCTTGGCTTTCGTGTGTGCGCGTGTGTGTGTGTATCAAACTCACAGTGAGTCATGTTCGCATTCGTTCTGTCATCAGAGAAGGTGTTGTAGAGCAGTGGTGATAACGGGGTCATAATTTTCCTCCATTATAATTCAACCACTCAGTCAGGTAGGAAGTGTGAGCTTCACACGTTAGAGTGTTGTCAGGATTGTAAGATGGACGACTCTCCTAATCAGGCGCCAGAAATTCAAAATGTCGCTTGATGGGGCTGTGATGTCACAAGAGCACTGTAGCTAACAGCAGCAGCCTTAATTAAAGCTGAACGTTAGACTCGACCAACGTGTGGCCCTTTAAGGGTCCCAGGATAGTGTTGAACAGTTTAATTTTAAAAGCGTTGCCCTCTGAAGGTGTTTGTCGAATCGATCTTTGATATCACCTCCCAGCTGCAGCACAGACAGATAATCATATCTAAAAAAAACAAAACAAAACATGAGGGCCAAAGTGGACATAAGCTCAATTATCTAGGGATCCTAAACTTAAAAATGTAAGTAACCTCTGGCCTCCATAAAAACCTACTTAAAGACCCAATGTGAGGAATTTTAGTTAATTTCAATGGCGTCAGGACTTTCTTTGGGGAGACTTGCTGAGGAAGCAAATTTTCTCTGTGCTCGAGAGACTGTTAGTAAACTGTGGAGCCAATCACGGGCCAGTAGACAACTTCTAGAAATTAGAGGTGAGAACCTGACACCTGCAGCACAATGCAAGCGAATTCTTCAGTGAATTAATGGAGAACTTTTGTGAAGCATTCAAAGAACAAAGTTAGATGTTATTTTAAGGATTTCCATCGAAAACCAGATAAGGTGCAGCTGCTTCTAAATCAGGCTTTTGATCACCTTATCTAACCGGATATCTCGCCACCCTCACCAGGTAATTGCTCAAGGTGGGATTTTGTTGGCTCTATTAAAATAATTCTATACAGAGTTTGGTTGAGTTCACCTTTTTTTGCCTGTTGAAAGAAGCAGATCGCTGCAAAAGGTCGTAAAAAAGCAATGAAATGCACCACTCGGTCAAATTTTGGGATGATGTCTTGCTGGGAAAGCTAATTTGTTTGTTTTTCTTTCCCCCCCCCTTTCCTTTTGTTTTTGCTTTTTCCCTCCAGCTGGTGCTGTTTTCGGGGAAGCTCAACACCATCGCCAGCATTGTGACCATTTTCTTCCTGCTGGTGTACGCTGCTGTGGACTTGGCCTGCCTCGCTCTGGAATGGGCCTCTGCACCTAATTTCAGGTACACACACACTCACCAACCAGACTCCCTCCCGTGTTTATCTTCTTCCTCTGCTGTTGTTTATGTGTGCGTGTGAGGAAGTGGTTGTTTGCCAGCTGGATGCTGCTACAGCGACAGTGTACTAATTAAGACATAAAACTGGCCACTCCTTATAGCCCCATATTGAACTGGGACTGACAATAAAACCACAAGTGTGTGCGTGTATGTGTGAAAGTGAGTGAACTGGATTTTCAGGTTCACAGATTTAAATTTACAGCATTTGTGTGTTTGTGTCAGTGTGTAGTTTGTTCTCTGAGGACACTTGCAATGACCCTGATTTATAAAAGCTCCCCAAAGCCGATCTTTCACAGCTGTAGCACGTTCGATTCACTTTGCGATGCTTTTATGAGCTTTTCCATATTTTTCATGTGAAATGTTGATGGTGTCACACAGAAAATATCTTGTCATCCAAATCTTTAATTTATAAAACTATATCTCCAAATCCAATCCTGTATTGTTTTTTTTTTTTTTTTTTTTGTCGTCGTCGTTGAATTTTTTATTTTTTATTTTTTTAAGACATCCCTCCATTGATTGAATTCCTCACTGGCTGTGAAAAACATTTCAAACATGATAACTGCTTTCTCTTTTTATTTGCTGCGGAGGAGAGAAACAGTTTAAACACCCTGCATCACTTTATTGTTATGACAGATCGCCTCCAGTTAATGCATCTTTTGGTGTGTTACGCATCCCTCTGCACTGATACCTGAAAATGACTCGTAAGCCATGAGACGACCCACATCAAGGACACATCGGTCAAGTCGGCCACTGTGTACACAGTGTAAACGCTCTGTTTGTCTGGAAATCAAAGAGATTGAGAAGTTTTGTCGTCGTTTTTTTTTTTAAATTTTTATTGTAGTATTGATTCCAAGCACATAGTGGGATTTATTGAACCTTTTGAATATTTGCTCGGGTGATGTGAGTGGATTAAACTGATAGTTTCATATTGCACACTCCACTTGTAGTCTTGTATACCTCTGCCAAAGCAATATGGGAATTGAATGCCTCAGTTCGAGTGTAGAGGCGGAGGCTGAGAACTGACTCACCTGTAAGATGATGCTTTTCAACATGAGCGGCTTCCTTCTTTTCATATTGAAGCTTGGCTTTTACACTAAACAGAGCCACATCAGCACACTGAGTCCAATCCTGCTGTCTCATTTCGAAGCAGGTCACTAATGCAGCAATAAATATATGAAAACGAAAAAGTCTAAGTGGTCTCAAGATGTTTTTCCATCTGAGACTCGCAACTCAGGCCCCTTTTAGTGCCCATAGAACTGCAGTGCAGCTGAAAGTATTTTCTGTTATGAGCGCTGGCGCCACATATTTAATATCAGTCAGAATGTGGTCTATTGCCTGGTAGGGTTTTCAAGGAAACATAGTTAGCAGTAGAAAAAAATTCAGTATAAATAGTAAAATATTTTTAATAAGTGGAAAAAACATATTGCCCATACACATCTAAAAAGATGTATAATACGACCGCTGGTGTTACTGTAGCTCACAGAAGGTTTCCTCTTATGAGAAATTCTTCCACTTGCCCAGAATTGTGCGTTCAGTGATTTTTGGCAACCAAACGGCCCTAAAACCAAAGAACTTCATGGAAAAATGATGATAGGGAAGCTTTTTGTCAAATCAAAAATTGCATTACTTTGCCTACATTTCGTATGAATATTGAAATGCATCAGTTCCAGCTGCCACCAGAGTGCACTGTCAACAGCAGTGTGCAGCGCTGCACTTGAGTCAGGAATTGCTCGTTGCAGAGTGAGAGAGTAAATAAGTTTGAGTTGCCGGCGTTTCCTCTGGCGTCCTCCGTATGTGCTATCTGCTCGCGCCTCGTTATCGCTTCGTGACCGCTGGCGAAGGCTACAGGACACAAAGTTAGCTACTGAACTTTGTTTCCCACCGTCGACCCCCCCCCCCCCCCCCCCCCCCAGTTGGCTGGGGGACCGTGGGGCCCCCCAGATTTGATAAGGCGGGCTTGTTGCCTGGCCAGCTGCCTGTTTTGGGCCTCCTCTCCCCTGAGTTGTTAATTCTCTTATTTCATTGTTGCTGTGTCACTGGGCAAAATTTTAATGCCGGTTGTTTGTGTCATTTTATTGGTTTATTTATGATATTATTATTTTTTTGTTTCCTGTGCTCTTTGGTTCTTTCCCTTCGCTCTCTGCCTGGCTCTCTCCCACATCTCTTTCCAGGCGAAAAGAATTAAAAGCCATTTAGCGCCGTCTCTCCCCCTGAGAACTGCTCTGTAATTAGCATAACTAATTTAGCAGAAATATTTCCCTTTCCCTTAAATTTGCCGTTGTGTAGGGGAGGGGAGGGACTGAAATTATGATGTAGCGGAAAAGATGTCTGCTTGTTAAGAGTGTCTGTGTGCTTGTGTGTGTGCGTGTGTTTGCAAAGAGTATATACAACAGAAGCAATGCAATTTAGAAACCGAGTGAGTGTGTGTGTGTGTGTGTCAGAGATCTAAGTCATGCTGGGTGATTTTTTTATGTTTTATTTTCTTGATTATTGATGTGTGAGTTGATCTGCCTCTTAGACTGTGTGTGTGTGTGTGTGTGTGTGTACTTGGGAGTTTTCCTTGTTTGTATTTTTATCTTTGTGTGTGTGTTTTGTGTTTTGTGAAGAGGCTTGTGTTGGCTGCAGCTTTATCAGTGGTGGCTCCGGCTCTCTGCAGCATTCCTCAGGGGGTGCTGTGTATCCTGCTGCTGTTTCTGCATGGGCTCTGGCCACTTGAACTTGTGGCTTAAATACGCATGAAAACACACACACACACACACACACACAAACACATATACACCCAGTATCGCAGGGTCACTGGCCAGGATTCAGGACACGACTCAGAGCTCCACAGTGATGCCAAAGGTTTTTGTGGAAAGTGTGAAACTCAGTCGCTTCCAGACGATGACCTTCAGTGAGGCTGAGAGCAACAATACCAACAACTGGCTGCTCAGAAGAAACACACATTTTCACTCTTTGCTATCAAACATCCAAATTGCAGCAGGATTCTCTGCAGCCACCTCGATTGTCCTAGTAGTAATCTGTCAAATCCAGCAGCCGCACCTCCAGTTCAAAAAACAAAAAAAGCTTTGTCTTCTGCTCCGGCCCAAACAAGAGTCGTGTTGATTCAAATATACTGTGACGAAACAAGATCGAGGTTGTGTAAAGAAAAGAAAAAGTCCTGATGAATCAGTGACAGCTTGAAATGTTGCTGGAGAATCATTATCTGTTAATGATGATGACTGAAGACTGAGTGATATTCAAAATGTAATAATTTTGAAATATTAAAGATTACAGATATAATTGCTAGTTATTATCAGTTGTTCATGGAAAGATTACTTTTATGCCTATATTTCATATATAATAGTACAGACAGATTCCATTTTATACTGCAAATATTAGCCCAAATCTATTGAGGATAAAGATCCATCATTATCTATCCCACATGCTTTTCCTTTATTTCTTTTATTTTGTCAAGCCAGCTCTGATTTCCTGTGTTGCATTGAAGTGACTAAAGTTAACACACTCGTGAAAATGGTTGAAAATTGTAGTCTGTGGTTGTTAATCCAGGAAAAATGATCACATCATCACCCAGTTTGGGCTTTAGACTTCAAATTGTTCATCAGAGATTCGAAAACTGTGTGGAGGAGTCGGAAAGACGCAGGTGGTCAAACATAGATGGCGGTCGGAGCAGAAACCATGTTGGAGGCATCAGCGGTTTGACTCCTGACCAATCAGACGCTTTCCTGCATGTTGTCACCTCATTTCCTTTTTCTTACACTGTCCCGTCTGATAAAGGGATAAAATGCCCCAAAAAAGGCAACATAAGATCCAGTGAACACTCTTTTCATTTTAACCCCTGGCCACGCCCACTTGTGATGTCACGACGTCTGGGTGTTTACCTGTACATGAAGTCTTAATGACTCTTAATGCCAGAGGTTTCCGAGATCTGGACCCACAAAGGCCCGACCGGCTCTCTGTGTAAACTTTACAGTGGACTTAGATCAGGTTGAGCTGATTGGTGATGCAGTAACAGCTAATATTCTCATAACACAGTTTTTCAGGTAACGTGATGACCTGAGACCGAGCCTGTCGTGTGCTGGTTAACCAGGCTGATGTAACGTCTCACACACTTATAGACCCAGGCAGCTGCTGGCAGCAGGAGGATAAAGTTTCTGTCCCCGCTTTCCCTCAATAATGACGTGTGTTTTGGCTAAAAGCCAGGTCCCGTCCCTCAATCTTCATCGCTCTCCGTTCCTTTTTCTTTATGTCTCTAAGGACTTGATTGGCAGCGATTATTTCAGGGCTCTTTTGCTGTGTCAGCTAAGTGACATCAGTCGCTGGAGAAGGGGCGAGAGCGAGGTGCCGCTGATGTTGGCGGGACGACAGAGACAAAAGCTGGGGAGGGAGGGCCGCCTTTTATCGTAATTACACCCACTCTCCAATGGGCCGGAGAGAGGGATAAGATGGGAGGACTGGGGGCTCCACCGATGCTAAGTGATCCAGTCAAAAAGAAATAAAAGCAAAGTTTTAAGACGGAGGGCAGAGAAGCAAAGCTGCAGCCTCCAACCATGACACTCAGTACTTAGTTGTGTCCCATTTGGTCAAAACACTGTTTGAGCTTTCTCCCCCCAACAAGGGAAAGTTTAAAGGTAAAGCTGTTTTCATCAGTAAAGTCCACGCAGCAAGCGTGTGTTCAGCAAGCAGCCCGTATGATTTTATACACTCAGAAAGGAAAACGTTCTGCTCTGAGCACGCTTATCGGTGAGAAGCAAAAACACAAATGTCTCCACTTGAACACAGCAGTCCTTTTGTTCCCAACACAAATCCAGCCCAGATACTCGATCAATATTAGCAGGTGGTTTTAAAATCTTAAAAATCTTGCTGATAAACAAAACACAACACAGAAATTATGGGCTGGCAAAAATCCATTTTAACTTAATAACAACAGCAAAATTCGCAACTTACCGCCATGGAAGAGTAGCACCTTTTTATATGCTGCCAGATGAATTTTGTGCCTTTCTGTTTGAACTGAGGACGCACACACAGGCAGAACTGAAGGGATGTCATCACATGCAGTTACAGAGCGCCCACACAGACACAGACACAGTTAGCTGTCAGTTGCCATTTAGACTCTCATCTGTGTGAGATACCATACCTGAGTTCAGCGGAGCTGCTGTCTTTGTAGTCTAACAGCATCACTCTGTGCTTCCACTGCTTTGTGCCCTGAAAAATGGAAAAGGGGCAAAACTGAACAGATTCACCAGCACCAGTGGGAATAGGAGCAGGAGTTAATAAATAATCAGTGTCCACTTCAAGTTCTCCTGAGCTGACCAAAGCCAGATGTTAACGGGTCTTTTATATACGATCTATAGCTACATTCTCCCTCTCTATGTCCCCCAGTGTCCTGTCTGTCTGCACAGTCCCTTCTAACAAGGGTGTAAAAGATCCCAAAAGACAATAACGGATCACCAAAGTCTGTTGGTTTCATCCTCTGGGGATGTGAATGTATAAAAGTTTACAGCACTCTGTCCAGTTGTTACTTAGATGTTGGTAAAATCCACAGTCAGTCTTGAATTCTGGATTTTAGCAACTTTTTAATTTCCCGTTCTGAACACATCAGGGAAGAAAACTTGACCAGGAGCCAGAGCGTGTTTCTATCCAGCACTTTCTGTTTTTCGTCTTCTCTAATTTCCCTTCCTGCTGGTCTCGCCCCCTGCCATCCTCTCAACACATTAGCACTTTCCTGCTGGGTAATGTTGACTGGTCACCCCCCACCCCCACTCCTCACTGAGTTTGATCCTAGGAGGAAGCCGGTCGGTCATTTGAGCCGTATTGTGTATTACAGCTGGAACTATTTTAATGGCTGTTTACAGACAGGCCACAGTTATTGCAGGAAAATGTGTGCCCATTACATGATCCTCTAAAAATCAGTGCACCTGCTGCGTCATTTCCACCTCTTTACACCATTTTCAGACAGGTTCATATGTGCATCGGACACAAATAACAAACTCATTTATATATGAATTGAAGCCTGAGCACACAAACATGCAGAGTTTCACCACAGTCTGTGGAAACATCTGTGTCTGGGGTTTGTATTCATTATTTTCATCCCAACATTAACTCCACATTTGTTTTGGTGCTGTTGTGCATTCACACACTAGAAAATTACTCAGTTGGTGTGTGTGTTTGGTTTTTCTGATGCTAAGATTCACACAGTTTTCTTTTGTTAAAGTCAGACTTTTTTTTCATGTTGGTGAGATATATATTAATGAGAAAGTTTCAGAAATTAACATTCTTTTAATTGTAGTTTTATTCCTCGTATTTTCTGCCAGGCTTTTCCTTAAATGTAATCAATTTTTCTGCCAAAAAAAACCCCAATGAACTTCTGAATAACTTTACAGGTTGATTCAATCACATAAAAATGCTCTCTAATCATTATTTTATTGACAAAGATAAAAGTTCAAAGCTCATAATAACTTTCTAAGTCACTCAGTGAGTATCAGCTGATCACTCTGGACACGTTTCCATCAAATTAAGAGGATGATGAGATAACCAGCTTCCTCCAACCGTGCAGGATAATACGCATTCAGAAATGCAGGTGTCCAATTCATATTTAACCAGTATCACAAGTGCCAATGCCAATAAACTGTCTCTATGGAAACTGTCTTAAATGTTACTGCTGTAAATTCTCTTTGGCTGCTGTAAATGCCGTTATGTCTTTCTATAACTAAGAAAACAGTTTTAACTGTCTTTGATGAGGCTAGCCTTTTTTTTTTTTTTTTACTGTGGCCTCTACAGTAACCTTTTTTTAAACTTCCTGGTTCCTTCCTCAGGCCGACCTTCCGTTACTTCACCTGGCACACCTGTGTGTTGGGCATTGTGGGTTGTGCCATCATGATGTTCCTGATCAACGCCATCTACGCCTCGGCCAGCATCGCCTTCATGCTGCTGCTGCTTCTGCTGATTCACTACCTCAGTCCCACCTCCAGCTGGGGATACATCAGCCAGGCTCTCATTTTCCACCAGGTCTGACACACACACACGCATATAATACAGGCTTGTCATTACTACAGCAACTAAAATCTCATCCCCTCAGCTTTACAAGACCCTGTACTGCTGCCAAGCAATCGTTCTATCAGGTTTATAGAGACATGCAGACATAAACACACAAACACCCACACACACACACACACACACACACAAACACAGACAGACTGTTCACCGATGCCTCTCTCTCATATCCAAGCTCTTTGAATTTAGCAGACAAACACAAACATTTTCCTTCTCTCTTTTCCTACGACTACACACACCGTCGCCTTGTCATTTCTACAGAATCGATCTGTCACTTTTATATCAGGTCTATCAGACACACATCCTCATCTTCTCGCTCAACATCTTCTCTATTTAGGGGAGACACACACATACGCAGCTTTACATCATCCCGTCTCTGTGTCCTCTATCCTGCGAGCCTGTTGCTCTCAAGGAGAGGGAGGGATGTTGCCAGGAGGGCCTGTTGCCGAGGGGAACCGTTGCCAAGGCTGTGGACCGGGGGCTATGGGCGGGAGGGAAATGACAACAAGGGCTCAGTCTGCCAGCAGCTCGTCAGGAGACGGAGTGTTACTACAACCACTTAACTTATTACGCTTTTCCTTCCCATCCTTTTCCTTAATAATGGCACAAAAGCACAAAGATGCAGAATGACCACAGAGAGATGCGACAACACTGCTTAAAGACACAAAATGACCACAAAGAGGCACCAAACGACAAAGCTGCAAAAAGTCATAAAACAGCTACAAAGGAGAGATGAAGAAAGGAAGAGGTGCAAAACATCCACTTAGAGACACAAAATGGCCACAAAAGACACTAAATGGCTACAAAGAGACGCAGAAACCCCACAGAGAATAGCAACAGTTCTGCAAACACACAAGAAGACTACTTAGAGACACAAAACAACTACTGAGAGACATAAAACAACTGTAAAGACACAACAAGCCCACATAGACATGCAAAATATCCACTCAGAGACACAGACAAAGAGACAATATGACCATAAAGAGACTTCAAAGAAATAAAAAAAATGGCAAAGAGCCACAAAATGAGTAGACAGAAATGTGTACAATGTCCAAAAGTAATGCAAAATGACCCCAACATGACACTTCACAACTCGAGGCAGATGCAGTTGTGTTGCATCATTTGTAGTTTTTTATGTCTTGTGTGTGTGTGAGGCCCATAATCTGCCCGTGGCTGCAGGCTGTTTGGAACAGAGTTATTAACTGATGTTATTTAATATTAAAATACTCTAAATGAATAATGTTGGTATTAATAATGTATATTATTCGTTTTTATTATTTCGAAGAACCAGAGCTTTAAATGTGAGTTAACACATTTTTACCAGATTAAAGCTGAACAGAGGCCACGTGTGTCCATGTACACGTCTGTGGCCGGACACCAACTGGGTGACATTGAAACAGGAACTGGAGACACAACAACAATTTACAAAAACACCAAACAAAAAACATACAGACACAACTGGAGATTAAGTGGCGATTGTCAACAGCATTAAGGAGAGAAAGAAGAACGAAGAAAAAGACAAACTGAGGCAAGAATCGACGATGATATCACCGGAGGTAGAAGACAGAGACAGAATACGAGCAGCAAGAAGGAATGAGTGATAGAGAAACCAAGTGATGGATGAGAGCGGAGAGACGGAGAAATAATGATATCCTGATGGATGAGAAACGGGGAAATGAAGAGATAAAGAGAGACAGATGATTAGATGAGTGCAGCCAGTTGGACATTGTTTTTTTTATTGAATTTTTATTTTTTGTTAAACCGGATGGAAAACAGTTATGACGGTTTTGATGGTAATAATGTTGGAAATGGATGCATCTTTATTTTTGGTTGTGCTTTGATAGACGTCATATAACAGAAATGATCACAATCAGCTCGATTTGTCTCCGCCTTCTCCGGCTAAATCCGGGCCGGGACACAAGAAGATTCCGTCTTTCATTTGTCTGACAATTTCATATCATTGCCTCAAGTCCATTAAACTCACCCTGTCAGCGTTTTCAAGTATATTTAGTCAGTTCTCAAGCGACTCTTCTATTTAAAGGATGTATTTCGTGCAGCCCAAAAAAAATCCCACCAAAATAATCACTTATTTAAGTGATTGGAGATCCTTCTTCTGCCGTAAATGTGAGCTCACAGTCGACTCCAGTGAAGTAAAGTTGACGACGACGCCTTTACTCACTCTGCTCTGACATTGCGGACGTGTCGTCACAGTTAATGGTCATTAATTCCAATGAGCGTCTCGAATGAGTGGTAATCATTTCTTAGCAGACTTTAGGTTCACACCTAATGTTTGGTTCCACTTGGTTACATTTCCTTAATGGTACCTTGATGCCGCCTCATCAGCACTGTGTTAGAATCCTAATGACGGCTGTGTTGTAGTGCGCATTGTACCACAAACTGACACACACAGGCTGTTACAGGGTGAGTGTTTGCTTATCGCACACTAACTACTTTTTTTAACGACATAAAATGACACATGCACAAACACACACATGCCAAAGACTTATATCCTAATGGGACTCTGATTAGAGATGTAATTAGGTTCTACATTAAGAGAAGTTCCTGCAATTAGAAGATTACAGGACATGCATGTATATTAGATAGAGGTGTGTATACACACACACACAGCTTTGTGTCAGCTCGATGAGAAGCTTGAACACAGGTGAAGATGACATGCATGAGAGGCAGGTGTGACAGTTCATCGTCTCCAAACGCAGATCTACTGATGAAACTGGTTAAATTGGCCACCTTTCCCGATAACAGCCGGTAACAATCTCCCCTCTCACCCACAGGTGCGAAAGTACCTACTGATGCTCGACGTGAGGAAGGACCACGTCAAGTTCTGGCGGCCTCAGATCCTGCTGATGGTGTCCAACCCTCGCAGCAGCGTGGGTCTCATCACCTTCATCAACGACATCAAGAAGAGCGGCCTGTACGTGCTCGGCCACGTCCAGCTGGGAGACCTGAGTAAGGACGCCGATGCCAACATGCTGTTCTGTCTCTGATTGCATTCAGCTGTGCTCTTTGTCATGTTACATTAACCTCACACCTGGCGGCCATAATGGAAAGGACTCTTACTTTAAAACGGCGCTGCTACCCAGAGTTGTGTGTTGCTTGATAACATCAGCTCATCACCGGTGTTGGCAAGTTTACTTCTGCACCACGTCTCATCCAAACCAGCTCAGTGTGAGAGGGCGGCTATTAATTATAAGAAAAACAAACCAGGGGTGGTGATGGAAAATAGTTACCGGATAATTTAACATTATTATTTAGAGGCAAAAGTGACAAAACTAAAAGCTTCAAAATTGTTGCTGAATTTTAACAGGAATTTATAACATGATGAATGAAAAAGTAGTTTATAGAAATGGACACAAACTTTGTGCCAGTAAAATGAAGCCAATGCTGACGAGCCAGACTGTATTGACATGGAATGAAAATTGTCTGAATGTTTTCCTAATGAGTTTATGGTCTCAGTCTCAAGTCTTCAATACTACATGATCAATAATGATCAAATCAACCTAAATGAGTTGGGCATGTATAAAAGACGGGGCCCAGATGAAGCTAAATATATTTTAGAAAATGGGCATTTCTCCATTCATTTTGTGTTTGATGAACAATCATGATGGGTGATGTCATGACTCCGAAGTGTTGTCATTCTGGATCAGTTCAAAGTGGCTGTGAAGTCTTAACAAATATACTTGTGTACAGCCTTTTCTGCACACACTCACACTTTAAAGGTGGATGGAGGTGGTTGTTTATAGTGTCGGTGGAAGACTGGGATCAGCCCGGAAACCAAATCCTTCCAATGTCTCTTAGTGGAAGGAATGAAATGTTCATTGGCCGCTGAAGAGTCCTCCTCTCATTCGAGGAGCCACTCGGTCTTCAGAAACGTGGCGTCGTACATTGAAGAGGATTTTCATTTTGAGGTCTCCCAGCGACTTCCACATCATCCTCCCTGTGTGTTTAGTGTGTGTTTGCTTTGCCACTTGTCCCGCAGCTGTTTGCCTTAAAGCTGAACACGGCGAAAACATCCACAGGAACGACAGCTTTGTGTATGAAGCTGGTAGATCTTTCCTCTGCATTACATCCTTTATTGATGTTTTCTTTTTGAATGATTGATCGCCTGCCCGTCTGTTTTTGCTTCCATATATCTTTCTCTGTCTCACAATCTCTTTATGCTGTGATTTGTCCTTGCACCTTTTTCAACCCCCCCCCATCTCAGCATCTCTTCCAGTATCTCCCTCACGCTCTGCCTCTAATTCAGTGTCTGTCAACCTGACTTCTCTACTCTCTCTGTCTCTCGTATACTCGTGTGCCTTTTGTTTTTTGGCCTTCAGCAGCTTTCATCCTCTCTGAATCCCAACCTGTCTCCGTTGAGCTGTCAGCCATATTTTCTCACCCAAAAACATTTTTCTTTGCTCCCACCCTGGCAGACACGCTGCCGTCGGATCCCCTGCAGTCCCAGTACGACTCCTGGTTGTCCCTGGTGGACCATTTGAACATCAAAGCCTTCGTCAACCTGACGCTGGCAGATTCTGTTCGTCACGGAGTCCAACACCTGCTCTTCATCTCCGGACTAGGTCAGTGCAATCGTGAAAAGTGCCATTGTTATTTATCCAACATCCCTGTTGATCAGTAGAAACATTCAAAATCCAACATTTATATCAGAGATTAAAGATTTAGGAAGCCTATATATTATTATAATTGTGATTTATCAGAACAAGTTTCACTCTGATCTTTTCTGCTCATTCGGCAGTTCTTGTTTATTACATCATCTAGTAACTTTTTGATTTCGCTGCTTTCCATTGAATGTGATTGTTTGGGGCAGATCCGTGACAATTTTTTTCACTCTGGCCACAGTTGCTCACATAGTTTAAGTTCTGGTTTTCACAGAAAACAATGTGTGTCTGCTCTTGTTTTCATAAACTGGAGATTTGACTCATTTGTTTTCTTGTTGTCGTCTCCCTGCTTGCCTCTGTTGTCACTCAAGTCGAACTTTAACCACACTATCTCTTTGCCTTTTTCTTTATCAGCCGTTGGCTTCTCGCCCAGTTCTCACTCCACAACCTGTCTCCTCTACATTTGTCTCTCAGTAACTGAACCTCAGCAGCCTCCTACTTTCCAACTCAAGAGATCAATGATCATTATAAAGAAATCATTTGCATTTGATTGCACCAAAAGCTCTTGTCTCATTCTTTCACTTATCTGTCTTTTCACTTCCTCGCCCTCTCTTCAGGTGGGATGCGTCCAAACACTCTCATCCTTGGTTTCTATGACGACTGTCTGCCAAAGGACAGACTGGTTGATTCCTCGCTGCCTATCAGTCAGTCCACGGATCCCTCAGAGCCTTCTTCGGAGCTCGAACAACAACCTCCTCTCTTCCACTTTGCGTACCTGCGGAACGGCAGCGTCAGACAGGATTCTGGTGAACTTGGGGACGGGAAGGTTCTGGGGGCCCAGGAGTACGTCGCCATCATCGCCGACGCCATGAAGATGCTCAAGAACGTGGTGCTGGCTCGTTACTTCAACAACTTTGACCGGACCCAGGTCCTCTCCCCTCCCTCCTCCTCTCCATGGAAGGGAGCCGTGTACGTCGACGTCTGGCCCGTCAACCTGCTGCGTCCTGACAGCTGCAGCTACGTCGATACCTGCTCTCTGTTCCTGCTGCAGCTCGCCTGCATCCTAAACATGGTGAGAGGCTGGAGGAAAGCTACGCTCCGTCTCTTCCTGTGCGTGGAGGAAGGACGAAGCGTCAGAGGCTCGGAGGAGAAACTGGGTCAGCTGCTGAAAGAGCTGAGAATCAAGGCTCGTATCTATCCCGTGCCCTGGGACCAGCAGGTGGCGCTACACTGGCAGCGTCAAGGCAAGTGGGGCAAGAAGCAGCAGTCGCAGCCCCACGACACCATCGAAGAAGAGACCAAGCCCAGAGCAGACGAGGAGGAAGAGAGCGAAGACGATTACGTCAACAGCTTCCCAAGCAACACCATGCGCCTGTCGGACGACTACCTGTCCGCCGTCAACAAGCTGATCCTGGACCAGGCCCGGCCGCCGCCCGCTGTGCGTTTCCTGTACTTGCCTCGCCCCCCAGCTGACACCCGGCGTTACACCTCCTATTTGCATCAACTGGAGCTGCTGACTCGAGACCTGGGGCCCACGCTGCTCATCCACGGCGTCACGCCTGTCATCACCACTGACCTTTGAGGATCCCCCTCCCCACACATTCAGCGATGTGATGCTGCTTCTCCGCCTGCCAATCTCTATAATCCCACAGAGTTTAACTCAGCGTTGGTACTGCCCCCCCCCCCCAAACTACAGACAGGGGAATGAAGACCAGAGATAATACGATACAGCGTGGAAAATCCTGTCCTAATATTTTTAACCTCTTAATTTTATTTGTCTTCTTAGCTCATAATTCTGATTTTCTCATCAAGCACATGAAGGCATCATAATGTTACGTTTAATTTAACCTTTTTGACCTTTGAGGTGAATGTAGAACCAACGGAAGTGACCAATCAGAGCCATGTTAGAATAGCCACAAACGTGCCCATCTAATCATTCCTGCCTGTAACATAGATACATGCTCAAATCCTGATTCAGACGTTTCCACTGACTCCCCTCATTCTTTTCTGCTGCTGCTCTAATTCCTAAAAATGATCATTCCATATGTCTGCAGATGAAAAAGTGCCTTGTGAAGTAGGGAGCCTAACATTTGGATTCCTCCACAGACAGGAAGTTGGGCGATTTTATACCTTGGAACGTCCATGTGCAGGAAATCTGCATTTCCACTTTAGTGTAGCACTCAGAACAAAAACCGGCGGTGCTGTTATGGAGGTCTTAAAAGTTTTATTCGAAAAAAGAAAAAACCTGATCAAGTTCATGTGCAAACTCAGGAAAACATTCCCTTTTATTTTTTTTGCAAATGCACTTTTCTCCTTCCTCTGCCAAACTGCAGGTCATGCACCTTTTCCAAAATGGCCTTAAATGTGTTTACAGCACCGGTGACTGCTGTGATTATCTGCAAGTGTTTCAGGTGCTCCCTAACTTTTACTCAGTAGTCACAACATTTCTTTACCAACTTGAATCCCGAAGTGCCAAAATGAACTTTAAGACAGCTCCGCTCTGCAGCTTTGACTTTGACCCCAACTACAGAAACACGGGTAAAAACTTAGCATGCTAACATTAGCCTGAAGAAGATGCAGGACAAATCAGACCGAATGAGTAAAACCAAAGTCCATTTGTTTCACCTTTTCATTACAAAAGAAAAAATGTGATAGTTCTTGTCAAAAAAATTCACTTTAAAGCGTCACTAACTAAATTTATAAAAAATTTTAAAAATGTAATAATTTATAGGCCGAAGTTTGATGTAATTAAATTCTTTTAGATTGGAAGATTTGTCCTGACAATCCTCCTCACATCCACGTTTGAGGACAGAAGGGCCGGGTCTCGGATCCTGCTGTTTGATGTGAGATACTTGTTTACTCGTGGGTTGATTGGATCCATGCCGTCCCCACAGAAGGATCCTTGTTTGGACACCGCTCTCTTCAACAGACCTTTGACACTACATTTCTTCAAATCTAAAGTCCTGGATTTCAGTTTGGGTTTTTTTTAATCACAGAAAAAGGCACCTATGAAGGAAGAAATGAAATATTCAGAGTTGGAATATATATGAGGAGTTTAAACCCCACTGTGTGTGTATATATGAAATATACACTGGACCAGGTGTAAACTGATAGAGAAAATAAAATGTTTCTATTATGTTTCCTTACACTTCTTCTTCTTTTTTTTTTACTTCCTGGGGAGATTGTTTGGAGGAACCAGATCAAAGTTAACAGCCATTCAGTGCATCTCTGAGGGTGTGTGTGTGTGTGTGTATATACATGTATGTGGGTTCCTGTGCTTGTTTGTTTGAGGTAAACTTTGGAAATAGGGGCTGTGATAGCTCAGCAGCTCAGACAGAGAGATACTGGCCAAATTACCTTGTCCTACAGTCGCCCTCACTGCCAACCAGGCAGAAATGGATTCCATCTCGACTCCGAGCTGAACAACAGATTGGAGAAATAAGCCCAAATAACCATCGATATCTGTTCGGGAGGAGGGAGGCTGACATTTATCACTGAGGGAAAGACCCCAGCTCTGTGTGCAAGGAAATGTGCTCAAGACTTGTTTTCCTGATGTGTGTGTTTTCTGGAAATTACTAGATGGAGGGAGTGGAATCAGTTTGAGCTGCAACGATTAATGCGTTAATTGATCAGCCGGTTAATGGCTTCACTTTGCCATCCAGCAAAAACAGCAAACGGCGTCTGGTGGCGGTTTCTCACACGTCTCAGATTTCATGCTCTTTTCAGTTTTATTTCACGGTTAACTGGATATCTCTGGACAGTTGGTGAGAGCAAACAAGACATCTGAGGGAGCTGCAGCCAGTCCTTATCCACCACTTCTGTCTATCATCGAAGGCACTGAACGAATCCGCCGAGCAAATAATGGATGAATAAATAATTTAGTTCAAAGTGAAGCCAATGACAAAGTGTCTTAAACCTGCACTCTATCTGATGACCGTCAGGCAGCGATGAGAATTATAAAAAGAGGCATTGAAGTCAATGGGAAAATGTCCCTCCTCCTTTGATTTATGAACTCAGTAAAAAAGACCATAAAGCTTGGGAATGGATTGGGGGGCGTGGCTTCTGAGTGATTGACGGACTTGAACCTACTCAGGTCAGAGTAAAGAGCCAAACCCAAATATGGTTAAAGGAAAAGGTGGCTCATCGACCAACAGGTAACATCACCTGTCTGATACATCAGGTGTCATGATGACATTATTAAAGCTCGACTCTGGTGGGACTCGAACCCACAACCTTTGAATCACTTCCTTTAACATTGATTATCTAGAAGTCCAACGCGCTGTCCGTTGCGCCACAGAGCCTTCATGTTGAGGCGGAGCTAGAGTGTGATTGACAGACTTATCTAATCAGGTCAGAGTAAAGAGCCAAACCCAAATATGGTTAAAAAAAAAAAGAGAAAAGATAACATTTAAATTAGGGTTTCTCAACATTTGGGGGGGCGCCACAACTTGGCTTTCACAAAGTTAATTTGAACTCTACATTTTAAACTTTCAGGGTTTCCCAGGTTTTTTTTTTTTTTTTTTTACTGCAAATCTACTTTATGTGTGTTTCAAAACATTTTACTGAGCTAGTAGGCATGTTATGAGATTGGTGTGTGTCTGCGTGTGGTCGAGAGGGAAAAAAGAGGCCTATACGCTACAGCGGTGTCAGGATTTTGATTGTGGTTGGGCCACCAGAAAACTGGATGGGCTAGTTAAAATAAGACAAAACAAACAAAAAAACAAAACAAAACAAAACTGCGGCATCTCTGTTTCAGCACTTTGTGTCGCTGTCCTCAACTCAGCGCTGAAGCGGACAAAGACAGGTTTTAAATTCATTTTGATAAAATGTTATGCTCAGCTTTCCTTTTAAAATCAATGCATAATAAGCTTGAAGAAAAAAAAAACAGTGACTAACAATAACATTAACACTATCGGTCTGGGTCAAAATTTAAGGGCCAAATCGTCTTTGTCGTGGAACAGGGATTCAGCCAAGCTCTTCACATGCAGACAAAATATCACAATCGTCTGAACCTGGTGAGTTCAGGCTAAAACTCACATCGAAGTGTCCGGACGTGAAGAAGCTGGCAGCGGCCCACCAAGCGAAGGGCTCCCATTAAAAATTAAAAGCACGAACAGTTCTAGTTCCCTTCTTTTAAAATCGTTTTTTTTTTCTTCTTTTTTTCTTGTTTGCCAGGCCATCTCTTGTCAGTCTTCAGAAAATGGCTGTTTCATGTTTAAGGCGCATTAACTGATGCACCAGTGGCTCCAGTCTTTTTATTGGTTAATTCACCTTTCTTCACGGTTGTTGGCATCTCTAAATACCTATAAAACAAATTTTCAACAAATTCTGCTATGGTGGTATTTTTCTTACCGAGTTCCACGTTGCTTTATACCTACAGCTGGAGTTATTTTCAAATGTTGTGATACTGTGAAATGATATAAACGTTAAATTCAGAAATCCTCAAAGGCTGTAGCACACCATGTTGTTGTCAGACACACACACACGCACATTTCTTTTTTTTTGGGGGGGGGGGGTGTTAAGAGCATCACGGTAGCTCTGGGGGGCGTTTGTTCAAAAAAGGTTGAGAACCACTGATTTAAATGATGAAGCTGTAGCTCATCGTCCAACAGGTAACATCACCTGTCTGATACATCAGATGTCATGATGACATTATTAAAGCTCGACTCTGGTGGGACTCGAACCCACAACCTTTGAATCACTTCCTTTAACATTGATTATCTAGAAGTCCAACGCGCTGTCCGTTGCGCCACAGAGCCGTCATCTTCCAAATTTCTTCCAAATACAAATTTTTCTGGTCTCAAAAAGCCCAAATTAGAAAACAGGACGTTCGGAAACAGCAGCTCATATAACTGATGGGTGACGACATTTAAAACGTCCTTTCATCAGAAATCAAAAGGAACCTGTTAAATCCGCCTTATTAGCTGACACTTTGTGTATTTTATTGTCTCATTTGGTTTTTCAGCACTTTGTGTTTTGAATTTTATTATTAAAATAGATCAATAAACCCGTTCAAAGCGAAGCACGGTCAGAGAAAATAGGAAAGACATTCACAAGATGTTTTGACATTTTGAGTTTGTTCTTATGAAATACAAACACTAACGCAGAGAGGATGCTGCACAAATGAACAATAAAAGAGTAAACATCATACGTCCACACTGTCATAATCGTCTGTTTATTCATTAATGTTGTTTTTGTTGGATGTTAACAGCCACTAACTGTTGTGTTCTTCGAAAATCAAAACTCCAACTGTTCTACATTCATCAATATCTGACACTGATCTCCTCCCATACTCTTCTTCTTTGCATTCACGCTGTTTGGCTGATTAAAATAAAATAAAATAATATTTTTTATTTATTTTTGTTTTTAAGCTGCAGACTGCAGAAAATAAGATGGTGACATGAAGGAGGAGAGGAACGGCTCAGCCCGGAGGATTGTGTGTGTGTGTGTGTGTGTAAGTGACAAAATCAAAGATGGAGACCATCAGGTGGAGTGTGTGTCGTTCGCCTCGAGGTCTAACACTCAGTTCTGTCGTGTCCTGATCAGAAGCACCTTGTCATGTCTACAGTGTGTTCCAGCTGTAGCCACCGGCAAACACACACACACACACAACTTCAGCACTTATGATGTCAACCACACTCTCTCTGCGCCTTCAGAGCCACTTAATTTTACACAACACCCAGATTGCCTGAGCCATCAGCTGGATGGGGGGGAGTGTCAAGTAGAATTTGGTCACACTGACGCTCAGATTCGATTACCAGTTCAGGTTTTCAGAGGCCAAACACACCTCCGGCCTTTCCTGCGGATTGTGTTTGCATTTCAATGTGTGACTGTGCACATTCAGATGACACCACAGAGGGACTTAAAAGAGTTTGACCCACAGATTAAACACTTATTGCTAAAGCGTCTCGAGCCCTCTCCGGTGCTCTTATTGTTGGTCTTCTGTGTGTTTTTTTAGGAGCACGGCACCGTGATTGCTCTCTGGACGCACATCTGTTTGTGTCCTTAAATGACATCAATCCCACGGGAACGAGGTGTCACGTGAGCCCGAAGCAAAGGCTCGTGCAAATCAATTTAAAGCACCGTGCACAGCGTCTACTTGATTCTGCCTTCATTCATCTTGTAGCTCTTATCTGTTTCCGGGTCACGGGGGGGTGCTGGAGCCAATCCCAGCTCACTCTGCGCGAGGGGCGGGGTCACCCTGGACAGGTCTCCAGTCCATCACAGAGACAGACAGAGACCAACAACCACTCAGACCTACGGACAGTTTAGAGTCACCAATGAACCCAAACAGTGAACTATTTATATTTGCATTCCAAGTTGTAAAAATGGTTCGTTGAACACTTTTGAACACTTTTTCCTGCTCGGTTTTTATGTTGTTGTTGTTGTTATAAAGGTAAAGGAAAAATCAAAAGTAATCAAAAACACCGTCAGACTCCGGAGAATTAAATAAAGATAAAATATATTTATATATATGTAAATAAAAAATACAAAAAAAGCCTGATGGGAAATATTGATCTGACCAATCAGATGCCACCTGCGACCGGTTACGTAAAAAACGTCAACGTTTGTGTGTTTTTTTTAAAACGGGAAGCTTTTTTTTTTTTTTTTTTTTTTAATTTTTTTGCAGACGGTGAAACAAAACGGCATGAAGTTAAAATGTTGAACTGAGCGGAGAAAATTTAAATATATTCAATTCATGGTGGTGTTTTTATTATTATTATTTTTTTTTTAACGGGTCAAAGTTTATCCGCCGTTAGCAGTGTTGGATTAGCCGCCGGATGCTAACGTTAGCCGGATTAGCTCCTCCGTCATCACCGGCGGCAGGAACCGGGACGTGCTGACGGCCTCACTGGGCGGGTCGACTCCGAACAGGTGTGTACAGGTGGTTTCTCTTTTTATTTCTTCGGCCGCCGTGCTGTCAGATGTTAAAGTTAAATTCTGTAAATTCATGTTTTTTTTTTAATTATCTAACATTTATTTCCACACTCGGTCAAGAGGCGTTCAATGACCTCTGATAGACAGCACAGAAGCAGCAGATTCTCCTTTTCTGAAGAATTTGGTTTATTTATAAATTGATTTAAATTAACTTTGTCATCGTTTGGTGCTATTTAAACAAAAAACCAGTCTGCAGTGGAGGTATTCCTGCTGTCCTGAATGACAGCAGCTAACTGTTGCTAACTAGCTTACAGCGTTTTAACAAACGGCACCAAAACGTGGACGCTTTTCTTAACATAACTTCTGAGTTAAATTATGATGGCCATAAAGAGAGGGAGGAAAACTGGATACTTCTGTGGGGGCAGCTCTCATTTCATCTCCCGTCTCAGTCCCTGTTGTGCTGGCTGTAATGATAGAAAACATGACCTGAAACACAACACTAAGAAAAGCCAGGTGATGATAGTTAGAGGAGGACAGGAGTTCAGCCTTTCCTGCCTTTAACTGCTCTGACAGTTCTGCCAGCAAATGAGAGGAAATAAGATAATTCTCTGATGATTTTGTAAAATGTATTCTGAAGCTGAAATGCTGCTCCAGGGTTTCTTCATGACTTCTGTTAATCTCTGGAGCAGCTCAGGATGGTCTCTAATGATATTTTTTCAGATTCCTGCTCCTCTGTCTCTTGGTGGCGTGGTGTTAGTCAGCTATTTGGGTCGACAGGTGAGGCTCTTTTCTTGGAATCACGGCCGTGGGGAAATATTCAGACTGATAGCGCTCCCTCTTTCGTGATGTTGTTTAAGTGTGGCTTTTTATTTCTGAGCTCGCCGACACACTGTGTGATCTTTGTGTTGAGTTAATTACCAGGCTAAAAGCTTTGCTGGATGATTTGTTGGTTTGCAGCCTGTCGGTGAAGGATGGGAGTAGTTTAGTAGCCATCTCCATGGTAACATCCCCATCTTCTGCAATGATGTGCAACTGCATGGCATGAGAGTACGCTTGTGTTTTGCTGCAGGGCTAATCACAGCAGTGCTAAGCTAACAGACAGAGTCGTGCCCGTTTGACTCAATGAGCAACATTTATTTTTTAAAATATAAAATCTTTTTTTATTTTACAAAGCTGGTGCGGTACAATCCTACCTGTGAATCTAACACACTCCTCTAAATGCAGCCTTTACTTGACGGCCCCCTTCTGTCATGCTGTGTTGTGTCTAAGCACGAAACTTAATAAGCCGTTGAAACTCAAACATCCCACCAGGTGGATTGTGCACTTGTTTATATAAGGGAATTGAATTAGGGTGGAGCTAACAGAAAGCAAAGCGGCTCTGTTTAACTGCCCTTCAGAAAATTTGAAAGGACAGAAAAGGGGTATTTTTTTGTTTTGTTTTTTAGATTCACCTGTATTGTCTTTACGTGAGTTTCCATATCGTTCTGTTGAGGTCACACCGAGTGAAGCTAAGGTGAAATAAGTAGACCCAGACATTACTTCTCGTAGGAGCATCATGAGCCACCTATCTCCTGGATTGGTGTGACCTTGAACAGGATTCTCAGAAATTCAGTGGATTTATCCAAAGCTGGACTCATTATGAGTTCCCCACCGTCAAGATCTGAGTTTCTCTCCGGTGTTTTTCTGAATAGAACCGTTTGGGTCCTTCATAATCCTGCTAGCTTTTGTTTTTGACCCTCTGCTGGTGCAGGCTGGGGCCTGTAGGTCCAGTGATCAGCTGGTCATTGTTAAGCTTCGTTCATGCTTCATGCAGCTGAATGAGGTGAAGTTCATCACAAGAGTATTATCTTTTAGTAAAATGTTTTTTCTTGCTTGTGTTGACTCAGATCTCCTGTCCTGTGGTCAGCTGGACTCTCTGCCACCTCAGGCCCTGTCGATTTTCTGCAGCTTGTTTTCTTTCAGTTAGATTTGGGCCTTTTTGGTTTAGATAAGAGGGAAAAACACCAGATCCCATGATCCTTTGTGGGTTGGGTCTTTTGGCTTCTCTTCTCGTGTTTCTTTCGGCCTTTATTTTTTCTTGGTTGTAATTATGACGCTTCATTTAAGCAGGTTAAATAAAGTAAATTGTTTTGTTAGGCTCTGCATGGTGTCACAAGATGTGAGTTAGACATCGGGAAGTGCCGCATGTTTGTGTGAACTTTAGTGAAGAAGGTGATAACCCTCTCCAGATGTGCGTAGCTCCTCTGGTACCGCTGACCTCCTAAAATCCAGAACCAGCTCCGTCATTTTGCTCGTGTTGAAGTTAATATTTGTTGGCAGTTTACAGCACGCTCATCTCCCCCAAACTTACTGCTCACCGTCAGACGTCTGCAAAAGGCTGTGTACCTCAACCTGGGGGGTTTAATCCTGCTCACCCTGAGTCCACAAACTCCAGAGTCCAGAGACAGAAGAGGGAAGTGTTTCGTCCTGGGTCTGTCAGTTTTAAGGTGCATCACCTTTGTGTTTACACACACAGTGTGTATGTGGACACAAACAGTTATTTCAGGAACAATTTAAACTTTGTGTTGAATTCATATGGAAGAGAAGAAATTAGTTTTGCTCAGTCCAAAAGTCCAGATCTGAGCTTGTTCAGCTTTCTGATAGAAGCCCTCCTCATTTTCAACACACAGCAGAGACACAGATCGCACACCCCAACTCTGCAAATGACAAACCCCATGAAGTACCACGATGAATCTTGCATGCGTGCGGACATGCTCAAATCAGTGCAGTTTTAAAGGTTCAGCAGTGTGTGTGCTGAGTCACGCTGTGGCCAACATCGAGTCTCTCCATCCATCTTTTGAATATGTATGGTGACTGTGCTTGCAGAGCTGCGGGGGGAGGAGCATTACTTCCTGCTTATTCCACTTTATGTTTGACCTGCAGTGTGATATTTCCACACACAGGTCAGACAGGATAAGGTGTGCAAGGATGGCGGCCGGCTGGCTGAATGTCATTACATTTTTCGATTTGCCGTGCTGACATATGTCTCAGTAGCATTTGCTTTGTTTGTGTGTGTGTGTGTGTGTGTGTGAACAACAAATCACATCAAATGGAACCAAAAGCGAGGCCAGCATAGTTTTAGAAAAGTGTGTGTCTGCACTAGTTTGGGTGTAATAACACAGACTAGTCTCAGTCCTGTTTATCCACGGCCTTGGTTCAAGTTGAGCGACAGCAGTGGGAAGGCTATCTAAGGTTGAACTCTTATAAAGTTCCTGAGGTGTGTTTCTGTGTGTGTCTGTGTTGATTGTATTCCAGTCCACAGTGAAAGGCATGTGTGTCCCTGAGTGGTTGAAATGAATTGGTTATTGCCTTGGCAGATTCTGTATTAATTCCATGTAAGTGAAACAGGCTGAGTAAACATACTGTATGTGTGAGTCCTCCTCTCGGCCGCTCTCATTCTCACATCTGTTTTCACCATTTCTTTTTTGCTCCCCCACCTCTCATCCACTTTCCATTTATCCGAAAAAGTGCCTGGTACTTTTTCCTCATTTACTGCCTGTCGATACTCAGCAAAATTAATCTCCTCATTTCCTTTTATCTCTTGTTGCCCTTTGTTTTCCAACAATTTATTCTTTCAGTCATTTTTTTAATAAAAGGTCCCGCGTGTAGCATTTTGACATGAATGAATCAGTACCGTATCGATTATGGGACGTTAAGTAAATAACTAAACAAATGAGACCACCGTGCTCAAAATGTAACCCTACCAGCTCTGTTCCCATTTAGATGAAAATAGACCATAAATCAGGGGATGCATTGGGGGTGTGACAGTCAGGATGGAGTACAGAGCAGGTCAGCTTCACCTTCTCCTCCAAATGTGGGTTAAAAAAACCAAGATGGAGACAAACAACTAAAAAAACTGTTATCGAACCGGCACCTCCCAGAGGATTGACTGATGTATCGGTGGATTGACACTTGATTTAGACACATCTGCTCCAACAGCTAGTCTTCGAAAACAATCTGTTAACTGGCCTACAGAGGAAAACTTAGCCGGTCTATGATAAAGTGACAGCAGAGCAGCCTCTCCAGTCTACAGCTGTGTCCCGATTCGAGGGTTTGGAAGCCTCCTTAAAATGCAGCCTGTTTATGGATTTATACAACAAAAAACCATAAACTAAATCGGTGGACCCTTTATGGCCCAACCTTTCCCAAGATTCATTGCTGAGTAGTAATGACAATAGTACTTGGAAGTGTTGGTTTCAGCAGCTAACAGTGGCTGCTTAAAGAAACCAAGGGCCTTTAAAACCTCTGGATTTTAAAGAGGAAGTCACATGTTATCAGGGTTGCAAAGTGACAGGAGCGGGGTGTTTTGACACAACATTAATGTTGGGCGCATTTGGTGACAAAGAAAACAAAAATCCTCCGTAGACCAGACCGTCTCAACCTTCACGGTTGCCTTCATGGATGCCCGCCCCCCGAATCAGGACACAGCAACTCGACGAGCCCCTGAAACATCCAATTTTCTCCGTGGAACATCGAGTGTAAATGTTTTCATCCAAAGAACCCGAACACAGTCAGAATTTAATCATATCGAGCTCAACAAGACCGGACCCCAAAACTTTGCCATTGTGTTTAATGTTCCTCGCCGGCCTGCCTAAATAACATCGAGGAAAAGCAGCAGGCTCATTTCGTCCTTAGTAATCAGAGCAGTGACCCAAATGAAGAACAAAAAGAAGCAAGAGACCTCATCTGCTCTGGCCTACCTCCATCGTGCTGTTTGTCATTATCTGTCCACCTCTTATTTCACCTCCTGCCTTCTCCCCTCCTTCGCCCCCCCCGCTCCACCCACAGATGTAATCACATCTATTCAGTGATGAAGATGAAATCGTCCTCCTCCTCCCATGTGAGCCCGGTTTGAATCTGGTCATCCTTCTATCGTTGAGGGAACAAACAAATTATGTCCCCTTACACGGTAAAGACAGGAGCGATCGCTTGAATGTAATCAAACGGGGAGCAGAAGGAGCAGGGCGGGAGGACGGCGGCTCAGTGAAATTAGCAAAGTAAATGCTTCTGTGTGTTTGTCTTTGTGTGTGTTTACAGCCGTAATTAGTGCATTATGCTGTGAGTAAAATGCTCAGACTAGCCATGCAGAGGAAATGGACAAGTAATGGAGTGTTACCTACGCCAAAGCACACCCACGGGGTTCATTTAACACCCAACACACACATATGCACGCACGCACGCTCGCATACACTCATGCGTTGGTTGTGGTGGCATCCGCCAAACACAGAAACGAAATGTCACGCAGGCTAATTGCAAGTGTTTTACTGAAATGGTCATTGGTGTGTGAGATTAATCAGATTTTGAAGTTGAAAGAAAGCTCAAAGTCATGAGGAATTAGTTGGCGCTGTTAAAAGTTCAACAAGGTTCCTCTGACGCTCCGAAGGCAGGCAACCGACTCCCGATGAGTCTACTCGAGCCACAAATGGATGCACTAATGGCTCTTTAGAGTGGCTGGTCCAAAAGCCCTCAATATCCTTCATTTCCCCTTTTTTGAAATTTACATTTTGCTTTGAGACTTCTGAATTTGCTGGCGTCGCCTCCGTATTGGGTGAAATTGGTGGCCTATTGCTTTCTATCAAAGGTAAATAAAAACACACAGCTCAGTTCAGCAGCCGCCGGTACAACCGTGAAAACTCTCGGTTTGAAAGTGTCGAGTTTTCATCAAGAAGTAAACGTATTGCATCAGTGTTTTGGTTTATTAAAACGTCCATTGATGTCCAGACTGTGATACATTGACCCTGTCATACACACATAAACAATTATTAAAAATAGAAGTGTATTTACGTGTTCATAGTGTGAACTGATTAGGACTCAGGCTTATTTACACCGAAGGCCGATATTTTAGTTTTAATGACATGTATGATGATAAAAACTAAACATAAACAAAACTGAGCAACATTTGGCAAAAGCTCCAGGAGCCCTGATGGTAGACAACATGCTGATTACTTGTTTTCTTTCATCTAGACTTGTTTTTTTATTTCACTTAGACTTGCTGTTTTTCACCGAGACAGCCCATAAAAACCTCTTGATTTCTGGAAGGAGCCGACAGAAAATATTGTTTTTAATCTAGACCCTGGAACAGCCAATAAGATCCTGTCTGAGGGCTTGAGGCTGGGATTTGACTCATGTTTAGGTGTGGTGGTTTAAAGATGCTCAAAGTGTAGCAAGTCTTAAATCTCACCTTTTAACCAGAAACAGGAAGTCATGATTCACTTCGACTTTTGCAGGAGAAACTTCGGCGTGATGTTTAAATATTTGAGTCTGTAATTCCGTGAAAGTTTAATCAATCCTAAATTCAACTGTAAGGTCACCATGGTTATTTTTGCCTCCCTAAAAAATATTAAACATAAAAAGTATTCACAGTGAAATAATCCCCCACCAGCTGTATATCAGACATCTGCGGGAAATAGCATGGCGTTTGGTTGATGAATGATGAATGCAAACTCCGAATACAGAGAAGTGGTAGAGTGTTTGTTTGCCGGAGCCACCGTATACGTAGACTGATGTCCCGTGACACTTTAACTGCTTAGCATGTTCTTTAGCCCCGGCTGAAAATTGTGCTGTCTTATAAAAGTCAGCCGTGCACAGCGGAGTTTATACTGAGTACGAGGAAGAAAAAGAATTGGATGTAACAGAGGAGGAGAGGAGAGGAGGGATCAGCGACTGCACAGTGATCTGAGCAGAGGAGCTGAGGAGCAGGAGGAAATGAGATAGGACATCTTCATTTAGTTTTAACATCTGCTTAACTCTGCAGTGAAACCTGCTCTGCTCAAGCAGACAGCAGCAAGCTCAGCTCCTCACACGAACAGATGGATTTAGACTCTTAGACTCAGACGTTTGGCAATATCCGCTGCCTCAGGTGAGATTTTAGAATGTGGTATTGAGTCAAGCGTATCAAACTGGTCTTGGGATATGAAAAGTCAATGTGTAAATGGGATTTTCTTTTTTAATTAGTCAGTCCGCTGCTACATTTCAGGGCCCCACCTGTATGGTTTGTGCCTGGGGGCTGTGAATTGTGTATATTCTTCAATTAACTGTCATGAAAAGAAGTGGAAAGGCGGAGAAGGAGAGGAGGGAAGGAAGAATGTGACAGCAGCAGCCGAAGGAACAAATACTGCCAGGCTGCTTAAACCCACTCACCACATTAGATTTGGTCATATTTAGTAGGAAGTTTGAATGAAGCAGAGATTTGGTTGTGTTACTCCGAAAGGATAAAAATCCATAATTACACTGAAAAGCCTAGAGGGTCATTTTCGCCTATTCTGACCACAGAAAGTTAAAGATATGCAGGAAGATTAAAGTCTCCTGCTGCGTAGGTCCATATGTGGCTAAGACGTTATAATAAAGAGTGGATGCAGTGCAGTTGTCTGTTGTGTATACTTGTGCTGCGGTGAGGAGAATGTATGAACATCTCATGGATGCGTTGAAGGTTTCGTACAGACTGAAGGTTCTGTGTTAATACTGTGAACGTAGCTGAATCCTTGGAGAAATGAAAACGCAGCCCTAATCCAGAACCTGAAGATTTGGGACCTTTAATGCATTAAAGGCAATTTTATCCGTACGTATATCAACGATTCTCTCATGAATGTCCAGAGAGCTGCGTAGAAATTCATAACAAACCAATTTAACGTGTGCAGAAGAACAGGCTGCTGACTCGGCTCCAGTCAGCTGCCGCACACACTTCAGTCAAGGTGCCCAACGGATTAGTGTGTAATGCTGCTGCACTTTGGAGGAGCGCTTCTTTCAAATTAGAATCCCGAGAAGATGAGATCCATATTCCAGTCCTGCTCCTTTCAGGTGGCTTTTTAATCAGGATTTAATCAACTGAAGAGGAAACCGATGTTTATGATGGAGGCTCAAAAGAATCACGTAAAGCCAAACTAATCCATAAATTTCTGTTAATAATTTCTGTGAAAGTTAACATTTAGTGCTGTAACATCAAAAACACACAGTGCTACATTTTGGTTTGAAATCAGAATACATTTTTGACCAATATGATATTTTATTTGTGAATATGTGACATTTGGAAGAAGTGTTGTTTTTATGTAAAACTGAATGACGTCATCAGGTCTTTTCCATGTATTTGGTCAGGAGGAGGAGATGGAGACCAAAACAAGGCAAATGTTTAACTTAAATTAATTAGGTGGCGAGAAACAAGACTGCAAATGAATGTTTCAGCCTCTTTGCCTATGATGAAAGTGTAACAATTAAACGTCAGCTCTCTGGATTGTGAACTATTGTTTAGAAGATTTGTACATCCACTTCTGCTAACATGTTTGAAACTTGCTCATAAACGACCCAAAAGATAATTTGCTCTGTCACTTTCAAGTTCAATTTCTGCAGTGTGAAGTTTTGTTTTTTTTTTCACCATTATACAGCATAATTAATTAAATGATGAGTGTTTCTTTGGCATTTTCTCAGAAATCCACTCTCATCACAACATAAAAGAAACAACAACACATCCACTAACTGCATTCAGCTTCTCCTTCGTCTTGTTTTGCTTTGTGACAGCTGTGAGAGTGTGTACCGATGAGGCAGAGCACTTTTCAGGTTCAGAAAAACAAACGCAGAGCTTGTACTCGTCTTCACACGCCCACTGACTTTAATTTGGATAATCTTTCAGCACACAGGACCCGACCACATCTAACTCTGCTGGTTTGTGTGGAATGAATGGGGGGAAAATTGGTGTGATGACAAAAAGGATCCGACAAACAATTTTAGGCTTTACTTGACAGGTAAACGGAGGACGAGGTTCGGCTCACAGTGGGAGCACGTCTGAAGTTGTGGTGAGAGTCGGGCATTCAGTTTTAGAAAACAAGTGTAAGTCAAAGGAAGCTCCACGGAGACACAGTTTTATATATTTAGCGTGTGTGTTTTAATATGCAGCTCGAGTGTGTAATAAATCTTGAGAGCCGGTCAGACATCGAACAGCAGCTGTAACTCACTCCCTGCTGTCATCCGCCCCTGCACACGCAAACACTGTGTAATGTACTCACACACACATGCACAATATTGACAATAACTCCGAACGTGTAACTCACTCTTCTCTCTTTCACCCTCAGTGTGTGTGGCCCTGTTTATGTCTGCGTTTAGCTCCACAGTGAGAACGATGGGAACGTTCAGACTAAAGTTATTTGGCTCCAACCGAGAGACAAAAGCATGAGAGACAGAGATGGTGTGTGTGTCTGTGTGTGTGTGTGTGTGTGTGTGTGTGTGTGTGTGTGTGAGAGAGAGAGAGAGAGGAAAGGAAAATAAAACGACAGATAGGGGGGGAAAAAAAGCTCCCTTATGATTGAATCTGTTGAGGCGTGGCATTGAGATAGATCACAAACAGCAGTGTGTGTGTCTGTGTGTGTGCGCTGCCTGGTCTGACCATTACATAAAGTGGAAAAAGATGGAATTTCTCCTCCATGTCTGAAAAAAAAACGTGTGCTTTTGTGTGAGCATGTGCGTGCATGATAAACACTTTAGCGTGTGCATCAGCATTCATGCAACCCAGTGCGTGTGATTAGATATTTACTCGGAGCTGCAGTGTGTGATTAAGTGCAGTTTGAAGCATTGGCTTTTACACTAGACTGCGTCTCTGGACTCTGGCAATCACAACAGCACACACAGGTAGAGATGAAAGCTTCATCAGACAGCTGCAGCTTTTCATATCTGCTTGAACAGAGTCCATTTGTGCCATTATAAGCTGACTGATTACTGAAGAGAGTGTTAGACCTGATATGATTCACAAAGAAACGCCTTTTTAAAGGTCCCATATTTTAACTCTATCAGTGTTTTATCTGATGTGTTGATTTCCATACGAAGAAATATTTGTGGATTTATGAACAAAAAAATCATCTGGGTGTAGTTTTATTTCTTTTCTCTCTGGAGCTCGGTCCAGTCCTAATCCATCTGTTGCTTTATGGTCTGGTTTCTACTTAATGGGACCATCACTTGAAAAATTAACACGTTGTATTGAAGAAGACTTTAAACTACATACTGAGACCATAAACTCATTAGGAAGATGTTAAGTGAGCTGATGAATTAAGTGAGTTTCCCATAGACTTCAATACAACCTGACTGACTTGTTGTTGGAAAAGTCTTCCTATATTTGCTCTTTCCCTGAATGCATCACAGACGGCCTTCTGTCTGAAAACTGGGTAATGTTGTCCTGAGCAGATACCAGTTTGGGGATGACGTCACTGTATTTGTGTATTTGTACACAACATTCAAATCTGGGTGGTGTTGTAGGCGACACGTTGCGAACATGTTAAGCTTTTAAAAAACAGTCCTCCGTCTTGTTTACTGCAGAACTTTAATAAAGCAACATTCTCCAAATGTTTCATTTTATGCTGGATTCTTTGACACCAACATCAGTCACAGAGAAAACAATTACTAAACATCTTCTCGGATTTCAAACAAATTTAAGCATTTTTGTGACTTTCTAAAAAATACTGTGCGGTAATGTGGCTGCTTTGTCATTTTGGAACAAGTTTATTTTCTGAGGGAACAGCTGTGCATCTTGCTGACTGCCTCGCTAACGGATAAATCATCGCAAAGCATCCGAGAACACGAACCTCATCTTCTTGTTGAAATTACCAGCCTCTAAATGCCCGATTCCTGTAACTGTGTGTGTGTGTGTGTGTGTGTCTGTTTGTGTAAGTGAGTGTGTGTGTGCTGTGATCGACAGGTATGATCCTCCTCACTTTTGTTATGAAAATCAAAACTCTTCAGGACCAGCGAGGCCGGTCTGTCTCCTGTTGTTGGACCACTGACCTCCATCTTGGTCTCTCCCTGTGTTTGGGGGGGCGGGGGGGGGGGGTTTATGTGCACACATAGAGAGACACATGATGATAGATTTATGGACCACTCACATGTGCTGGAGCAATCAAGGAATCACCACCGACTCGTATCTTCTCCTCTAATAAAAAACACTGGAGGGAAAAGGGTAAGAAAGTCGGGATAGGGGAGATGGAAACAACCACAGAGCTGAATGATGAGAGAAAGCGAGGGGGGGGGGGGGGGGTTGAAAGAAACAATAGAAAAAATGAGCTGTTTCTGAAAATATTTTTCATGAAAGACCGGATGGACTTTGAGAGAAATGTTGAAGCAGAAAACAAAGAGGGATAAAGGGAATAAAATCGAATGGAGAAGTTGTTTGACAGAGCGGTGAAGAGACGGATGGGCTTGATTTAATGTGGCTCGTCTTTATGAGGTTGTAAATTCTGGTTTTTTGATGAAAGTGATCTTTAGTTTATAGCTGACCCCCCCCCCATCCACCCCTGCTTCTTATCCCAAGCAGCTCCTCCCCCCTTTGCTGTCTTCCATCTTCATCTTCCTGCTCTGCTAAATTATACACTAAAATGCATCCAAAGGCGGCTGTTCCCTTCATGGCCAATATTTCACACATCATTTAGGTTTTGTTTGTGTTTTGTCTTTGTTTTTTTTTTCATACAATATTAGACAATTCAGTGTTTGAATTCAGCTTAAAAACAGAAACTTCCCAATCATCAAATTGAAAATTGACTTGTTGGTTGGAAACACATTTGTTGAGGGATTTGTGGTCTTTAACACACACATGGTTGAATTCAAATATAGCATTAAGAAAACAGATGAAGGTGCTGAAGTCTTGAATGTCTTTATCAGACTCTGACCGCCGAAGCAGCTGTTTTTTAGATGAAGTTAACTCTTCTTTTTCTTTTGGTCAATTTTCAGTAACGACTCAGATCTACAGCCTTAAATGTTTGTGTCTGACTGAGTGATGAAGTCATGCCGTTGATTTTGTCAGATGACGTCCTGGAGCTGTTGGAAACGACAGGATGTTTCCTTCATCTGTGTCCTGGACAGTCTGGACATTTGATTTTTTTTTTTATGACACTTGATTCTGTTTGCTCAGCAGAAGAGTTCAAATTTAAAAAGCATGAAAATCAGTGACACCTCATTTTGTCTTTCTCCACTATCCTTCATTGTTTTTCCTTCACCTACCTCTTTACCCTTTGCCCTTTCTGCTCTCCTCTTTTTCCCCCACTGTATTTTGTCCTCCTGTTTCTCTCTCCCCCCCCCCCTCGCCCTCTTTCTTTAATATGTTTAAAGCAGGAAACACATACATTTACTTCCTCCTCTGGGATTTCATTGGTTACCTGCTGCCTTCTTGTTTTAACTCTTGACCTTTTCATTTCTCAGCGAGCATGTGATTAACATTCCTCTCAGTTAATAATGAAGATTTCACGGTGTGCTTCGGTGTAGTTGCTGAAGGTTTGGATCGCTAACAGATTTATCCTCAAACCTACATGAGCAGATTTTTCAGCCAGCATGTACAGATGAAAATTACTTAAGTTTAGAGTTTTGTTGATAGTGCTCCGGAGAGTATGGTTGTAGTATTCACTCCTTTTTAGCTCCATTTTGATCTCCTCCATCTCCTGAGAGAAAATATCCTGCAAGTTTCTGAGCATGTGTTGGAGCAGGATTGGTCTGCAGTTAGCTGATCAGCGTGTTTGACAGTGATCTCCACCATCACCACTGAAACACCGAAAGAAGAATGGAGTTTTGTTTGTATCTGTATCTACCTGTGTGTGTGTGTGTGTGTGTGTATTTGTGTGTGTTCATCGCTCTCTGTTTCTCTCCCCCCCCCCCCCCACCAGCCATGGCAGCTTTGACAGTGAGTAAGGGGAGGGAAAGGCCATGTGGTGTTTCTGATAAGCGCACACAGTTCTCAGGAACACAACATCCCAAATCGCTCACTCTCTGGCACACACAATCGCACACACACACACACACACACACAGATACGTGGTGAAAGAGCAATTCAAACATAACCCTGGAGTAGAGCAGTCGTAGTGCACGTACAGTTGCTGCGTTTGTATCAGATTAGACTGTATTGGTGTGTTTTGGCCTGTGGTTGTGGAAATGTGGCTTTTTTTTTTGTTGTTGTTGTTTGTTTGTTTTTTTTTTTTTAATTCCTCCCCAAACTAAATGGCCTTTCTCTCGCTGCGGCCTCATAAAGAAATGTTTACGCTGTGTCGACAGCCGCTCTGATTGCACTATTGATTTGTTTCAACAGCACTGCAAACTATCCACCTCCTCGACAACAGGTACAGTTCTCAGACAGTGGATGTGGTGTCAAGTGGGAGGTCATGTGTGACGATCCTGTTGGGATGGGGTGGGGTAGCGGGCACTGTGATAACCCCCGAGACGTTAAACAATAAATCCCAGATGGCACCGAGAAATTAAACAAATACATCAAGTCAGATCTGGGGGCAGAATTTACAACACATAAAGCTCAGGTGGAACATTTACGATAAGATAGGGCTTGTTAAGAAATTCATCCATTCACAGCAGCAGCAGACCAGAGAGAGACCCTGAGCGGGAAACTTTACAGCAGTGGCCTTCTCTTCCAAAGTAGTCTCATGACCTTATTTAAAGCTGCGTTGGAGAAAAAGTATCAGTCAAATCTATCATCGTCATCGAACGAACCCCCCCCCAATCCTCGATTGGTCCAACATAAAAATATGATGAAGTTTCTGTTTTCTGGGTTTAATAATAAAGCTCTCTTACTCATTAGTACTCGATGAAAGCTCAGACAGGAGATTTACGCTTCTACGTTGTGATTTGATGCTACTTTTTCTGACGCCCAGAGTGCTCCTAGATGTTTTGCCAGTTGATGCGCCATCAAGATGCTGGCTCCTCCCGGAGGTGCGACCCAATAATAGTTCGGGCTCACCCGCCGCTTACCGTGTGGCGGGTGAGGCTTAGTTCGACTCCAAAGTTTTTGCTGCATGTTCTTACCTTCGCTCTGAAATGTCAGAGGAACAGAGCACAAACCCAAATGACTCCTGCTAAGTACTAGAGGGAGCTGCTGTGAAATCAGGGCTCAGTTGATTTGGGGGGGGGTATCAACTTTTGCCTGATCAAAGATGACGTGGATCCTTTTTGTTTTACTTTGCAGCAACTTTATTTCGAGGAAACAAACACTGCGTGAAGAAAAGGGAGTGTCCGGACTTCTTCACATTAATAACCAGCTGCAGTGATGTGAAGGACATATTCACTACACTCTTATCAGAAATGAAAGGCGCAAAATGACTTGTCCTATTCAGTGAGGAAGAGAGATTTCTATTAGTGAAAAGGGGGGGGAAAAAAGAATCAAGATCAAGAACAGTGACGCTGATGGTCCAGCTCCACTAGAGCGAAATTGGATTTAAAAAAAAAAAAAAAAAAAGTGAAAGCGCACAATGTATTATAATATCTCTAATGCAAGAAAATCAATGGCAAATCAGTAAAAATGCATCTTTGGTTGGATGAAGAGGCTCATCAGTGTTTATTTACATTAGTGACCCTGATCGCTTTAATGACACAGATCCTATAAACCGTCATATGAAGCCGCTACATCCACACACACACACAAAGATACACATAAATGCATATTGCATATAATGCAGTCACCCAAGCTCACAGGCAATTAATGAACTACCTGATTTGTGTGTGTGCGGTGTATGTATATATATCTGTGTGTGTGTGTGTGTGTGTGTGTGTGTTAGAGCAGGTGCTCTGTTCATGTGTGTGGCGTTTTATGGATTCGATTTATTGTCTTCAGTCTCTGAAGTGAATATTAATAGATTTAAAGCTCGGCAAACTTGGCAATCCATCTGAACGGCAAAAGAGAGAGAGAGAGATTTAATCTGTTGGGGAAAAGGAGTGAGGGAGTGGGAAGAAGAAGAAGAGCTGTTTTTTCCTGGAAGATGAACAGAACGTGGTCCGTCCACATTGAGTCGAGACATTTTGTCAACTGTCAGCTAAAAACACACTTCACCATAAAACATAAAACATAAAAAGAGCTTCTTGTTTAATCCCATTTGGAATCAGAGAGCCAAAAACTGAAGAAGTGAACGTTTTCCTGCTGAAGATTAGACGTCACCGGCCCAGTTCCTTGTTCCCGCCTCTCAAAGTGTCTCAGCAGCTTTCATGCTGCTGCGTTTCACCGATACGAGTCTCTCCGTTGGCGGCATTTTGCTAACTGTCCATAACGGCAGCAGCTGTTTATTCTGCACAGCCTCCAAATATCAGCTCTAATTGGAAGTTCGTTTTGGTTGATTGGCCAGTGGGAGAGTTTGACTCGTTCTCAGAGAGCGTCTCTTCCCATTTTCTGTTCGCCGCTTTGTTGTGGTGTTTGTGTGTGTGTGTGTGTGTGTGTGTGCGCATTTGTGCATTGAGATCAAGGGCAGCATATGAGCTGGTTCCCAGATTGCATTGCAGACTACCCTTCACATGCCTGCATCTTCCCTCTTTCACGAGCATTTGTGTGCTCAAGTGTCAAGTGGAGCTTATCAAACCATCACAAAAAAAAAGAAAAAAATTGGAGAGGACACACAAAATAAGAGACAATTTTTGTGTGTGTGTGAGAGAGAGAGAGAGAGAGAGAGAGAGAGAGGGCCCATTAGTTGTGTTTTTTTTTTTTTTTTTTTTTTTTAACAGGGAATCTAATTGATTGAAGGTTGTTGGAAGGATAATGCTGTTTTTAAATGGTGCCTCCTGCTCCGTCTTAAAGGAAACCAATACTTTGGGCTGCTAAAAGCATGAATAAAAAGCGATTGGTTTTGGCTGAGCTGAGTGCCAGTGATTTAAGAGGAAGAGGGGGATAAAAGATGAGGGAAAATCAACAAGAGGTAATGTCTCCAAAGAAAAAAAAAAACCTGTAAGGAGCTGTTCTGTTCTTGTTGTGAAGCAACAGCAGTAACACAAAACTATGACTGATTTACTAACACATCTGAGGGTGGCACGGTTCAGCAGTGATTAGCACTGACACCTCACAGCAAGAGGTTTTTTGTTTGAGTCCCTTTTTCTGTTATATCGTGTGGTTCAGACCAAGTCCAGGTCTTTGTGGAAACAGGCTCCAAATCCCCAAGATCTCAATCCAGTCCAGAATCTGTGGGATGAACTGGACCAACAAGTCTGATCCACAGAGGCTCCATAACAGGACCTCCAAGACCGAAAGGGTCCGTTAGGTCCAGATACCACAGCTTAGCTTCAGAGGTCTGGAGGACTCCAGCTGGTCATAATGTTAAAACAGATTGGTTTAAATATATCTTATAACTTTGGTTTTGTGAACTGCTGCCTTGAAACTCAGCTGTTTGTGAATGTTCTTCAGCCTTTTGGCCTCCTTTTGGCGCTTTGAAAATCTTGTTGAATGTTGTGAAAATGCAGCGTCATCAGGCTTGAAGCAGACTGTGCCGTTCTTACTGAAGCAGCACTCACAACGGCAAGTTAAAGCAAGTATGTTGATGAGTCAGTTTGGCCTTCAGTGCCGTCACAGTATGTGGCCTTGGTGTCTTAAATGGTGCCGCAGTCAATTGTCCTGGAACTCCGACACTTCCAGTTTTACCCCAATCTAAATTTATTCTATTTATATTTTGTATGCAAAACCCCCAAAATGTGTGAAATATATCTGAGTTTAGTCACAGAGAAAACAGCCCGAAGGAGAGGACAGCCAGGAAAGTCATCAGTCTCAAATGTGAACTGTCTCCCTCATAATTCAGGTCGGTAATCATTTTACCTCATTTTAGTCTGCAAGAGCACGAAGTAAACATTTACTTCTTAACTGCATCCACACCGACTTTGTGAATTGATATAAGCTCAATTTAAATTGACTCATTAACTGAATACTGTTAAACTTTGAGAGCGGAGCGGAATCGTATCAGCGGAGCGAAGTGGCTGAAGTGATAAGAGATTTGATCCACATGGAGAAGCTTGAGTTTTTACACGGTTGTCATTTTCTCATTACGTCTCTGCAGGATGAATTTATATCTGAATCAGAAATTACATTCATCAGCCTGCAGCTCATCATGTCACAGTCGCATTGTGTTCAGTTTGTGGAGATCAGCAGCTTCAGTGCCGGTACGCTGGTGTAATTAATCCTCTTTGACTACAGCTGAGTTTCAATTGACCCCCCAAGTTCATATCTGAGACACAACAATCTGTCTATCTACATATTTTTGTGCTTCCATACATAACACAATGACCAAGGGTGTGAGTATTTTGTTCCTGGGTTTAAAACACTCGTCGTATCAGATGGGAATCGCTGGATGTTATTGATGTGGAAAAAGTTTGTGTATGGAGTTCATTTGTTAATACTAGAACAGATCAGATGAGCATTTCTCAAAGTATACACTAACACCACTATGGCAGACCCTTAAGCTGAGGATGAAATCACTTGAATAATGCTTTGTTGTAACATTTTCGACCATTTTATTATACACTTATATAGATTTCACTCATTTAGAACAATATTTTTGTAGAATATGCCAAGTATGATCACATTACAGGCTTAAAAATAATTACTGAGCCTCGTCATCGGGCTCCTGGCTTCACTCTCTGTGGCTCCGTCAAAGCCATCTCCACTGACTGATGCCATTATGCCATTGAAGAGAGTTGCTTAGTCACTTATGATGTCATATTAGCAGCACTGATTGATTTTGCCGTAGAGTCATAGATGCTGTAATTGGTCCCCAGAATAAATCTTCAAAGTGGCCTCATTAATTAAGATGCAGCGGAGTGACTCAGCGAGGATTTAATGGTTTTGGCAGATCGAGCCCGAAGAACAGTTGAATATATTTTGAATACTTGAGGAGTGTTTGATTTATCTCATCGTCATGCAGGTGACATATTTGCAGTTGTAGCATTTTAAGGGCCTAACAAAAGAAACAAATATACTTCAATCATCTAAGCTGTGAAGGGATGATTGACTTTGGCGCTGATGTGAATTGTTAGCCGTTTGCCTCAATAGAACAAGATCATTTTAAGTCTGTCTCACTTTTTCCTGAAAGATTTACTTTCTACATCAGAGACACCAAACCTTAACTGCACAAACTTCTCTGAAATTCCTGAATAGAAGTAGAGGGAGGACCATTTCCCATAGACTTCAAGATAATCAGACTTCTCTTTTTTCTTTTTTCTTTTTAACAACCAGTGGAGTCGTGCCCCGGTGGACATTAAATTCGAATGATTTTGGACATTATAGCCTGCAAACTTTCAACAGGGATTTCTCCAGAAGCTGTTTCCAAACACACAACACCTACCTGACAAAGACACGTGGAGCTTTCAGCAGCTGCGTAGACACATCTCTTGTTAAGAGTTGATGGAAACCAGAGAGACAGATTAGGTGGACGAGACACTAAGCATCAAATGAACTCTAAACTCCAATCACATGTGTATACGTTAGCCACTGTTGTGTAACATTAAATGCAATAACAGTAATGCTGGCCATCTTCAGCCGTCTGTCATTATCTATAATCAGGAATAAAATTGGAGTCGGGTCTAAAAAAAGAATTATATGGCTGAATAAGTACAAGTAATTTTCCATTTTTTTTTGTTCCATTTCATTTCTTTGTGCACACACATACATCAGGTGTTTTCACTGAAATTATTAATTTCATAAATAAATCGGGTACCATGAGGTAAAGACAAAAAAGAGCTCGTTCCCTCAGAGGGAAGCTTCTGTGATTCACCGTCTAACACCAGCTAACGCTCCACAGAACATAAGACTGAAGGAAGATTCATGCCCCAGACTGAACCTCCCAGGCAACGCAGGCGCTTAAATAAGCTCGTCTGAATCTGTCAGCGAGCCGGGCTTGTTACAGACCAGCCACTGTCATGTCGGGCAAAACATTTTTCTATGTTTCCAGGACATTTTAAGTACAATTTAACTTTGTCTTACCAAACGTAGCCTCAACATCCTGGACCTTTCCTGTTTACTCTGATGTCAGACAGTAAAAAAAAGAGAACAAGGTCCATAAAATCCCCTTTAACTGTTTACACCCCCGTTCTTCTTCCAAAGTTTTAAAAATGTCACTACATATTCAGAATCAGCACAACCTCAGCTAATTATAAATGCCACTCAATAAAGGCTCTGTTTGCTCTAACAGGATGTAGTGGCTCATAAAACAGAACAAAAAGAAACATTAAAGTTTTTTTTTTTTTTTTATGTAATGAGGAAAAAAAAGCAGCTGCTGTTCAGCTCGAACCATCACAGATTAAAAAAAAACAAAAAAAAACAAACGCTCTAAAATGTATATATTTGAAAGCTTTTACACTTCTAGGGTTTAAAATGAAAGAAATGCTATCTATGTATCTGACTGCTGGAGACTTCGTCAAAACAACTTTAGCGATTCAGATTTCCAGCCTAGAGCTGGGCGGTATGACCAAAATTCTATATCACAGTATTTTTCAGAATTATTCCGGTTTCACGGTATTTGATGGTTTGTTTGTTGTTGTTTTTTTTTTTTTTCATGCGTGATTCAGTGTTGACCACGTTTCCTTCTTCTTCTTTGAATTTATTGGTGGATTGCAATACCATCTTATAGGTGCATACCGCCACCTACCGTACCGGAGTATGTAGAACGGGATCCTGTTTACAATAACACACAAAAAAGGAGTTCATTCACCTACTAAATTCTGTTAAACAATCCAGTGTTTACTAAGAATTTTAATACCTCTCTCTGAATTTCCCTCACCCTATCACCACCATTTCCTTATATTCCTTCCAAATCCCAACCCCGTTTGCTCTGTCTCACCCTTTGTCAAATATCAGGATGAAAGAATTAGGTTACAGCACAGTGCATTAGTACGTGCTCAACATTTTCCATTCTATTACAATGTGCACCACCACATTTTCCACTGATTGAGGGAAGATTTACTGCATATTTATGGCGACAGATTAGTGCCAAAAAGGACTGGCGCTATAAAACATACGTTTGGGCGTTTTATATTATTTCACACGTGTAGATATTAAATGCGAGCGCGCACGAAGAGGAAACTGCTCCCCGAACGAGGAGGAATATGTGACCAGCGCACCTAACAACCACTCAAAAATCACCCCGTTCTCTTGAAGTTGATTTCTGCTCTCTCGCTCGAAACTTTTGGCACAGTGGGGGAGAGAACCATATGTGGCGCACTGGTCATATATTCCTCCTCGCTCGCAGTTAATATCTACGCGTGTGAAATAATATAATACGCCCGAGTGTATGTTTTATCGCACCAGGGCTTTTTGGCACTAATGTGTCGCCATACCGCCTGTTCAGAGCTTCCTCTACCCATCATGTCCACCACGCTCAGCAACTCCACTATTATTTCCGCTCTGTTCAATGCGTATTTAGCAGCGCAGCAATGAAAAGGGTCCCTCGTGAAACAGTTAGCCAGCGTGCTGCGTTCCGGATATGTTTAGGCTATTTAAACTGGTCTTGCCGGCATATGAAAAATTATAACAAATATAAAAACCGGTTTTCGGTTTCGGTACGAACCGGTATACCGCCCAGCCCTATTCCAGCCATTTTAAATGTACCAACTAATGAGACTAACTGACTGATACCTTATCTTAAGAGTTCCACTCCTTTTAGCGTTCAGACCCTAAGGCATTTAAAACCTGGTCAGGTGGCAGTCTACTCTGGGGGGAGCTGAGATCAGTTGTGCCTGGAGCTTCCTGTTGGCTCACTGCACTGCTGAATTCACAGCTCTCTTTTGAACACATCAGGTCATGCAGCCTCGTTTGTTGTCAGTTCTCAGGGGATCCAGCAGATGTGGGGGGGGGGGGCGGGGTTACTGCAGACTGAAGCAACTAACTCAGGTGTTGGCTCCTGGTATTGAAACATTTGGGTTTTGTCAAAGTGGGTCACAGAGTTCTGGATGCAAACGGGTCCAACAGGTGACTCTGGATCTGATCTCAACAACATTACAACAACATGAACGGAGGATTTAATTATTAAATTTTTGCCAGTTTTAATTCTGAACGGGTAAGCGTTGTTTTATACATGTGGGACATTTCAGAAGAACAGAAAAAAAGAAAAAAAAAAACCAAGTGACTGTGCAGCACGAATCAAAAAACGAGTTTAATGTCCAAAAATCCAGTGATGACACTTCAGCCTCCAACATCTCTGGGATCAGTGCTGTATTTATCTAATCTCAGTGAGGAGAAGTTGGTCTGAGTTTATTGTGCTGACAGAATAAAGACAATCAGATATTTAGAGCATTAGAGGCTTTGGAGCAGATTTTTCATCATTAATGAACAGAAGTCCTGATCAGATAAAGATAGAAACTTCAGATCAGCTCTAGAACAACCCAAACACATGAGAGGAACTTTCTGTGTTCAGCTTTTCTTTGGTTATTCTGGTTTTCAGTGCTTTTATCTAGAAAATAATGAAAAATTAAAGGGCTGTTTTTGTTTTTTTTTTCCCTCATTACAGTGAAAAGAGTCTTTATTGAGTGACATATAATTAGCAGACGGTGTTGTTTTTCCCTATAAAGTTGTCATTTGAAGGGGTTAAACTGCAACTAAGCTGCAGATTGGCTGATAAAAGTGACAGTTTTTAAAAGAAACAGGACATTTGTGTGCATGTGATTGTGTGTGTGTGTGTGTGTGTGTGTGTGTGTAATCCCACTAGGTCTGAGCTTGACTGACATGCACAATAAGAATATTGATGTTTTGAATCAATGTGGGACACAGTGAAGTGCAGATCAATTCTTCTATGAATATTTATTCTGCGGGCGACATCATATTCATCAGACCTGAGACCGCACTGTCCAAACTGACTCCTCGATAATGAAACTATGATACCGGCGATACATCCTAAAGACCTCAAATAACGTGTCTCTATGAGCCCGGACCTCATTGTAGGATAAAATTTCTCATTTCAGTCCCAAGCTGAAAACGTCGTAAGAAGCTCGGCGGCAGAGAGGCTGAATTTGCGGTCATTTTGGAGGGAAAGCGTCAGGCAGGCTCGTTGCTGGCCGCCTGCTGATGACTTTGTTTTGCTCTCTGTGGTTTCCTAAGACATATGGGGAGTATTATGGTCTAGCCCCCTCGCTCCTCTGGACCCATCAGTGATGCTTAGATCAAATGGCAAAGCCACTAATACGTGTGTGTGTGTGTGTGTTTGTTGTGTGTCTGTTGTGTGTCTGTTGTGAGGGAAATCAGATCTGTATGTAGCTATATGTGAAAGGGGGTCCATCAGTCAGACTGAATCGTCTTCCCTCAGGGAGAGACTCGGTCTTCGGGGTGTGTTTGTTGTGCGTAGGTATGTGTGCGTGCAGCATGTGAAACGGGTCACATGTGTTATTGCACTCAAGTGTGTGGGTGTGAATATGTATGACCGGTGTAATGTGAATATCAGGAGCAGGCAGATTGTGTGTTTAACATCTGAGGTATCTTGCTGCCTCCTGTTGAGGCTCATTCTAAAGGAAACCACACAACATCTGGAAAAGGCATCACACACATACACTCCTGGTCTATATGGACCAAAGGTAAAGTCCATAAAAACATGAAGGTGTCCTCATTCATCTTTATTCAAAGCAGTTGTTTAAAGAACAGTTTTTTTGTGCAGATATTTCCTGTTTGTCTGCTCCTTCATGCGAGCAGTTGTGGTTGTAGTCGATGATTTAGTGCCGAGGTCCTTTTGGGGTTTGCCACCGTGTCTCGGCTCGACAGGCCCAGGGATGTTCGAGGCCAATCAGGTTAGACGCCTTAAATCCACACTGAACTTCTTCTTTGAATCAGACACCGAGCTTTTATTTATCAGCCGTTTCCAGAAATCTGGCAAAATATTGTCCACAGGAGCTGTTTTTTTTTTTTTTTTTTTTTTCCCCCCCTCCCCCCGGGGCAGCTGGTGTGAAGGATCATCGTGTTTACTGTTACTCTTTGACTCACGCTGAAATGAAGTGAAAGATAAAACAGGAAATTGGGTCACTGCAGCTGTGAATGGTGAGCAAAAATCTGAATATAAGTGGAGCCCGAAGAGGAACGAAGGAAAACACACCTGACTGTTACTGCGACGGGTGAATAAACCTGAAAAATTGACTGATGGGAATCAACCGGATTCATAAAAAAAAGGGTCAAAGTGTATAAAGATACATTAATAAAATACCAAACGTTTCAGCGACGTCACCAGTTGGCCGTCTTATTTTGTTTTGTTGGTTTGTTTGTTTGTTTTTTTTCTTTTGTACATGTTTTGAGGAAAAGGTGGAAGTGATCTTTGGAAGCGTGAACTTCATCAGGTTTAGTGAGATTCACCGTGTTTCTCAGCTTTAAGTCTGCAGCTCCTCCAAACTAAATGTGGATTCTCCTTCTAAAAGAGGAACTGAGACCCCGACAGTACCTAAGAGTGTCTGAGTCTGAGGAAAAATCAGGATGGACGAGGAGAGGGAAGAGGAAGTGAAGCAAGGAAGGAGAGTATTTAGGTAGTCAGAGAGAGAGAATGACATTGGGGGGGCAAATGGAAGGAGGGAGAATAAGTAAGAAGGCAACAAGGAGAGAGGAGAAGAGGATGGGAGGGGTTAGGGAAGGAGGGGAAGGGGGGAGTCGGTGAAGAGTTATGGGGATGAAGGAGGGATGGAGATACATAAATGAAATAAATGGGGTTAAAAGCCGAGGAGTGTATGTGAAGGGGGGAACAGGAGGCGGGGGGGGGCAGTGCAAGTGAGACTGACTGTGTATGACAGAGGGAAGAGTGAGCTAGAGATAGGTAGGTGTGTGTGTGTGTGTGTGTGTGTGTGTGTGTATATCTGTCTAATAGACACAGTCCATGAGGGGGAGGTTTATCCAGCACTGTGTTTATCTTTCCTGCTCCCTGTTGGGGGGGCAGGACTGCAGGCCCTCACACAACAGATAGGCAACAGATCAACTGTTTGTGTGCGTGAATTTGTGTGTATGTGTGTATATATATATGTAATTGTGTATTACTGTGGTTCTGGGCTTGTTTTCTCTGTGTGCTGCTCATGCCAACTCCTCCCCCAATCACATCTCAGGCATGAAAATTGAAACACTTCAAAATGTACAACATCACAACAAGACAAGTCAGTAACACAAAAAAACTGCCATTAGACGGACAAGTCAGACCGACTAAAACATCCAGAAGTGTTGAAGAAGAGTCTTCTGCCCGCACTGGCAGTTCAGAGAGAATGCTGGTGATTTGACATAAACATGCTCACCATCTTCATTTAACGGTAACATTTAGTCATTCTTCAGACGCTTCCTTGCAAAAGGGGCCGTTGGTATTAAGTCAACATCCTTCAGATAAGAAAGTTCAACAAAAGTGCTTTCGTGTCATTGAGTTGAGGAGATGAACTTGAGACAGATGAGGGGCCTCTTTGTTCTGCTCATCCATCAGCTTGTTCCACCATCTGGGAATGGAGGACCAGAACAGTCTGGACTGAGATCGCCTTGTTGGCGGGGATGCTGTTGCCAAACTTCATTCCTTAGAGGGACACAGTCTCTGAAAGGGAGTGTGGAGCTGAATGATTGAGTTCAAGTAGATGGTGCAGACCCAGAAGCCTCCCAAGGAGCATTAGTAACTTGAACACATCGCCAGTGTCGAACAAAAAATTGGTGTCAGCAGCCTATTGAGTAATGACGAGGGTCCAAACGTTGCTCCCTGTGGGACACCACTGAGGTATGTCATTTGAAACTATTGGCAACAACAGTCTATCTGTATCAGAAAGATATCATTAGAACAGAACCTTTACCATCAATCAAACGCAGTTTAACACAATGTTGTGATCAATAATTTGAAAAGCCCTGCACAAATCTATAAAGAGTTTTCTCTGGAAAAAACAAATCAATGGTGTGCTTCGCTCGAGAGTGCAGCGTCTGCGCTCGCTGGTAGTAAATACTTCAAAATATGACAACTGCCATTTTCACTGAGTAGCCTTTATTTGCTTTGATCTGCTTTGTCTTGAAGGATCTGAGCTCCGTCACAGACGCAAATCTGCTTTTCTGCAGACGTCAGGCTCGACAAAACCTGAAAGCTCCTCCAAATGAAATAATTTTTGAAAATTTATTTATTTTAAATGAAAAGATTTCTCACATCTGTTACAATGAGACCAACTGAGAAGAAAACAAAATGCACAACAGCTGTATGGAAGGAAACCAGGAGAAATATCAGCTGATAATCTCTCCCAGACGTTTGTTTTAACTAAACAGAACTCGCCGTTTAGTCCCTCAACTGCTTACTGGGGACCTATTTTTCCTTTTTTTTTTTTTTTTTTTTGTAACCCAGTGTTGTCGACGAAAACCTCAGGTCCTGATGCTTCTCAGTCGCTCCCTGGGGGTCAAACAAGATGTGTTGCCAGGGAGATGTGGTGACAGTTTGTCTGTTGCTAAGGGTTCCCACGGTGCTGAAGGAAATAGGCCTACTCCCTGCATTCAGCTAGCTGAAATGCAAAGATGCTGGCATGCACGCACTCACACGCACACTCACACACTACGAGCATACCAACAAAAGCACGCACACACACGTAGAAACACACACATTGTGCTGCTCCATAGCCACAGGGAATGGGATTTTATAATGATTAGCTTCTAGGACAAAAGCTGAAGGGGAGATGATTTTTGCGTGTGTGTGTGTGTGTGTGTACTTTTACCTGCCTCAGTGTGGGTTTGAAAAGTGTTTGCTCTATTATCTCCTCAGTAAAGCAGAGTTGGTCCAGTCCAGCAGAGATAGAGAGGGAAAAGGGACAAACACAAGTTAGAAGTCATGCAAAGTGTAAAACAGATTTAGAGTTAAAGCGAAATGTGGATTATAAAAATAACAAAACTGTGGTCAACTAAAACAAAAGTTGTTGTTATAATTATTAAACAGTTCAGAAAATTGAACACCACGGGAGAGTGGAAGGTGATAGACAGTGTGTGCAAGCTGAGTTGGCAATGAATAACACACTCGCTGAAATTTTCAATTAACGGATAAAATATGCATTTAGAGAAGAGGAGTTTTCTACGTCGATTAAGTTTATTTATTCCAATGGGAACGTCCTCCAGGCAGAACACCATGCAGTGAATTATGTTTTTTTTTTTTTCCTTTCTCATTTATCCTATAATTCCTCTCTACTTCCTGCCTGCTACTGTTATTACCGTCCTCCTCTTCCTCTTCTTCTTTCTCTTATTAGTAGTAGTTAGTAGTTGTCTTGTTGGTCTTAAGAGGAACATGCATTGTGCTCTTCTCTTTTCCCTCCTCTCCCTCGATGCAGAGAGAGCTGCTTAGTCTAAAGCACCAACCCACAGTGTGTGCAGTAGATTTATGCTGTGTCCGAATGTAGTCTGAACCCCTGGTGATGCCTGTTTTTTTTTTGTGTCTTTTTTTGTTTGTTGCTGTTGTTGCTTTTGTGTTGCTGTTGCAAATATTGTCTGTCAGTGACTAACCGAAAAACATATCATTTATAAATGGAGCTTCAGCATTTCAGAGTCGACTGTCCACCTGAGCTGGAGCTGATATGAAGAATGAGTCCCACTCTTATTTCCACAGCATCCTCATAATAATAATAATAATAATAATAATCATAATTACAATAAATTCAGCCTTTCAAAAGTTCTACTTGCCTCAGGTATGAATGTGGTGCACTCACATCCATATGGAGAACTTAATATAGATAAAAATGTACACACACACACACACACACATCTTGGCACTCACACAAACACACACATGCGGGGAAGATACCCCTCAAGCAGAGCTACAGGAAAACAAGAAAAAGGGATGGAGAGATAAGGAAGAGCTAGAAAAGAGCACGAATTAAGTAATGACACCTGGAGAGTGACGAGGCACAAGAAGGAAACAAACTCACATCCAGTAAAACTCGAGAGGGCGAGAGGACACAGGATGGTGGAGGGGAAAAGAATAAGAGATACACAATCAATGTCTTGGCAGGTGGAGCAGGAAGAAATGCAGAGGAAAAAAAAAGGGACATATAGAATATAAAATATATATACACAAACTGGAAACAACACACTAAAAACCCAAACTGAGAGAGAGAGGAAATAGAAATAAAGAACAGACCCACACTGAAGATGGACCATTGACACATCCTGCATCCACACACAACAAACACACACACAGTGTGAGCCAGTTCCCCAGGAGTCTGCTCAGTCACTGAGGGGTCAGCCATTTATCCTGTCCCATTACTGCGGACACTGCTGTGAAATTGTCCAATAAATCAGTGTCTGAGAGAAGCGGTGCTCCCCCTGCTGCTGACCAACTGGCTGGCTGGCTGACTGACTGACTGACTGGTTGCTTGTTTCTCTGTCTGCTGAAGCTGCAGTCGGGGCTCAGATTTAACCAAGGCGTGGACACGCAGAGAAAAGAGCCAGAGACTGAATACAGAAACGTTAGTGAACGGCTTCCTGCTTCACTTTGCAGGTCGGTGTTGCTGCAGTTTACACTCTGGATGGCATTAGTTTGGCGTTGGAGTCATTTTTGACCAGGACATGTCGTTTGTCCCTCATATAAGAAAAGTCTCTAAGATGTCACAGGAAGTAACTTTGCTCTAAGATCAGATCTGTGACCAAGACTACAGTTAACAATGTAAGGTTCAATTACTCTTTTTCTTTTAGTTGAGCTGGTATTGGCCTAGACTGATGGGCGGGGGGGGGGGGGGGGGGGGGGGGGGCACTGAACACCTCTCCCTCTCCCTCTCTATCTCTCAGTACCTGCTGCTTCCTTTTAGTTCCCTTTAGTTATAATTACACTCTTCTTCTCCCCTCCTGGTAATATTTACTGGAGCACATTTAGAGCGACCAGGTTTCATCAGTCAAAGTCTGTTTTCTGTATGTTCTGTTTTTATTTTCATGGCATCGTCTCTCCTCCTTTTCTTGATCTCTCTCCATCCCTCTACAGAGTCCCCCCCCCCCCCATGCTCACTCTCACTTGTGTCTCTTACTGCCTCTTCTTCTCTCTTTGCCCCCCCCCCCCCCCCCCCCCCCCCCAATCTCTCCGTCTCTCAAACAAAACAGTTGAGGCAGATAGCTGCCCCCCCGAGCCTGGTTCTGCCCGAGGTTTCTGCCTCTTAAAAGAAGTTTTTCCTTGCCACTGTCCCCAAGTGTTTGCTCTTGGAGGGACAAGTTGGGTCTCTTTAACGACTCCATAAAGAGTTTGGTGTAGACCTGCTCTATGTGTAAATGTCTTGATGTAACTTTGCTATGATTTGGCGCTATACAAATAAATCTGATTTGATTTGATTTTAACGGTGCTGATTTTCAGCTGCGCTCGTCGCAACAAGGTGATATCGCAAATTTCCGTGGTGCAATCAGCAGTTTAACAACATTATATTCACAACCTAAAGGCAGCTGTGGAGTTTTTTCTTTATGTTGCCGCCAATGTCAATCAAATCTGACCCAAAAAATTGCGTGAGTATGACGTTTTTTTGTTTGTTTTTTTTTTCTTTGACGAATCTTAAATGTTACAGAGAAATGCATAAAAGTAATTCCAAATCAAACGTGGCCTTCGTGGAAGTCTAAACTGCCTCTGCTTGTTACTGTAAACAACAGTCAAAACATCAGAAATGGCAGTTTTTCGTCAACATCTCTGCTCTTTTTTGCTAAGTTTATTTATTTTGTTTCAACAGTTTTCGTGCTGAGGGGTTTCCCTCTTCAAACATCATGTTTGGATAAGCGAGATTAATCCAACCTTAAGGAAGTCACCTTCGTCCTTAGCAATAGGAATGTTACATCAGAAAGTACATCCGTGTCATTCAGGATCAGATCTCTTTCCTCACTTCGTCACCTGGAAGGAGCTAACCGCTGGCCACACCGAGCCGGCGAATACAAAGAAGAAAAAAATACAGTCTGAAAATGACAATCCTTAATATTTTTTTTTTTTTTTGTGAGGCATGATTTCGAAGCTCGTGTTGTGTTGGAGTTTCTGTTCACTGGCAAACCTGATGAGACTTAACAGGCAGGTTTTCTTCCTCGTCACTAAACATGCACACGGAGTGACGAAGCCACTGATGAAGAGTGTGGTCTGTATGTGTGTGTGTGTGTGTGTGTGTGTGTGTGTGTATAGACAGCAGATGAGACATATACAGAAACCCTGTTGGTGAATGTTCACTCATTCTGAATGACAGCTGCACACTGAGCTGCATCTTCTCCTAATTGGGTTTCACTTTCTTCGTTCTCAAATCTCTAAAATCCCTGGTTTTGGGCAGAAGGGGGCAAAAAAAAAAAAAATAGACCGACCTAAAACCCCTGCAGTTTCCATAGCAACACTATCAGTCACATCACTCAACCGTCATCGCCGTCAGCTGCTGAATATTCCCCTTGATTGACCGTCAGGTCTACTAAGGGTCTTGGACTCTGGTCTAAAAGTCCAGATCAGACAGCAGGTGCTGATCTGAGGTTTGGGCTGCCCTTCATCTCTTCGGTGATCACCGGAGCACTTTTGGGCCGAATGTGCAGTCAACTAATCGGAGCTTCCTCCTTCCATTTCCTTTAATAACCATGTGGACTTAATAGGCGCATTGTTGTTTTAATGCTGCGCAGAATTTGATCGCAGCTCAGTCTTTGTCTTCGAATGAAAGGATCATTTATGGTTTTAGCAGCAGTTTGGACTTCGCTGTTGATCAGCATATCGCCTTAATGGGCCACGTTCACGTACTCTTCATTGTCCGGACAGCAGAACCAGAGAAACATGTAAAGAACGTTGTTTTATGAAATGATGGAAGCACTTAGAGAGAGAGCAGCAAACTGACTAAGAGCCAAAACCTGCTCGCAAAAGTGAACACAACATGATGTTGTGTTGTTCTTTCCTTTGATAGTAATTATCTACAGCAGTTCTACAAGTTTTCTAAGCACACCCTCAGTTTTGTACATGTAAGATCCAAACACATGCAGAGTTTTTATCCATTGTACTTATAATCACTATGAGTTCTGAGAGACTGAAACACCAAAAACCTTCAATATTGTCTTAAAAATTGATGCCAGACCGGATCGTCCAACTGCTGGAGGAAGTCTGGGTTCTCTGAGGCAAATCACTGTTATATATTTTGGTGTTGTCCTTTATTGATCTCCTTCTGGTGGGATGTTTCAGGAGGATATTCCATTCAAACTAGAGTCCCTGTATCTGGGTGACCTACGTGCTGCTGGTAGGAAAGCCACGACAAGGAAATGGTTAAGACCGGACAGACCTGCAGTTGATGAGTGGATTGACATTATTTATGAAAATCTTTAAAATGGAGAGAATCACTTTTTCTGTTGTTGCAAAGAAGGACAAGATGGTTAGTGTATATTACTCCTGAACGGCCATCATTTGTGTAATGGGATTTCTTCTTCTTTCTTTTTTTTTTCACATTTCTATTGTGAAGTGAGCTCAGTATCGGGGAGGTGAACCCCAGTACTGTAGTTCCAGTTATCGAGTTTGATTTCTGCTGTTGTTATCATTGTTGTTTTGTTTTTTTTCCCCCACACATTTAAAACTGTGCTTTTCTTTTTCCAGTACCATATTGGCCGTGAATTTCTTCCATATCTGCTTTTCTAAATTCAGATTCACGATATCTTGTTTTTAGTTATATTCTACAGAAGGCATGGCTTCAGAATGTATGGATGGACCTGTCATATTTGAATAAAAACAGAATTACAAAAAAAAAAATGATGCCAGACAACAGAAAAAGTTTTCACAATTAATGAAAATGTAATGTTTTAATGAAATAATCAGAGTAATCAAACAGGTAGGGTCCAGAGCTGCTGGGTGGAGTCATATCAATCAAGTGAAAATTACTAAAGTTAAAAAGGGGAATTAAAAATTGTGTTTTATTGAAATAATAGCTAAGAAGGCTTCACTACAAAAGTGAACACTGAAGTATCTAAAACTGACATAAACTCACAAAAGCTGAATAAACTGAGCCGAGGCAGAAAACACTGAGATGCCTCTCAGAGGTGCTCACACGCTTCACTGCAATCTTTACATCAAGAAAAAGGTGAAAGCTACGTTCATGTCCTGGTGATTTCAGTCACATACATAAAGTGGAGGGAGTTCACCGTCAGAGTCTGACGCCCCCCCCCCCCCCCCAACGAGCGGGAAGAATCACATACAGATAACAACAAAAGCTATAAGTTAGCCAAAGGAAACAGCAAGGAGCAAAACAACTACAGGTGAACCTCCGAAGAGAGAGAGCAGGACCGAACTGGGCTCACTGTGCAGCAGGAATATTATCCATTTTAATGTTGTGACCCTTCTGCTACACACAACATCACATCAGGGCAGAGCAGGACGACAACTCCCAACACACAATACAGTTCAGTCCACATGTTAAATCACAGAAAGACCAGAACCTGGTCTGTTGAGTCCAGCTTGGGCCGCATATTTCACTTTCTTACACGATGCAATACATTTAAGCGAAGTGATCACTTTAACTACATAGAGACAGAAGAGTGTCTACGGTCAAACATGCATGAGGGGAGTATTCCTCAATACTTCTGGACAAAAACTGTAAAGGGGTGAGCCACCAGATAATTATCACCTTAGAGGTCTGATAATTGTTTAAGCACTTTCTATCTCATTTAAAAAAAAAACCAAACTATCACTCAAGGTAACAAGGATGTTTCCAAAGTTTATAGCAAAACCAACTTCAGACACACTTATAGTACATATCGTTTTGTTAAAACACTGTGAAGTTAGTCGGTTTCTCATTTCCCCCTGACCGACCATCGCGCACCGATTTATGCTAATTCATCAGTGTTTGAGATGCCCTGCTAAGCAAACAGAGAGCAGTCGAATAAAAATGTAACCCCCATCTAACGTTAGCTGGCAGAGGCAATAAACCATTACCACATTAATTTTGAACAACTGTATAATTAACATAAACAAACACAACGACCACTGAGAAGATTGGCAGATATAACCTTGCATTTTTAAGTTGTGTGTCACCTCGTTTGATTTTGGGAGCAAAACAGGTACCCAGTCCTACTTTGCACTTTATTTTACGGAACACAAGACTTAATATCATTAATCCAAAACTTGAATCCACTTAGAGCTGCATTGTTTCAACCTCATTAGCCACATTAACAATGTGCCACTCAGGAAGTCCAGAGTGAGATGTCTGGAAAAAAGATTAAATGGTAATTTTGTGCAGATTTAAAATATTTTCCACTAAATTTCTCAACAGTTTTAAACTGCCAGTGGGTACATTTTTTTTTTTATTGTATGCCAAATGTCGGAAAACAAGTTGGAAAGTTGGAGATGTTGCCTTCGTGAACGCACCACGAGACGGTGAACTTAGTAACTCCTCCATGTTAGACTTGTGGTGTTTTAGCAGTTTGATGTCATCATTTAGCTCAAAATAGCTAAACATCCAAATTGCAGCGTGATGTGGGAACAGATCACCCGGTTACTAAACTGGAGCTGCTCAGATAGCAAAATAAACCCAGCTCAAACCAGACTTTTTATATTTTCAGTCCTCTCTCCAAAAGGCTCACTGAGGACGACAGCTTGGATCTGCCCAGATATCGGCCCAGACTCGTGCCGACGTCCAAGGTCTATGTTGGGATGGAGGTTCGCTAGTTTCAGGGACTCGTGCTCTGTTCTTGTAGTAAATCTGGTAGCTGGTAGTTGTGCAGAGAGATTTCACCAAGCAACTGTCTTTATTTTTGTTTTTTGTATATATCTGGTTTCACATCCTTGCACAGTCATTGAAGACTTAATGATGGTTGGGGCCCGATGTGAATACGGCTCCAAGGAGCCACTAATGTGACTATTAGACTATCAAAACGCATGTCATCCTGTGTGAAGGATTGTTTTTTTTTTTTGCCACACAAAGCATGAGCAGCAACAAATTTCAACTTTTTGAGAAATTTGGATTTGATTTTCAGTAACTCGAAAACCTTCAATTCTTTCTCCAACATTAAAAGTGTCATGTAATTCTTGAGCACAAGCTGTAACTCAACATGTGCGTTGAACAAAATCATAGAAAATGTCCGCACTTTAAAAGTTCTGGTTGTGTTCTGCTGCTGTATTCTCCACACACAGACCGTGGCTGTAAAACGCAGAGCGATACTCTGCTTCACTGACTGCTATTCATCTGATCAGGTAGATACATGAAGGTGTTGATGAGGCTTGACTGAGGTTGCACGCCAGGACTGGTGGCGCAGAAAAAACACTGCCGCTCATCCATTTCCCTCTTCTCTTCCCTCCTCCGTGCTAACCTGTTAACCTATTTTGTGAAATCCAACAGTGTCTTTCTGCCTCGCCGGTCACGCCACCGTCTCCTGAGATGGGATCTCTGATGCGGGCCCGACTCATATTTACGGGTCTGGACTGTGACGGGAAGGAAGGAAAGAAGAGAGCGCAGGGGAAAGTCAGACAGTGAGTAAATACTGAAGGTAGTTTTAGGACGAGCTCGTTCCAGGAAGGCTGATATCGATATATTTGTACACCACATATCACACATTTATCTGATGTTTCCTCAACCGTGACATAAACAACTGAGTTTACAACATTTAAAACAAAATAAGCGTCTAATATTGACTTGATGTATTGGTTAGTTGTTCCGCCTGATGGACCAAACGATAGAAAACTTCCCTTTCACGTTTGTGATGATGAAAACGACAGATAAGAGTGAGAGAGCAAAGGAAAGCAGGACCAGGAGTGCAGGAGAGTCTCCGAGGATTCATAGAGAGATTAAAGTAAAATGGAATAAAGAGAGAGGTAGAAGAGTGGGAGAGGAGGAAGAGGAGGGATAATCAAATGGGAGGGAGACAGAGGAAGAAAGGAGTGGGGGGGGGTGGCAGTGAATACTTAATGGGCGGCGTTGGAGTCTATTGATCTGCTTGGCAGCGCAGGCTGTTTCATTTGGCCATTCAATTATTCATTCATTTGGTTGATGCCGTTTCCCCCATGAAGGTTCAGGCCGTACGCTGGGAGCACTCGGGCCGAGGGAAAGAGTTACAGCTCGGTGGGAAAGAGAGCGAGCAGCACGAGGCTGCAGGCTGGAAAAATTGGAGGCTTTAGCCGGTTTAGATGTGTCTTTATACACTAGTCCCCAAATCGCTCTAATTTAGAGGTTGTCACATTTTCTCTTCTTCAAGCATTTTTCATTTTTTGTCTCATTCATTTTCTGGCTCCCGGCATTCATGTTACCGGAATAGAAGCGTGCATTTGTTATGAATTGAAAATCTGAAAATCCCACATTAACCAGAAACCAGTTTTGACTAAAAGCTTTCTAAACCTGGTAACCTAAAAGTACAGCCCTAACATGAAGTTTAATAAAAGAACTTTTTATTTTTTCTTGATTGAGGAACTCAAGTTTAGTTGGACGTATATTACTCCATGATTAGTAAATCATAAAGGAAAACTCTCCCAACTACTCTGAAGAAGTTCCAAAAAACAATTAAATGAGTTTACTAACACATATTTGTGTTTTATGCAAAGTTCAATGTGAGGCAAAAATTCACAACTCAGAACAATTTAACCACAACTTTTTTGATTATCAGTTAATTATCATTGACGCACCAAAAATGAACCAGTTGTTTGTTTCATCTTATAGTAAACTTCCTCTGTATTTTCATCAGTTAGCTCGTTGTTTAGAAAAAACTGGATATTTTAATAGCATCACTGCGGGCTCTTTGAACGTGTGTCGGCCATTTTCCCTCCAGTTTTAGTCCTAATGGTCAATCATCTACTAACTGGCAGATTAAGGTAAAATAATTGTATATTTGATGAATACTGTCAATGTGACCTTTCACGGATTATCATTGTCATTCAGCACGACAAACTCCTTTACATCTTTACAAACAGTTGTCCAATTTTGACGGTGCTCACCCCTTTTTTTTTTTTTTTTTTTTTTTAACTCCCCGACTTTACTCCCCCCCGCCCCAAACTGCTCCCTGACTCACTGCTGTGACCTTGAGGACTTCGACTGTCTCGGCTCAATCCTGTTGTCATTTGCCATTTGCTCTGCATTATTCCTGGGAGATTTGTGGACTGACCCCTCATCAAATCATTTACTTCAATGAATCAATTTCACCTGACATACGCAGTATATTAATCAGCCGGCTCGGCCGGCTTAATGGCTGAATGGGAAGCAGAGGAAGGAGAGAGAATCACAGCGACTCACGAAGGGTCACAACGAAAAAATACTATCCTTAAGTAACCAGCAGCCTGCGAGGCTCGCACATATCAGCAACACCGGATTCTGTTAAATTACAGCCTGAAATGAGAGTCAGAGACGGTAAGGATGTGTCACCACGGCGGTGCTGGCATTAATATTTATTCAAAGAAAGCATTCACCCAAACTGCAAAAAATAGATTCTCTCTCTCTCTCCCTGTTTCTCTTATAAATCTTTCACATTAAGTTTATTTTGTTCAGTTTTTGATATTGTATTGAGGCTGCAGGAACAATCTCTGTGATGTAGGTATCCAAGAAACTGGAAAATGAAATCAAAACATCCAAAAACAAGTTTAGTGACAACATATGGTGATCTAGAAGGTTCAGTCTTGAATAGCAATATTCCTCTGACAAAAAATTCCTCCTCCCAGCATTGAATTTGATGATTCAAGGGCTGTGAAACAAGCTGCAAACACAGTAAAGATGTAAAATCAGCATATGAGTTGAAAACCTGCTCGTCCACTCGTAATCGAAACAATTAAATGCAGATGCAGACACGATAAATCTGCATAAATCACAATAACATGATGCCATTTCCTAAATACATTTCTTCAAATAACCAGATAATAATCTGCCATGTTTACAGCCCGGTACAAAGAACAGTTATGGGCTCGATAACTTATTTCCTCCATCACAATGGCAGCATGAGGGTGGATTCTCATACAGTCGTCTTCTTTACATTTTATTAAGTATTAATGTTCTGTATATTTGAAGGCTTGTTGATGGTTTGTATTCAGAGTTTGGCGGGTCAAAATAAATAAGCAAAAACAAATGTGACGCCACCAAGGCAACATAAATTTCTATTTATCTATTGTTCAATGCTCTGTTTTGGTCTCCACCCTCACACTGTAAATTTTCATACTTTAATGTGTTGAATGCATTTACTTCCCTTTAAAACATTTTCAAAACCAACTTTAACTTCATAATACGTTGAGAAAACAGGTTGTGTGTCGTTTACATCCTCGTTAACTAGCTAGCAGCCGTCATCACTGTTTGTTGATGTGTTGTGATCCTTTTTTGTGCTTTGCATGGCAGCAGCATCATCCAGTTAAAACTTCGCTCCTCGCTGCAGTGATGTATTCCTGTGACATCACTGACCACACCCAATGAAACCCGCCGACTGCCCTGCGGTCCGTCTCCCTGACACAAACAGACGTGGCCGAGTTGATTGCTGGCAATGATGGCGAACAAAGTCCGGTGTTAACACGATGGCTCGCACGATGGCCCATCATGGGCCGTTAATTCGTTGACTGATGGCGTCATTTAGCGCTGTCCGTTGTCCGCCAGCCATCCGTCAGCGCTCCCTCCATCTGTCCATCCTCTCCCTCCCTCTGTTCATTCCAGGGCAGAGGCAACATCACCGGCACATCAGTGTCGAAAGCCAATGTTTTTTGGGGTTTTTTTTTTTTTTTTTTTGGTTTTTGCCTTCTCCCACCTGCCGCCTCCTCCGTTCCCTTTGCCACTATTATTCCCCTCTTCATTCTCAAGTATTTCTTTATCCTCCAAAGCTTCCACAATAGATCATTTGCTCTCTTTCCCTCTTTTTGCTCGTCCCTCCTGTTGGCCGGGCGGATTGTAGAAGGGGCAGGAAGCCGCTGTGGTGTCTGGCTGAGCCGCCGTCTTTGTGTACGACAAGCCTCCACTACACTAATCTTTGGCTGGCGCTCCATAGGGGCCCGTTAACAACACATGCCTGCTCACATGCAACACTGCTGTGAATAGAAGGAGATTACACTCACATTAACACTGCGAGCTAAGACGCTGGCTGGCTGGCTGGCTGGCTTTCAGCACTTTGGAAACACAGCCAGTTTCAGTCCCTCAAAAAAGTGCTTTGTCTCAAAAAAGTGCTTACTGAAGGTGAGAGAATGTGAAGTGACAAGTTTTTAAAATGCTGAACGCTGCCTTGTATGCATTATTGCACAAGCTGAAGGGGTTGAATATTCTTCTTTTTCAAAGAACAAGTAAAAAAAACAAAGATCACTCCTTCTGCCAGGGTCTGTTAATACCCATATATCTTAAAAATAAACAGATTTGCTTTAATTACAAAAATAATAACTGACATATTGCTGCTTTTGCTAATAAAGTGTGAGAATAATAATATTTTTTTTACATATTTGAGAACATTGTCTCTTCTTTTTGCCTGTATAAGCACTTTTTAAAATTCTCTCATTTACATTTTCTCTTCAGTTTCTTTTTGTAAAAACAAAGTTTGAAAACCTCTCGTAATGTAATGAGGCGTTCAATGTCCTCTGGCTGCAGGAAATGCAATTTTTCATGAAAATGAAAAACGATTTGCTCCTCCCATATCTTTTCTTTTTTCGTGAAAATCAATAAATTCCCAAAATTACTTTTGACATCAGCCCAGACAGAAGTGACTGGTGCAGGTCTACATCAGCTGGGATTTCTTGCTGCTTTTAATGTGTATTATTTTTTGATGATGTCTGACATGACCGTCTTCGGCTTGTGTTTCTTCATTATTTGAGTACACAAAGATGTTAACTCACTGAAACTGATTTTTCATATTTGATGATCACGAATGTTTTCTGAAACGTGATAGATTGCTCACTGCATCGGTTACGTGTAGCTGAGATCATCCCACACAGAGAGGAGCTGTTGTCCGGTCTCTGACGGGGCTGATACATGTTAGAAACAACATTTTTATGTCATACAAAAGTTTGAGAAATGGAATCAAAAGGCAACGCAAAAGAACGAATCTCTGGATCGTCCCCAAACCGTGACCATCCTTTCATGGGCTGATTTGATGGGTGAGTCCCTCATCACCCAGGAAAAGACGGCCATACTTCTCGGCCACATCTGATGAATCTTTAGCAGTTCGACTGCTCGGTCGTGCCGCAGCGACGCCATCGCTCTTCAGAAGGATCTTTACCGAACTATGTCTGATTTAGCTGCTTTGATGATGGTAAATGTAGAGATTGGAGTTAATGAACTCATGCGCTTTGCTCCAAGGTATATATAAAAAAAAACAAAAACAAACAAACAACAACAACAAAAAAACACTAAAACACTTGAGTATCGAGGGAGGGGTCGAAGTCTGACCGTCTTTTGGCCATGATCGCAGAGTGTTGGTGTGTCAGGAGACCCCGGTGAGATCTTAATCCACCCTGGCACTTCTCATAATGTTTTTAATGTTTATGTTGTTCCTCTGCAGACTGCCTCCCTAACTTTGTTATGGCGGGACCATCCATTACAGGACAGAGCTGCTGTGATTATTTATGCACACTTAAGCCTGAGTGTGTCGGTGTGTAATTCACTGTAAGCAGGCTTCATTGGAATTGCAAATCAATGCCCCGGCACACTTTACCTCAACTCCCTTTGGAACTATCCCTCCATCTCTGAAACCCCTCCATCTTTTTTTTTTCCTCCTTCAACCCCTTCCCCTCCTGCAATGTCCCTCCTCCTCCTCTTCGTCTCTATCTGTTCCCAGATTATATTGGGTAGTTTGTCTTCCAACTCCCGTCTGGCCCTGCGAAGCCGGCCAACACTTGTTCCCGGGCACTGGGCCAAGGCCAGTCTGGACAGGATGGGGGAGGAAAGATGGAGGGAAGGAGGAGTTGGCGAGGGGCGAGTCGGTGGGGCCTCCATCCTGCTGTACCTGGAGGTTTAGTTGCTGCAACAGGTAGCACGGAGCCGCCGCTCTTATCTTAGCAAATGATATCTGTCGGAGCTGCTGCTCGTCAGAGGAAGGAGTGATGTGATACGATAAGTGGTGCGAGGAGGAATGGAGGCAGCTTTAAGTGCACTATTGGCACACAGTCCCTCGTGGTTATGAATTGATGCAACATGGTGTACAGTTAAAATGTCTGGACCCGAAGTCCCTCTTTCCCTTCTCTTTGATCACCCTGTTTTATTGAAATGACACATCTTTTTTTTCCCATTTCAATGACAGGATGAAAAAAAATATAAACCAAAGTGCCAAAATTAAGGTAAAAGAGGGAGAGGAGGAGGAGGAGGAGGGTGATCTGAGGGCAGGAAGGGTGGAAAATGCAAAAGGAGGAATATTTGGCATCTTTCAAACAAGAGAGGAGGAGGAGGAGATGCAAAGAAGAACCCGGGGAAGACTGTTTCTCTTCTTCCCCTCCGTCACTTTTTCAACTCTCTCCGTCTCCCTCCTCCCTTCCTCTCATCCTTTCCTCTAACAGAGTGTATCCTTCAGGCTTCTTCACTCCGATCTACTCACCACCCCGCTGCATTAGGGGACCCTTTTACTGCTGCCTCGGCCGAATCAGTCACAGTCGCTTCGCTCGCTCTCTGCTTCACACACACACACACACACATTTTCTTCAGTCTTCGTCTCTTTTCTCAAAGACTTTCTTCTCCCCCATTCTCCAGTTCCCATCTCTTTCTTCACACCGATCTTTTCCACATCATTCTCTTCCCCTCCTCCTTCCCTGTGACCCGACAGTCTCTTTCTTTTGCCTCGCGACGTGCCGCATCTCTGTCTGTCCTCGCCATCTTCCCTTTTTATCCCCCCTTAGCCTCTATTTACTCTTTGAATCCGTCCTGACCTGCAGATATACCACTGCCAAGGCCCCCTCATGTTATTGCCCCCCTCCCTCCTCCCCTCCGCTCTCTCCGTCTCTTTCTACCTTCATCCTTCTTTTACTTTATTTATTTAATTTTTACCCTGCAATTTCCTGCCATTCGTTCTCTCTCTCCTTGTTGCGCTGAGCTCCAGCACATCCCTGACACTCTCTTACCCTTGTTTTCAGTTTCGTTTTTGCCTCCTGCGTCTCATCTGCTGTTACTCACTTTTTTTCCTAGTCAGGCAGTCAGGCCTCAGGACCCAAAACCAAATGAGATTTGGACGCTGAAGCCCCCCCCCCACCATCCCTCTCTTCAGATTGGAGTCAGTTACTGTAGGCTGCATGCAGGTATAAACCATTTACACTCTCCAGCACCTCTTACCCATCCACACAGTCAAAGGAGGGAGCGATGATTCACTTTCATACTCCCCCCCCCCCCCCAATTGTTTCCCCGCTCACATTCTCTCCTGCATTTTTCTCCTCTGCTTTGTGTTATTGTCTGTGTCCCCCTCATGAATACTCAATGCCAGGAGAAATATCCTCAAACCGAGATACAATAATGCAAAGTTTCCATCCTGACCTTCCCCACTTGTTGCTTATTTTCCTCTGCTCCATTTTTATTTCATTCCTCGACAAAATATGAGACACGGGCGGCGATTTTTGTTCAGTAACATCATTTGAATCCAAATCAGTTGCGCTCTGAGGAAAGTAATTAAGCACGGATAAGCAGGTTTTTCTTTTTCTTTCTTTTTTTATGTAGGTAAACCCATAAAAAAATTCCTCAATGCCAATTCCTCAGTTTGCATTCCCAGTTGAATTTGAGAGGATGCACACAACGGCAGGAAGTTAATGTCACACACAGTTAGAAAAAATGAGACACCAGCTGGAACCATCTTGTCTCATCCTCTTGTTGTTGCTCCTGTAAGTGTCGGAGCCTTTATTCTTGGATTTTCATAAAGGCTTTTCTCGAAAGGTTCCCCACATATTTGGAATCCTTTCAAACCCCAGCTAATTATATACGTCACTCAATAAAAACTGCATTCACAGAAAACAAGAAAAACATTTCATTTTTCCTCTCATGTTTTTGGGTCGTTCTAGAGCTGATCTGAAGTTTCTGTCTTTATCTGATCAGGAGTTCTGTTCATTAATGATGAAAAATCAGCTCCAAAGCCTCTGATGCTCTAAATATCTGATTGTCTTTATTCTGTCAACACAATAAACTGTGGCCAATAGGAGCGTCCGATGTAGAGACGTGACTCTAGATGTCGCCATCAAAGATGGAGGAAGAGAATTGATGGATAAACAAACAGAAAGAAAGCAGCAGAGCTCCAGTCAGAGAGTCAGACTGATGCAAATCCAACTAATATAACTTCGCTCATATGTTTATCCACTGAACCTGAGCTTGTTTCCAGCTCAAAACATGGCAGAGTATTAAGCAACGTGATATTTGGAAACCTTTAAGCTTAAAAACTTATTTCAGGGCTGCGGCTCACTCCATCATCCCTTAGTGCGGCGCTGACAGGCCTGCAAAAACGGTGAATATTTCCCCGGTGCTGCGTCTGCCTCCCCTGCTGAGTTATATGAACTGTGACCGAACGTTGACTATACAGGGAAGTCTGTGGGACGTCCTGATACCCGAAGTCCCACAACACGACCTCCTACTCCCTCATTTTCTGTCCATGTGTTTGTGTGTGTCGCTCAATATGTGACCCTGGATACATCAGCTGTAGCGGAACCAACAGGTGTTTTTTTATTTTTTTTTTATTAGAATTTGTGTCTCAAGTGTGAAAATCACATTAAAAGAGCTTCTTACAAAGAAACAAAACACAAGTTGTTAGAGTTTAGTTTCTCTTTAAGTAAAAAAACAAAAAAAAAAAACAAACAAAAAACAAAACTGGACTGGACTGCATCAGTAGTTGGGAATTATATCACGTCAATAATCTGGTTGTTGAATCGACCGTTGTCAGGTCATCCTTTTTAACCTGCAGCTGTTTATGCTTTAGGATAATAAGTAAGGGATGTCCGATAATATCGGATGACCGATATTATCGGCCCAATATTAGCATAATTATGTAATATCGGTGAGAAACATTATCGGTTTTTCCTCCATAATGAAAACCCGATAACGCAATGCCTGGGTTTCGCCAAATACGCTGGAATAACTTGTGGTGTCCCGAGACGTTTCCTGGCGCGCAATTGATGACCTCATCAAACCGCACCTGGAGGCGAAATAACAACACAACTGTGTGGCTAGCCGTGGCTAACATGCTTGCTCACTTGTTGCTACACAAAATGTCCGTGGTCTGGAATTTTTTTAAAGTTTCACCTGCGGATAACAAAAATACAATTTGTAATGAATTCAAGGCGCTTGTCAAGCGAGGGGGAGCGGGAGACAAGACTTCTTCCTTCAACACTTAAAATTTAATTGCTCACATCAGGAAGAACCATCCCGAGGTACACGGAGCGTTTGTGCAGCAAAGTAATGCGAAACAACTAGGAAAGGACGCACTGAAAAAAGGTGTTGTTTGTATTTCATAGAAATGAGCAGTTTTCAATATATTAGGCTGTCCTACACTACATGTTATTTTTGTTTACTTTAAATGCTGCACAAAGTTGTACAGGACAGCTACAATGTTGTTTACAATTTGTGAAGAAGTCAGATTTGTCCTAGTTGTAATGGGCATTGTCAGGATGATCTCAGTAAGAGCTGTTGTTTGAGACAAAATGTTCAAAATAAATATGGCACTTTTCCATAACTTAAGTTGAAGTAGTGTTCTTATTTTGTACAGACAATGTTAATTTGTGGAATGCCTCTAGTGGGGCATCACAATAAAAGTAGGTAATGTGTTGATTCCACGACAGAAGATATGTGATGTGACCTAAAAATAGTTTGGGGGAAAAATGGCTGCATATATCGGTATCGGTTGATATCGGAAATTAAGTGTTTGGACAATATCGGCATATCAGATATCGGCAAAAAGTTAATATCTGACATCCCTAATAATAAGTAAACTCTCCTAAAAGCAGAAAAAGATCTAGTGTCCCTGCTGTGGCTAAGTGAGAGCTGATTGAAGAGGATGACAAAGCTATCGAGCAGATTTGTTTGGGGGGCCCTGAAAAATACCAGAAGAAAAAACTAATTCTCTGTTACCGACTGCAACAGCTTGTGTTTGTTTCTGTGTGTGTGTGTGCACATCATCATGGCAAAATATGGTCCTGTTGTGCGAACGGCCACAGATGTGTTTTTCATAATACATTGGCAGGTGTTTGTGTCTGTGGACAGATTTTGGCTCTGTCATTGAATCACAGCTGCAAAATAAAGTCGCACAACTTCAGTTAGTCACAAACTAACAAAATGGAGGATGGGTGTCGTCAACAAGCTGTGTAACCGGTGTGATCCTATGTCCATGTAGTTTTATTCCTCATTCCTACAGATGCATCCGTTATTTTTCCTTAAAGAACAAGCTGAAGCTGCTGTTGTTGCTGAATTGTTCCGTTTAGTTAACAGACACAAATCAGAGTGTGAAAGATATAAATCTGATATTTACTTTGATCTCAGCTCTGTTTTGGTCTCCACCAACCGCTGAGGAATATATTTAGCTCCACCAGGCTGAATGCTTCTCTTTAAAACGCTAAAACCTTCGGCCTTGCTGAGTGTTTCATTTTCAACATTACGCTTCGTGATTAGCTCCAGTAATAATATAAAGTTCTGGTTTGGTCTATTAATCACACTTTAGCCACACCCCCTTCTTTATGGTATATTTTGACAATAATAATAATATTAATGGGTTTTTGTGTAGTTCACTTTACATTTAAAACAATCTCAGTCCTAAGGGCCATTTTCCCATAGAATTCAAAACAACTTGAGGTTTCTTTCAACCAGCGCGGTCGCCCCCTGATTGTCATTAGATAGAAAACAGGTTTAGTGTCGTAGATTTAAGTGTAAATGCATAAAAGTGTCAAAGCTGAAATTTCAACCAAGGAGACTTTTCAATGTATTTGGACACATTAAGTAAAAACATGTTTTCCCTTTTTCCTCAGCAATCAACATCCAACTACCCACAAAGACAGTTTGATCCATTTAAAATCAAATACAGACCACAGTAAAGTGTGTAAAAAGGAGAGGAATACTGAATACTCTCTGAAATCAACCCCCCCCCCCCCCCAAAAAAAAAGAAATGTTGGAGCCTTCAGGGAAGTTGATGTTAGTGAGAAAATGTGCATCATTATGTCCAACATCTTTTTGTGCTCAGAACGTTATCAATGACCCGTTGTGTATTTCAGGGTTCATGTTGTGGGTTACAGTAACTCTGATACTCTTAGTGCAGCTACAATTGAATTTAAGTGCAGAAAATAATTTAATTTACTTAAAAAAAACAGCAGCACCCATAAGAGAGGGATGGAGGAAGGAAGGAAGGAAAGGGGGGGGGGGCATCTTACTGCAGCTGAATTAACCTGAATCAGAGATACAGATTTCACCAACAACAGACTGAGTGAAGCAGAACAGGTTGCATCTTTGTGTTAACATAATAATAATGATAATAATAATATTAATAATGTGATCCTGATGTTATTGTGTCAGAACATCAAACAACAGGACACCTTTCCTCCTATAAATTTAATACAGTACCAATTTGTCCTCTCGTAGCAGAATCCAACACGCTGTATCCGCCTATCATGCTGGCTTTAATCTGCGGTCATTTGTCTTTGCCACGCGGATGAGACCCGAGTCTGTAGCTGCACCTCACTGTTAACCAGGGTCGTCACATATCCTGCAAGAAAAAAACAAAAAACAAAAACCCCAATGTTATTTTGGCGCGGCCGAGGAGGTCAAGTGCAGGTGATCTGGTGACCGGTCGTGCAATTTTTCCTGGCTTGTTAAACATAATTCACTCCTTCACCTCCTGTGGCTCCAGAGTATAAGGTCCCAGAGTCCACGGCGTCGGGTCGGACGGCAAATACTGGATCCAGTAGAGGTGAGACCAGAACAGGAAAAAGAAAAGGCTCACCTCCTTTTGCGTCCTCAGTTTGGTCTAGATTTTTAGTTTTTGTGTACACGGGGCAGGAAGGGTAGGTAGCTGTGTTATCTTTGAGATTTGACCTCTTCTCCACAAATGGCTCCATAACTGCCCCTTTAGATCAATGTTGCTGGCGCCGGTTGAGTGGAGTCTAAATTGGTGGAGGGGAAATGGCCGCTAGCTTCCACCTTGCTCCATTCAACCGTGAGTCAGTCGAGTCCTCGTCCTGCAGCACGTCTTTTGCATTGTGTCCTTCATCCCGCTTCAATCAAACGTCATATTCCTCCGGTAAACGTGGACCTCAAATCTCAGATTATGGAGTGAGAAGCACGTTTTAAAACAAAGTGGTCCTGTATGCAGACCAAGGAGAACTCTGAGAGCTCACGGAGGAAACGTTGGCCGCCTCTAATGTCACCTGAAACTTTGTTTTGACGTGAGCCGACGGTCCGAGGAGTTCGTTTTCTAAACTAAACTATTGCGCTTCGAATAGAAGACAGTAATGGTTCAGATCTCAGATCGTTGTTGTTCGAGTCCTTGAGGTGGTTTTGACAGCAGCTGGGATTCAGGTGCTCTGTGGGCCCCCCCATCCCATTTCTGAGTCCCTGAGAAACTTTGTGCTGTGATTTAACCTTACCAGCCCCCGTAGCTGTGAACATATCAGAGATCGTCTTAGCGGTAATCTGTCACATGGCAGATGTATTTTTATGCCGCCATTCAACCGAGTGCTTTTTTCTTTCCTTATCAGTCACCGTCTGCCACGTTCTCTGTCTCTCTCTGTCCCTGAAAAGTCATTCGAAACTTTGACTGACAAAGGTATCATTAGATGACGAGCTGGCATTCATTTTTCCTGACAGATATTTCTCTATCTCTAACTTTGTTTATCTCGCTGTGTCATTCCATCCCCCCCCCCCCCCCACCCCTTTCCCCCCGGACTTGGCTTCACGCCGTCTCCATTTCCCACCTCTCTGTCGCCCGGCGGGAGGCTGATGCACTGAGCCGGACGCAGCTGGATGCCAGCTTTGCCTATTGCCAGCATCACTCATGACACAGCGGGCCGGCTCTTTGCCACCTCATGCCAGTAGAGCAGATTAGAGCCACTTCACCTCACCCTGCTGGTACGCCAGCTTTACTTCACCTCAGTCCTCTACCCACGGGTTAAGAGGTGCCAGTCCAGCTGTGTTTGGCCCCCTTAAACACTTCACTGTGTGTGTGTCTGTGTTTGTAAGTATTTTTCATGTTCTGAGGACCAAAATCTGTTCACACTGTCAGATTATCTGGCCAAAAATGAAGCTGCCCTAACACATGTAGTTAATTTTTAAGGTGAAGACGTGTTACAGTTAAGGTATAAGGGAAATGAATGTAAGTCAGCGTAATGTCCTCTAAAGTCTGTATTGTTTCGTTTCTGCTGTATTATTTTGTAATGGACAAAAAGAAAGTCCCTTTAACCTAGATCGTTACATTTTAAGACAGGTCTTAAAGGTTAAGGTAAGGTTTAGGGTCTGCAAGAACTTATTGTTTTTCTGTGTTGTCTGGGTGTTGCTCACTTTGAGGGGACAAAGATTTTCGTTTTAAGATGAGAACGTATTTCAGGTTAGGTTTGGATTAAGACCAGACAATTCTCCAACCTTTGACTTGGAGTTAAAATCGGGCTGCAGAGACTTTTGTTTGTCTTTGACGCATTATGTCTTTTCATTGGCTGCATATTTTCCATCTGATTGCTCTATACCACAGACGGCGTATAAGGGTAGGTATATAGTTCACCTGTGCAGAAGTTATTTTCCAAGAGACCCAGGTTTAAGAGGCACTTCACTGAGAAGATTCTTTTTCGGAGGCTTTTTGAGCACCAGCACAAAAAAAGAAAACCCATACTCCAATAAAACTCTAATAGCTCAGAAACGTCCTATTTCAGAGAAAATGTGAGAATGAATAATCACAACACGGCCCAAGAGGCACTTGGTCTGTTGTAGTAACTGTAGTAATTGCTTTAAATACATTTATTCACACGTTTAGGCAAAAGAACTCAAAAGAAAATTTATCTAATTACTCTTTAAAAGTTAGTTTTAACCCTAACCGTGATCTTTCCCTGAACATATCTGTGTGTTTTATGCTCCCATCTTATAAATTTTACGTACATAGATTATGGAGGTACAAACAGCCAACCTGTTGTTTAATAGTTATTCACTGATGCTGTTATCAGTTAGCAAAGGTACAGTAGCAGCACACACACGACTGGGACGAGATTATATTTTGATGCGTTGTTAATTTAAGTGTTTGGGAGCCACAGTGGGGAGAAAAACCTCCAAGAGAACCAGGATCAGGGTGAATTTGAATTGAAAGCAGAAATAAAGAGGATTTTTTTGTGACCCTGATGCTGTTACTGCCTCATTTCCTTTCCTACAAAACATATTTGCCACAAAGTAATATGGAGACAATTTCTAGGAGACGGGAAGGGCTCATTATACAGAGAAGAGTCTACAGTGTGATCCAGGAACCACCCCCTCTTTATCTTTACCTCTTCCCACACACATGCTGTTTCCAGGGGAAAACAACCTGTTCACAGCTCCACATATCATTAGAAAACATAACACCTGCATTCATTTAAAAATTAAGTTCAACTAGTTCATCTCAACTTTTACTGACTAACTAGCTTTAAATTTAGAAGATCTTTATTTCAGCCACGAATGATAAAATTCATTCAGGTCTCGGAACAAAAAAAACAAAAAACAAAAAACAATTAATTCACAATAGTTAGATTAAATCATGAAAAATAAAAATTTCTATCTATGTTTATCAATCAGCATTTTGCTAGCAAACAACAGAAGTGATTTTAAATAAAGTCACATCTGCAGAGATGATGATGATCTTTTTTGACAAAAAGCTGATAGACTGTTACGTCTGTCTTTTGGAGTACTGCAGAAAATAAACTTAATGACACTCCAACGTTTTGTTGAGCAGGATAATCTTCTCAGATAATCAACCAGGAATAAAATTCTTGATGATGGACGAACATGTATGGATCACATAACTTCACTGTCACCAAAACGGAGAGTTTAATTGACCTCTGTTTTTTATGTTGTCGATAAAAACACAAAATTGGCTTTTAGCCACCAAACAAAAAAGAAAACATTCAAAACATCCACAGACTTCAGGATGAGGGAACCGGAAAGTGCTGGAATGTTAATATGGTTAACATTTATGCGTGTAAAGACTCGTTTGGCTCTTTGTTAAATGTTTTCTTGCACAAATTAATTGGTTAATTTGTTGACAGAAAGAAATTTGCCGTTGTGATCAATCAAATATCAACCACATTACATTTTAAGTTTAGTGAACCCAGAAAAGGTCAAGAATGTTTTTTATTAGTTTAAAAATTCTTGTAATAAAAATGTTGAGCGTTGAATTTCGTTACCAAATGTGTTGAAACCAAACGTGCCAGTTTGTTAAAGTATGTGTGGACGCCTCCTCCAGCTAATGGACTCTGATATAATAAAGAGTAAACGTTGGGCCAGCGGCATCAGTCTGTGGTCCAGTTTAATATTCAACGCTGAATAAAAAACCAGTTTCCTGTTCTTAATGGGAAACTGGGAAGACAAACAGGAAACTGAGTGCTTACTGATTTTCCCACAACTGGAACAGAGCGGCGATGATAACTGTAACCAAGCACATTTAGTTTAACTTACACATTTCTGTTTTTATTTAATTTCTTTTTTTTTTTAGTTTCGCCTTCCTCCCTCCGTGTTTTATGGAATAAAATCAACGGACAGAGAGAGAGAGAGCGGGGGAAGGAGACAGAAGTAGAAGAGGTGAGTAGAGGTGAGGAGATAAACAAATGGGAGGATACATTGAGAGAGACAGATACAGCCAGACAGAAGTGAAGACGACAGCAAAGCGAAGGCGGCGGCGGTGGTGGTGGTGGTGGTGGGGGGGCTTATCCAGACTTTCACCTTCTGTTCACTGCACCACCGCCACTCAGCTGGAAAGAGAGTCGATGTAAAAACCAGAAAAAGAAAATGAGAAAAACAAAAGGAGAGGTGGGAAAAAAACAAAACGAAGGCACAGAACCAGAAAAGAAACGACGGAGGCTGACTGAGTGACGGAAAGAGAGGAGATACCGGCTGACGGGTGCAATATCGGTCAGATGGAGAGGTGGCAAATGAGGAAGGAGATGAGAGGTGTGAGGTTTATCAGAGCGGAGGGAGGAAACTATCCCTCCCCCAAGTAATGAGAGCTCAGGAGAGAGAGGGGGAGGGAGAACAAATGAGAGGCAGAGATGGGGATTTTAGAATAACAGCATCTGCAAGATTATGATCACGAGTATCATGGCCGGAGATAAGAGACAGTAAAGATGCTTCTGCTCTTAATGTAACGCTCCTTTAGCATATTAAACAGCACCGTCGTCATTTTTCTTTCTCTCTGTAGTCGAAGTTTAAGTCTTTCTTTTTGGCCAAATTATTTAAAGCTCTGTACAGTCTGAAGGTTTAAAGGTCCATCCAGTCTAAAGGTCGACCTCCATGTGGTCTTTGATTCTAAATAGGGGAGCAACGGTACAGGTAGCCCACGGTACGGTCCGTACTTCGGTTTTTGGGTCACGGTTTTGGTACGTGTTTGGTTCATAAAGAGACTTTTTTTTTTTTTCTACCAAAATGGTTTATTTTTTTTGCTTGTCAGAACAAGTTCCAAACAATTCTGGTCCTGAATAACACTTTAAGTTAACAAATACAACACTTAAACTCAAATAGTACACTGCCTCTTTTTCCTTGCCTATTACTTCCACCATAGCATAAGATATGTATAAAAAATTAAAGCAAACAAAAATGTAAACAAAAGTGCCTCTTAGCATTATCTACTAGTATACATAAATAGTAGCAGTGATGGAAATAACAGCGTTACTAACGGCGTTATTTTTTAAGTAACATGTAATCTAAATAATTACTATTTCCATCGTTACAACGCCGTTACCGTTACCGACAATTAAATGTGGTGAGTTATGAAGTATGAAGTGAAGCAACTCATACAAGCTGCGTTCCGCCACAAGAGCTGCAAAGGTGTTTTATTTTTTTGGTGGGGGGGACAACCGCATGAGTGATGATGATTGGCTAAGGTAGAGTCAGATTTCATGGTAAGCCAACCAGAGGCAGGTCTTGTTTACACACAAACACACACGCGTACAGCAGCCTCACACAAACTATCAGAGATAGCCTGCAGCAGTGGTGAGTCCGGAGGCGATATTATGAATCCTACTATGGCCACGCCAAGACCAGCCTTACCTGCCAATCAGAGGCAGAGTAAGGCAGGTCTTGGCGTGGCCATAGTAGGATTCGTAAAATCGCCGTCTGGAGCATTCAGAGGTAAAGTCGTCGTTTCCAAGGTAGAAGTTTTCCTGCTTCTGTGTGTGTGAGCTGCAACAGTGTGATAAGTTAGTCACCGTGAGTGGGTGGAGGCACAACGGTGATTGGACATTAACTCGCGGGGGAGGGCTTTCGCCTGGACAGTCAGGCACACACACAGACGCACACACAGTAGCCTGTAAAGCAGTAAGCGCTAATGCAACCTGACTTGTACCGAAAACCCGCGGGACATAAGGGCGTATTGTTCTGTGCAGGGTGTACCGAACGGTTCGGTATTTTACCGAGTGCCGTTGCGTCCCTAATTCTAAATCAGGTCCAGATTCTCAGTCAACAGAAAAATGCTCACAGCCTGTATTCAGAAGCTGAGCTTTAAAACCAGCCGTCAGCACTACCTTAATGTAGCTGTGTCATAACGCCGTCCGACCAAAGATTAATTATACTTATCTAAACCCCAAACAGATTTTCTTTTGGATATTAGAAGACAAAACAGGTAAACAGTAAAATTAGTGTCAGAAGTAAATGATGAAGTGCAGCTGAGGCGAAGGGAGGGAAAACCGTGGCGTGGTAGAAAGACGAGGAAACCGCAGGTGAGGTTGTTGTGCTGAGATGGAATAATGAAGACGAAGAATCAGAGGCGGAGGTATTTATAGAGCGAACGGTTTCTACTGCAAACAACAAAAAATCTGTTATTGTTTATATATATCATCATACCGCCTTATAAATACTTATTTTCATCATAAAGTTTCAGTCTAGCAGAAATTTATAACCTGTAATTAATTGTGTAGGACAGATGTGTAATAAAGATAAACAAATAAACTAATCTTAAATCCTGTTGATGTGTAAGTCAATAATAACTACAACAGATTCCTCTACACAATTTTATTAAACATTTGATTAATAAATAAACATGGCCTTAAAATAAGTGGACCGGGTCATGAATAGTGAAAAATTTAAATAAATCTAAAGGCAAATATGTAATTGAGCCAACAAATAAGTAGCTCAATAAATAGATGAACAAACTCTATATTTCAAAATAAGATTTTAAATATAACATTTGGAAATAAAAGTCTGTAGAAATGAGGGATCAAAAAATGATAGTTCTGTGATAAATGTATTATGTAGATGTATTTTCTTAAATATTTAGAATTACTTTTATTTTTATATTCCAAATTCCAGGTTCTTGTTTCTGCCCTCGAAGGTTTTCAGTCATTATCAAAAAACACGACCTTTTTTATGTCGTGTTGTACTTTCGCCTCATTTGAGGTTTCCACAGTTCTTAATGAGAGCATTATTATTTTTTCAAAACATCTTTTCACATCCAAGTTTGCTTTGACTGTTTCATAGAGATGTTGCTTTATGTACGATGAATCATCACGTATCACTCAGCGCTTTGAAACCAAAACAGCATTTGGTGTGTTTAGTTAACTCGACCGTCTGAACCTGCACAAAAACAAAAACAGGAAGTAGCTGTCTGATTAGAAATATCTTCAAACAGGAATCTGATCACATTAGAAATCTCACTGCATTTTATGGCTGGGAAGCGTCATCTGTTTATGTTGGAATCCATGTGTTGTTGTTGTTGTTGTTTTTTTTTTTTTTAATTATTGATTTCTGATTTAAAAAATTAAAGTGCTGAGACGGATCTCACATAAATCGTTAGTGTCAAATCGGGTCAGAAAAAAATTCTCTGCTTTACAGCGATTTTGATTCATCACCATAAAAATGAGCGAGTCGAGTAAGTCAGACAATTTAGCTGCGCTCTGAAATGACTCGAGGTCAATCAATTCATCACTAAAATCAGGATTAATTAGGCAGTGTCTGCCTAGATTTAAGACGCTGCTGCTTCAACAGCCATGCTGCCACTTTACTGTTTTTCACTAAAGCTGTCTGAGCTTCCAAATTCAAGTGTGTTAGACGATCTGAATGGAAATGACACGGTCGTCATCAGGAGGATCGACAGGCTTTTTATTTAGGAAGCATATTGACTTTCTGTCTGGTTTTTTTCCATCATCAGTCGCTCGTCCTTCTGTCGGTGTATTGACATTATATAGCTGTAATACAGCTCCACAGTCCTCTGGTTTAATGACTCCACATGTGCCTCCACAGTTATGTACTCTATGTGTGGGTGTGTTTTCTTCACAGTTGTTGAGTCTGAAAGAGCTGCTTGTGTGTGTGTGTGTTTGTGTGAGAGAGAGAGAGAGAGTCAGACTTCCCTCAAAGTTTACTTTGGGGTAAATTCAGTAACACTGAATCTGGTGATTTTTATCACCGGGTACAATATTCTTCATTATATCCATAAAAAGAAAAATTGGTTGGTTGATTGGTTGTTTGTCTGTGTGAGTCAGCCTGTGATGGACCGGCGTCGTGTCCGGGGTGAACCCCTCCCTGATGGATAAGTAGTAAAGATAATGGATGGATGGTGAAAAAAAAACAAACAAACAAACTGCAAAATAAAATAAACACCCCTCCTTCGGATGACATCGTACATCACTGTATTTGGTCTGGACGCTAAATTGAATAAATTGTCTCAGTGTATTTCAAAGTGCAATTTCATTGCAACGATCAGTGATGACATAGTGATCATAAATAAAGAAAAGAGTGTTCACCTTCATCTTGTCCTGGAGCCACCTACCTGGATGCCTCGCCCAACATCTCGGGTTTTATTTTGCTGCCCATGTTAAAGAAAATCTCAGGTCTGATCATCAGGAGACTGTTATTAACGATGTGAGACAGGGAAAAGACCTGTTGTTGACATTTTGACGTCATACCAGCAGTACAGCAGTATAGAAGTGTTTTTTAACCGTCTTAGCAGCTGCATGAGGAGACGGTGACATTTCAGTCATTTCGTGTCCAAAAAAAAGTAAATCATAAATGAGACGGGAAAGAAAAATCAAATGTTCAGGCAACAGGCAAATTTTCTGACTCTGGTGTGTCCAAGATAATACTGTTTGGTGATGTGGACACACCCACGTCAGTGAGGAGAGTTTCTCCGGCGTCGGGCTGCCTCCTCAATCTCCTCATTGTGGTCGAGGTGAGTGGGAGCAGAATGACAGGACTCAAACTTCATGGCCAGTCGATTCCCATTCCAGCCGCCTGAGCAGCTCGGCGCTCCATGTGTGTGTTTTCACCCTCCTCACCCTCCTCCCCTCCTTCCTCCCCCTCCAGTCCATCTAATCTTCACGGCTCCCTCTCTTTTTGGCTCATCCGTGAACAATGTGGAAAACACTCGCTCCACAGCCGTTCCCCACCTGCTTCGTCACCGCATCCCGACCATTAATGGGAATCCACTGCTTTTTACTGGCTGCACACACATCCAACACTCAGACGCACAAAAATATGCACACACGTGGACACACCCTGTTCACCGCACTTGTTCAGACTCATTTGAATTGGAATCATTCGGTCTCATCTGAATAAGTGCCCAATTTGTTCTTTTAAATGAGCTCACTGTCATTTTTTTGAGAGGAAGCCGACAAAACATCCACCAAACGTGGAGCGTGCACTCCGGCCGAAGCCAGACCTCCCAACTCCACGCCGCCGTTCCACACCCTCGGTCAGTCCTGTTTACAGGGGAACAGGTGTAATTATTGAGTTTTACGGCGGTGATTACCACCGGCAAGGACTTGAGGCTGCGATATTAGTACATCTATTCCCGCCAGCTGCTCTCTCCTCCTCTGCAGGTCGGCTCTGGTCTCCTTTATTGATCTGGTTTGGACTGCAACGAGGGCCGAGACACTTTATCAACTAAATGACCGGCCATTCTTATTTTGTACATCAGTCGAGGTATCAGAGTCCGCCCCTCCCCCCTGCGCCCCCCTGCTGCATGAATGCAGCAAACACACACACACACACACACACACACACACACACACAAACATATCTGGACGTTCAAACACACACAGACACACACACACATGCATCAACAAAGCGGTCCAAACATAGTGGCAGTTAATACGCCGTCCTGCTGGGCGAGTGAGGCTGGAATTGACAGGATACTCGCCATCCCCTCTACAGCTGTCTGTGTGTTTGTGTTTGTGTTAGTGTTTTTTTTTTTATGGGTGCCCATTTTGGACATCTGTATCTTTTGAAGGGTTGTCAATTTGTGGAAATTTATATGTGTGATATGTGTCAACGTGCGTGATCACACCTTCTTGCATTTCCTATCTTCTTCAGACCTCCAGTTAATGCGTTTCCCCCCTCCATGCATCTGCTGTGCTCCTTCCTGTCTCTCTGTGTTTGTGCTGTGGGCATGGTGGTGTTGTGGTGCTCCCTCTCTCACTCTCCTGAATCCCAGCTCGACCTGCACACATCTCTCCCATCAGCTCATCACCTTCTGCAGCATATCTACCCCTACTTGACTCCCCCTCATCACCAAATCATTTACTGTGTTTACGTGGTCTTTAGTATCCCGGCTTTGAGCATAACCGGGATATGATGTTTACATGGAACACAGAGAAACCTGGTTATCCATATCCCTGTATACATGATGAATACCAGTAACCCGTTTTCTGATCACTGCATCCTATCTGCGCAGGCGTGTGTTACGTCTTATACGTCTTTTGTTTACGTACGGGAACGGGAACCAAATTCTGATTATGACAGTAATAAACCATTTCTGTTCATCAATTGACCAACTAACAAAATTCCGTTGTCAAACCATGAGCGATAAAACAGGGATTTATTTTTGTATAAATTGATTAACCAACGTGGTGAAGTTTAAATACATTGAAAAAGTAACTGTTTATCCCAATCTGTTAAGTTACCCAAGTAGCGCCTGTTTGGAAGTTTGCTCCGACTTTTTCGGAGAAGGGAAGCTCCACCTGTGGGTGCAGCGACCGGAAGTGTCTCAGAGGCAGCAAGCCCAAAACAAAAGAGAGCGAGATCTTAAAATGGCCGCCCTACATCCGCTGGCTCCACCAGCTTTAGGTGCAGCCAACCAACCGACGGCCTGGAGGTTGCTTGAATGCTACGGAGGTGGAGATCGGAGAATGTTAGTGAGACTGTCACACAGTCCTTCCTTCTGTTATGCCTTTAAGCAAGTATTCAGGCTGATTTCACCATTTCATAACACAACTTCAATGCTAACTGTACTTAAATATCAGTGTGTGAATGGGAAGGCAGTGTGTTGTACATTGTTGTGTGGACTCTGCTCCTTTGTTGCCAACCTTTGAGCCAGGTTCATGACAACTGTTAAAGGCAAACTAAATCAGATTCTTATTTAAAACCCAAATCACGTCCTTCCTCGTGTTAGCTAATTTCCTGTTTTAAAGAGAGGGCAGTTAAGGAGGTTAAGGTGTTGGTCTGTATACACCCTGGTGGAACAAGATAAAAGATCCATTTATTTATCATTCCACAACATGATGAAATGATAGTTGATAGTCACTTTAACATACTGGGATGAAATGTGTTAGAAGACTCTCAGTGATTGTCTGGTAGAAGGCCACCAGCAGCTTCTTCTCCATGTTGTTCCTCCTGAGCATGCTGAAGAAGTGAAGTGTCTGTTGTGCTTTTTTCAGCATCACCACGGGTCCTCTGAAACATGGACTCCCAGGAATTTAAAAGTATGTACCCTTTCCACCTTTACTCCGTTGATATGAAGGGGTTCTGTGTCACGCCTGAAGTCCAGTATCACCTCCTTTGCTTTAGTGGTGTTCAGTGTGAGACCACTCCGACAGTCTCTGTACCTCATCCCTGTACGCAGTCTCCTTCCCCTCCAAAACGAGACCAACAATGGTTGTGTTGTCTGTGAACTTTATGAGGGTGTTGGGTAAGTGAGCTGGGCAATCATTAGTGTACAGAGAGTAAAAGAGAGGCCTCAGCACACAGCCCTGAGGGGAGCCAGTGCTGGAAGTGATGGAGGAGGAGATGAAGGGACCAGTTTTCACTCTGTGGGCGCTCTATGAGTTATTGTTGAATCCAGGAGCAGATGGATAACGAGAGAGCTCAGCACTCACCTCCTGTTCCTTCAGTTCAAGTGGGGGGTATATGCGTTGGGTGGAGGCACAAAGGGTGTTTATGTGCTGCAGCCCGTGCCACACCTTCCATGGGTCATCATGTTTGAGGTGATCCTTGTCTTTTTTTTTCTTGTTGGCCTCGTTTTCTTCCTTGATGCCTCTCTTAAGTCCATCCTGGTTTAATTGGTTGTTTGAACGCCCAAACAGGCGGCTTTCTCAAGCCAGGTGTAACTAATTCAAGCAAATGCACGGCCACGGCTTTCCTCAATATATCCCAAAGATTGATCACAGATTCACCAACAAGTCTGTAATTATTGTGTGGTCAGAGAGACAACTCTGACCACATAAACCTACAATGCTACCAATACAGGGAGACAGAAGGCATACTAAGATTAAAATAGATATAAGATTTTTGACTGAAAAGTGAAATAATTGAATATGGCCCAAGTTCTAGCAGCAATTGGTCAGCTGCCACCAGGCTCCATGAGCAGCCAGCTAACACCAGGCCGGGGTCAGGCTCCAGCAGCAGCCAGCTAACACCAGGCCGGGGTCAGGCTCCAGCAGCAGCCAGCTAACACCAGGCCGGGGTCAGGCTCCATGAGCAGCCAGCTAACACCAGGCCGGGGCCAGGCTCTGGCAGTACCCAGCTAACACCAGGCCGGGGTCAGGCTCCAGCAGCAGCCAGCTAACTTCACTCAGTTCTGACGTGCAGCTTGGTGCTTAACAAAAGCACTGTCGCCAAGTGCTTGCTCATCGGGGGATCTGTTGGGTCTCTTTAAATCATTTTATAAAGAGTTGGTCTACACCTGCTCTATATGTAAAGTGCCTTCATGTAACTTTGTTATGATTTGGCGCTATAGAAATAAATCTGATTTGATTGGATTATAGCACTGGTTCTGCCCATGGTGAGAAATATAGCCATAGTTTGCTTTGCAAAATAGTTGGCTCGTACCAGCTCAAATTCAGCTCAAGCCATCCGTCAATCTCATTGTTTATCCGTCTTCTAACCAGTCATGACTTGTGATAGATGGTCATTGCAGTCGAGGAAGAGAGGATCCAGTAAGAGAACTTGGAGAGTTGGAGATTCCTTTTAGAGTTTTGCACACATTATGTTAGGCATGAAAATCCGCCACACCCCACCCCTTAGTGATATCAGTGTCATCATCACGACCACCACCTAGCCTGAAATTTAATTATTATATACAATCCATTAAAGTAATCACAATTTATTTAATATTTTCTGGTCTTAAATAGATTTTTACTAACTATATGAATAGTATATACATAATACACAAATATACAAAATGTGTTTTTAGTTTTGGTCTAGAGACAGTGTCACTGAGGAAAAGACAGGAGGCAGAGCTGGAGGTAGCAGAGATGAAGATGCTGAGGTTCTCTTTGGGAGTGACCAGGTTGGATAGGGTCAGGAATGAGTACATCAGAGGGACAGCACATGTTAGAGGTTTTGGAGATAAAGTCAGAGAGGCCAGACTGAGATGGTTCGGACATGTCCAGAGGAGAGATAGTGAATATATTGGTAGAAGGATGCTGAGTTTTGAACTGCCAGGCAGGAGGCCTAGAGGAAGACCTAAGAGGAGGTTTATAGATGTAGTGAAAGAGGACATGAAGGTGGTTGGCGTGAGAGAAGAGGATGCAGAAGACAGGCTTAGATGGAGGCAACTGATTCGCTGTGGCGACCCCTGAAGGGAAAAGCCGAAAGGAGAAGAAGAAGAAGAGTGTTTTTAGTTTTTTGTAGGAAGTTACAAACAGATAATATCAGTTTTGTACTGCCTTTCTGCCTTTCATGTCTTTATTTTAATGTCTGAGTCATACCTGCAGTTTTTACAAACACTTCGTTATTACATATGTTGACGGGGGGGGGGGGGGGGCACTTCTGAAAACCGTTACACACTCCATTTAAAAAAAACCTCCCTCTTGGGTCCATACCATTTTTTTTCTCCACCAGGGGGGTCAGTAAGTCATTCTCTATCAGATGCAAAGGTTTTCCTTGTTAGGCCCATGGTTTTGGTCCTAACTAGTCCATCGATCCTGATATGGAAGGTACATTTATGTCCCAAGAAGGGTAGTAATACAAGAACATAACTTTGTGTGTGTGTGTGTGTGTGTGTGTGTGTGATACAGTTGGGGTTCAGTGAGTGCCGTTTTAATTTTAATGATAAAGTCAGTGGAGGAGAGATAGTCCTAATTTGCAGCGGCCTCCCCAGTGGCCCGGCATAATGGACTGAAAATGGGCTCCGAATTAATGTTAGGGGTTTTAGAAACACAGCGAGGTGGACTGCCCTGTAAAAGCCCTCCAAATATCCAACACAACACAGTGACACACACACACACACACACACATACACACCGTCTAATCCGAGCAGGGATGGGAAAGATACAGTACTGATCTCACACCAGAACTGACAGGGATCAGGTCCACCATCCCAGCACAATCAGTAAATGTGGCTTTTTGCTGCAGCACTTTCCCATAGACTTCAACACAATCTGATCTCTTTTTGGTCATGAGATGGAATGCAGGTTTAAGGTTCTCCATCACTGGCGGCGCTTTTGAGACCTGGAGTCTATTTCTATAAACAGAAACGTGAGTGGATTCAGGACAGATAAGATACCCAGAATGCATCGTGCAAAAAAATGGCGACAGATAAATTCTGATCCAGACTAAGACCGGTTCTTCTGTCAGTTCAGGTGAGGAATTGAACATCCAGGTTATGAGTTACATGGTTCAGCTTATCCAAATAACGTCCGTTCACCGGCGGGTCAGTGAGCGCCGTAGTCGTCGTCTCTGGAGCCGTTTGGTCATCTGCCGACGTAGGGCTGCTCGATTAATTATCACGATTATTTGTTAAATTTTAACCAAAACAAATTTTACTGTCCCATACAGTAGGCTCGTTATAACTGCTTTCACATCCATATGGTGCTACATTCCTGCTAATGTACCAATACGTGTATCAAAATAAAAAAAGGTCTTCTTATTCACCAAAATTCAGTGCTTCTCCTTAAAGAATAAATAAAACAAAGAAAACTGCATATGACCTGTTCTTGTTTTGTGTCACTTGCCGTGAACCCAAAATGCTTCCACACAATGGATAACGATCAGATTCTCGGGAGAAGCCCTTCGGCCTCGCCCTCTGCTACGTTAGACTTTTTTTTGTTTTGTTTTTTTGTTAAGATAGTTTATCACCTTCTGACCGGCGACTGCTATCTACTGTGGAGCTTTCCCCACGTCCGCTGCTACGCTGTCCTCAGTGACTGTCGACTAGTAATACATCTAGAAACTGAGCTGCGCGGTGGTGCAGGGAACAACTCTGATTGGCTCATGGAGGCACATGATCAGACGGTGGTTTACGGAGCGCCAGAGGCTTAAAGAGAGAGCGTTTTCTTTATCACTCTGAGTAGCACTGGACTGGCTTTGGGAAAAAAAAACCTTTGATACGGAGCGTTCTATGAAGAGAATGGCTCATTTTAAATATCGCTTGATCACGTGAATTTGATCGTGGGAAGCCAAAATCATGATCGTGATTAAAATTCGATTAATTGTGCAGCCCTATACTGACGGCTCAGTAACGTTTTGATATATGATCAGATTGTTCTCCTAGATGATGAACATTATTTGATGCTGAGGAGAAGCTAAAAATAAAAGATTTCCAGGACAGGACAACAACAGCTCTTCTGATATATACAAAAATCCGAATAAATCCATATATAGATAGAGATGGATATAAAGAAAAAAGGAACAGACGTGATGCGATGAGGATTTTCATATATACCTTAACTATCAGATATGGATTCTGTCATCTCTGTTTGTGGAGATAAGATTATTTTGTCACACCACAGTCAGTTACAGGTGTGTCGAGCTGAGCTGCTGTCATCAGGAAGAACGGACAAAGTTCAGCTTCAAGGTTGAACTTGGGAAGTTCAAACTCGATGATGGCATCACCTGCGTGGTGAATAGAACTTCACTTCTACCGTTGTGGTGTTTTAAATAGAATCTATTCCTCTAAAGAAACTTTTTTCAGCAGTATTTCTAAGACTTTTTTTTTTTTTTTTTTTCCCTTCATTCAGTTCATGAATTCACTTCAATATGTAGCTTTTCACAGGTAAAAAATAAGTTCATTGAAGTCCGCTGTACTGGTCTGAATATCAGAGTTGAATATAAAAACTTCTTTTTGTGCAGCTGTTGGTTACAGTCCACGTGATTACAGCTGCTGAAGAATATTTCTAAAAAACATGTAATTCACGCTGTCTGTCGCGGTGAAATATCTGGCGAACTATTTTAAAAACTACGGGGAACATTTTTGATTTTTAATAAAATATTTACTCATGACATTCATGACACTCTGATGATCTACAGTTAACTGCAGGTCAGGCTATTAAAATTTTGTACGATTTTGACGTCCATGTAGTCCAGAGGAGGGATTGTAGTGACTTTGGAGATGCTTTGACCTTTGACCCCAGCCTTACAAAGCTGTTAGCGTGATTGTAGACCGTTAAATTTACGTTGTGTTCCGTAACCTTTGTATTCAGTTTGACAGCATCTGCTGATGAGTTCATTGTCATGAGTGCACTGTTGATATGATGCTAAAAGACTAAAATAGAATTTAAGAAAAAACTCAAACTTTTTAAATTGAATTTTTAGATTTCTCTTCAATTATTTTGAGCGAGAATCACAAAAAAAAAAAAAAAAAATGGCCTTAACAGGTAGGAAGTCCCAGTTTTCCCCACATGACTGGATTTTAGGTAAAAATCAGGATGTTTGCTTTGTTGCATCAGTTCTCCACATTTGTAGGTTCAACCTTCAGTCACCTATTTCGTGTAGTTTTATACTTTATATTTGTGCGCTTTGCTTCTTCGGATTCAAATGAGGAAATGAAATTGCAGGTGATAATATCATATCTGGTGCTGATTGGCCTCGGGACAGATTACATCACCATCACAGGAATGAACTGCACTTAAAGGATGTAACTAAAAGCATGAAGGGCACGTCTAATACTTCTACTAATTAAAAGCGTTTCAGTTAAGAAATTAAATAAAGTGCAGAAGGATTTCACCACGTCTTTCTACTGATCGACTCCCCCCTCTTTCCTCTTGTAGCGCCTCGAAAAACACTTAGAGGCCTCGTGTCTCAAAGCAAATTGGATTTCTCTCACTTCTGGTCACAGCAGAGGGACAAAGAGACTGACAATGAGAGAGAAACTGAGAACGCACATGAGACAGTAAAACACAGAATCTACGTCTTCTTTACTTCCTTTCCTGCTGTCAGCAGGCGAGTCCCTGAACAATTAATCAGTTTCTCTGTAAACTGCAGAGAAAACAGGACTAATGATTAGAGTTGGGGTTGAACCGGTGGATACACCGTTGGAGGAAGAGCAGATATAAAGACAAATTACCTGGAGGTCACAGACAGAAATGTAGAGAAAGTAAATAAGAACAAAAACAAAAACTACATTTCCACTGTGAGGATGCAGCAGCTCAGTTTGGCTGTAAGATCCTTCCAGAGTTCAACTACGGGCTGGTTTCATCATGTTGCTGCATCACTCAGCATGAACACCACCTCGGTTCAATCATCCAGATCACATCATTTTATTTCATTTTATTTATTCAACCTTAAAAGCTAACCAGCCAGTTGTATGTTTTGGCAACTGCAGTCCAAAATGGCTGAATTATAGCAGCACTGAACGTTCAGAGAAAACCTCTTGGGGATAGAAGATATAAATTATATTTTCAGTTTCTTCATCACAACATGGAACTCTCCCAGTTTAATATCACAGTTCCAATATCTTAATCCAGCACTGACTGGTCTGTATTTCCATCACAATCATGTGTTTAGTCCTCTCTGATGGACTTATTGACAGTCGGTAATAAAGGTGCCGGGCTCTTGGCGTCCGTGGCGTTGAAAGTTGGCCGGGTGAGGGAGCGAAGTGCTGAAATATTTCTCTGCATCCTGATGAAAGCTCCTGCGATGTATCAATAAGTGTATTTATGTTTGTGTGCGGTTTTGGTGCATTACACTTGTTTTTAGTTGTAGCCATTTTTCTTGTTTATTTTGCATCAAATTCATGAATTCACTTATTCCATTATCTTCCCCGGTCTTTGAAATCACACTTGGTTAGCAGGTAAATATTTTCACTGCTGATAAAAAAAATTTCACTACAGGGAGAAAAAAAAGAGCAGTCATGTTTCATTTTACATTTAATTTAATTCTTTTTGCCTTGAGAACTCTGAGTTTTCGTCTCCTTTTGATAAAATATTGTGCGATTGGCTCACGTCACCCAACAGTTTGTGTGTCCGAGTGACTGATTGTTGTGAGTCTCCGATGTGTTGTCTCCGTTCCAAACAGACTCCAGCCCGAGGAGTCTGGAAGCCAAATTTCTCAGCCTGTGGCCAAGTAATCAATGACTCATTTGTACTGATCATCAGTGCAATCAGTCCCTGCTGATATGCTGATCTCTGCTGTGAGACAGATGAGAAGAGAGAGAAGGAAAAAAAAAAAAAGTGCTGGCTTAAAAAACCAAAGAGAGGGTGAAAGAAATGATAATCCTGCAGCTCAGCCACACTCATTTGATCTTGATTGTTCTGCACTAACTCTAACTCAGTTTGTCAGTTTGACATTCACGGCAGGAAGTACACAGATGGAAGGAGACGTGCGGTTAGACAAACCCACCATGACAGACGGCTTCATGGGATGAATGCAGCAACACGAGGATCTGTCCAAAGCTCACACATTCATAAAGTTTCAGTTTTAAATGAAGGCAGCAGCTTTTAAACCTCTTCCTGAAGACCGGACCAGTTTGGGCTGCTCGGTTAGAGTTTGATCATCAAACGTCTGCCAAATATATTTAGGACCCAGATCAGTGTGTGACTGTCAGTGAAACTCTGCATCAACCCTCAGAGGTCTCTTCATCCATATGATCTGACTTTAACCTACTGTCTTAAACCATTGGGCCCCAAAAAATATATTCACTTTATTTATTATCAGCAGGTTTGACAACTTTTTTCCGTTTTGTAAATCGGCTGCCCGTCCCATCACATCGCACCGTTATGCTCAGATTGACATTTTCATACTATGAAATTAAAACAATCGTATCTCCGCTTTCACATGGTCTGTCAACGTCAAACTTAGTTTGAGATTATTTTGTCTCGGCAGCGCTTTGAAGACATCGTAGACTCCAGAGGGTTCAGTGGTGTATTTGGTTCTGAAATCTAGAGTGTTGCCTCAGTTTTGGTCAAACCTGAGCAGAAGGGAATTTTCCGACCCCAGATCTTGGACCATCGTTGTGTTTTCAAGATGCCGATTGAGGCCCAGTCCCAATACACCTTCTACCCCTACTTTTTAGCCCTACCCCTAAATTTTGCGTGTTCCCGCGAGGGTAGTCGTGTCCCGATTCCTTTTTTCACGTAGGGGTTATGAATCTAGCCCTTCAGAGCGAGGGTTTTCCGATGCTGACTTCCCGAGGAAGGGCCAGTTTCGCGATCCCGAGAGACCGTGAGGATGTGGAGAAGTCAGAGAAAAAAAAAACACAAAAAATTCACAAGAGACAACAGACGTCGATGGTGTATTCTTCTCCGGATGAATGCTAAAAAAAAAAAAAAAGAAAAACGATCGCAACCAATCGCGACCGTAGACTCCATGTGTTTTTTGTTTGTTTGTGTTTTTTTTATATATTGACAAAATGTACATTGACAGACAGAGTCCGAACAGGGTGAGGGCGTTACATATGAAAATAAAATCATGCCGATTGAACCGTAGCCTCCATGTTGCTGCTGGGACTACGCAGTAACGTGCCGAACGTAAACTACGCGGTGACGTAACAAGTGGTGTCCCAATTCCTAGAGAAGATCACAAAACCCTACCCCTTGTGGCTTCCTTTCGAGGGTTAAGGGGTAGTGAGTAGGGTGAACATTGGGATTGGGCCTTAGTCTTACTTTTGATTTTGGTGCTGGAAACTCTGACCTTGGAGATCCACAGTCTGAGAGAAGAAACTTCGGCTCCTCTACAGTCAGTTCCACTGTGTTATCTGCTGAATCAGCTCCTCTCGGTCTTCCGTTTTCCCAATAAAGCAGAGTGGCTGCGTCGCCGGCTCTGATCTGACAACACATGGACAGAATTAATCAACACTTCCAATCAGGCCTAATGGAAAACGGCGCTTTAAAGACAGGCCGGGGGGGTCGGCGGCGTTATCTTAGCGTGTGGGCACGTTTTCAGGAACTACTAACAAGACCAGACCTCCCTTCAACCTGCTGTTGCCAATTAATACACAAAGTAATCACCGCGATTGCAAGAAAGCTGTTAATTGATCAAACTTTATTTTGAATTTATAGCCTCGCCCTTGATTCTTCATCAAACCTCTGAACATTTTCATTTAGGCCACCGTCCGTCAACATCGCGGTAATAATGGTCATAATGATGAAGATTAGCCACGAGGAGGAAACAGAGTCGCTCTAATGAACCGACCGACAAACTGGGAACAGATGGAGCCTTTCAGGTTTCACTCTGATCCGGTTCTTCAACACAACAGAACAGCAAACAGGAGATATGTGGAGGTTTTTTGCTGTTGTTGGTTTTTTTTTTTTTTTTTTTTATGGACGAAATGCTGCATTTATTAGTCGACTCATCAGGAGCTGTTTGATATATCAAACTCTAACCGAGTTCGCATCCACAAAGTATCTTAAATGCTTTGAAAAACTTAAATAATGCTGGAGATTTTGGTGGAAAACTCCAAAAATCCATCCGTAACAGGCATATTCCCATGATTGTTATTAGAAATAACAATAATCATGATTAATACAAAACCTCTCTCCTGTTGCAGTTAGAAATATAATTTTTTAAGACTCGAGGTTGGCTGATGGGGACACAAGGGACGTGTGACAGACTGAAATAAGCTGGATGTGATTTCAGTGCTGCTGTGAAGAAGTCGATGACAGACCTGCAACATGTTTTAAAGCGCCAGACTTTCTAACAAACACGTCTCTGATTTCAACAGCACAACATAATGAGCTAAAAGAAACAAGAGAGTGTTATCCAACTGTCTAACCCGGATGATGATTGTCACCTTTTCATGAATATCATCATCATCATCATCATCGTCTAAACACACCGCAGGCTGCCTCCATTTGTGAGAGCGTTTCATTCATAAAAACAGAAGAGCCCGATAAAACCCTCAATCAGGCGGCAATAAGAAGAACAGGATATTAATTCAGATTTAATTGTTTTAATTTTAATTCATTTCTGGTATTAAAACACAGATTCATTCAGTTTAGGGCAGCAGGATTTCAGGTCGGGGGGGGGGGGGTCTAAAATAATATAACAGTCATCTCACTATTTATTCTGTCGCAGGAAAGATTTCAAATACCTTATTTCTGATTCTTAAAGATAAATTAACTTTTTAGCTGATGAAGAGTTTCTACCTTTTATCAGCTGTTTGTAATTACACTACTTATTGTTTAATGATCCTGGTTATAGTGTGTTCTTGGTTTTCTTTCCTCGTGTCTCCGTCCAGAAGCTAAAGTCTCTGCAGCGACCTGAAGTCCTTCCTTATTTGGATTAATGTTATTTAGATTACATGGCCGGTGCACAGACAACACAAACAGGTCATTATTTTTTAATTAGCATCAGAGTAACGGCCAGCTTCTGCCAACACAGCTGCTGCGTGTCAACAACTGTTTGCACGGCTGATAATGCGACTGCTGTCAAAGCGAAGGCCTGTTTGTTTCTGCTTAACTGCGTCTTCACCGGGAAGCGCTCAGGTTTCCTCTCTTCTCGCTGTCTTCGGAGGTCACTCGCTCTCTCCGTTTGGACGTAGTTGCTGCTGCACAATCAAAATATCTGGCTCGCACAAACAGATGCACACATCACGGCAGGCCTCTGACTCAGCCGTTGTTCGGCCTCACGATCGATCGGTGTCGGAGAGAAACCACAGCGCTGGCCGGAGGGGCCTCATTCATTTTCACTCCCTCACTTTCGCACATCCTCATTCACTCACTCTCTGGCTCCGTCTTCCAAAAAGTCGGGTTCAGTTAGGCTCTAAAAACCAGATATTACACCACATCCAATGTAAGATATGGCCAATTTGTCAGTATCGTTTCTGTAATATTAATATTCCAGTCAAAAACAGTACAGTCCTCAGACTTTGTCCAGTGTTAGTGATATTCTGCCATGATGATTAAATTATAACTTTACACTGAGATTTCATAGTTTGAAGCCAATAAACCTAATTTTAGTGTTTGATTAGTCGGGTTTACTTTTTTTTTTTTTGGATCTTATTTGATGACTTCATTTCTGCCACTTGAAAGAAAAATCAATCCGTGATTTCTCGGCACTATTGAGCTTCTGTGGTATAAAAACGAGTATTAAAACCCAAGAGATTCCCATCTTCTTATTATGATTTATATCCGCTCTTAGTCCCTCAATAATGAGACACTATCTTGTAATTTTGAGAAAATATTTCTTAACGACTGGATAAATTGTTGTAATTCAGATGTAGATGTAGATGTAGATGTAGATGACTTACTACTCATGGAAGTCGTAGTTTTCTGGGGCAGGAATCACAGATTTCTGCTGCCGAGTTCGTTGACATTTGACTTTGAGGGAGTTTATTTTAAATATGAATCAGCTGGTTTTGTCCTGATTCCACCTTAAATCCCCTCCGGACTGATACACAACGTTCAATAAGCGGTATTCTGAGTGGCATCCTAATTGTGATGTTAATATGTGATGACTTTATGATGCCACAGGTTCGCTGTCTGTTTCTTCTCAGTTCATTTACAGTTTAAGAAAAGCTTCAGCTGGAGGACTTCCTCTGCCCCGGGTCTGTCTGGTGAAACTTGACTTCTTTCCATGACATCTGCACCAGCTGGTAATGTAATATTACATTTTCCTGGAGGTGAATATCCAGAGCAGGAGTGAGGTGGACTGGATTAAACGACATATTTCCATTTGAGCTCGGACCGTTTGGAGGATTAGATTGATAGATGTTTGTTTAAGGTGCTCTAAACCTTCCACACCGCTATTTTAAAGATGTGACCCAAACAATCAGACAACATAGTGAGCATAATGATAATAATAATTATTATTATTATTATTGCCTTATTTAGGGTTACGCTGAATGGTTTGGTCATTCTGTTTCAGGTTAGTGTGAATGAAAAGAGCCGCAGTGATTTATTTTGTGATGTTTTTGTAGAAACATGTCAGAAATGTAATCAAGGCCTTTCTTCAAGAGGGATTTTTCCATCTCCATTGTCGCCCCGAGGCTTCGGTGTACATACACTGCTGAGTTTCTCTCCATGATGATGTAAGATCTTGACCTTACTGTGTTGAATTGAATACCTCAGCTCGGACTCTGTGGCGTGACTTGTATTCGGTCGTCGTTATCAACGCGTCCCCTCGTTTTCAGTGGAAAATCTCACCCTGAGCATAGAAGCAGTATGTCTTCACTCCTTTTTTTTTTTTTTTTTTTTTTTTCCCTGGATGAAATAATAATTTCATGACAGCCTGAGGGAAAGTGACTGACTGTATCTAATCCGCCGCAGGTTTCTTCAGGGATGATTACAGGAAAATATTTTAAGCTTTGATGAAATTCAGTTTCACCTTTTATCCACACAAAGTAGCAGAATGTGGAGTCAGAACGACGTGTAATGTTGATATTCAGCTGAAATGCTCCAAAATAACCAGCTGCTCAGTTTTGCTGCTTTTCTCCGAGAGCTCTTCGTCTCTTCTTTGATAGAGTTGCTTTTATTTCATCTCAGGAGCTTCATGACCAAACTGAATCTATATTACCTGAATAATATATAACAGGTTTGTCGTTTTTAATCCCTCTGCACTGAAAAATCGAAATGATACAAAACACATGATGACTGGAACAACCAGCCAAAGCCTGGCAGAGTGACGTCACAAACCCACAGAGCCTTCGCCATCTTTTCACCAGCACGCCTTCGATACTCATCATGCTCCACCCGTCATGTTTATACATTTACAGTACCTGGATTAGCATGTTAGCTGCGTCCCAGTTCGGGTTCCACATCCTTCGAAGACCTGACCCTTCAAATCTGCAACGGACCATAATGGCAGAGGTGCAATAAGACTTTTTGGCCTCGGGAGGATTTTCACTTTGTAAAAATTGGATGTTTTAAAAGTCCTCAGCTTTCACAGGCTAAAACTTAATACTTGCATTTGAAGGTGTAATCCTCTGACTTTGTCTGCTGCCATATTATTTTCACAGTGAATCTGGAGGCGGGCGGGGCCGCGGGGGATGATCCCTTTGGGGCGTTTGTTTTTCTGGGAAAAGAGGGATCTTCATGGGTCGTGGACTCGTAGGCAACCCAATTTGCTTCTGAGTCTGTGGGTCTGAATAATTCATATTAGAATGTAAGAAAAGGTTTGTTAGTCGGTTAAAGCTCGTGGAGCTGGTCTTAACATATTAAACTCTAAATGGACCACATGAGCGACAGTGTTGGGGCAAACTTTCCAAACAGTGTTTGGTATTTTAGAAAGAACGTCACAAATAACTGTGACTCACTGACCTCTGGGTTTAGTGGATGTGTTGTATCTGCTGCAGGTCTGCCCCACCTCAGGCAGGGACATGCCCGAGGTGAACCTTGACAATCTGTTTTGTTGCTGTGTAATTAGAGCCGCCGAGGACACAACTCACAGCAGATGTTTTCAAAGACACCGTGTTCCCGTGTCCTAAAAAATGGCTCTAATTTTGTCTCTATCTGCAACGGTGATTTCATAAGTGCTAATCCTTTTTACAGACATCAAAGAACAAAAACACCATCCCGACTAACAAAATAATGTGCTGCAGGCGTCCACTGAACGCACCACGTTATCGAAAGTTATTTTTATCAGTGTTTTCTTGAAAGTAACCGTGTACACTTCAGGTGTTCAGCAAATATTTTTGATGCTGCTGTTAGCTCTACTTATTACGCGGTTTGTATTTATGTTGAAAGTCAAATAAACTTTTCACAACCACAGCCTTTTAACTTGAAACTTACTTGAGCACAGATGGATGGGTAGATTAGATAGATATTTGTGAAAGTGATGATTCTCGGCTTTTTTTGGCCTTTTATTGACTTCCTGTCATCGAGGTCCTTTGGCTTTGTTAGATGGTTTAGTTGGAATAATTGTTTCATGTCCCAAAAGGAGTAAAATTCTTCAGTAGTTCACAAAAACAAGTAAATCATTAATATCTGTCTCATGAATCATTTACCAACCAGGTTGGTTAAATGCCAAACTGTGTACAGTTACAAAAACAAAAACACAAACTCCAGCTTCACCAGCAGCAACAACAGAAGGCTATTTAAACAACCAAACCTCCATCCTGACATCATAATGCCATTTGTAATAGTTTAACAACAATTTCACTCAGTTTTTTCTGCAGCTTTGTGTGAAGCTTATGAATCAGAATCAACTTCATTGGAAACTATCAGTTGGAATATTTAAAAACTGTGCATAAGTCTGTTTATGCAAATAAAAGTTACAAACCAACATTGTGATGTTATAAAACTTTGGCCTTAACACTTAATGATCTGTAAGTCTGTAGCTGTGGTCATTTGTGTGTTTACTTTCTGTAATGAAGTCGTTTTTTTTGTAATTAAACTCGATTTGTCTTCACACTAAACTCTTTTATTAACTTTTATACAGTTAATGAAAGAGTTTAAGTAGCATTCTTAATCTTTTTTTAAATATATATACTACAGTGTTCATACTTCTACAAATGTAAAAGTCTGATCTGGGAGGTTCCATCATGGTTTCATATTTGAGCCACATTTACTTTGAACTCCAGCCATAACAGTGGAGACAAAAAGAAGAATAACAGAAATGATATTTCCCTTCAGCCTGATTTCCTGCGTCTGGATCGTTCTATTTTTATTCATCAGGAACGGTCCGAAGTGATTCCAGGATTAGAGGTGTTGGTGTTTTAAAAAAAAAAAAGCCAACAGATGAAATGTTTGAAACATCTGCAGTAGGAAACGACACAAACGAGCTCAGACGAAACGAAACAGCAGAATCCCTCAAACATTCATTTCACTTTCAGCTCACACACACAACAAATCCCCCGACACACACATGCGTCATTCATTATACCGTCAAATCAAAACACAAACACTGACCTGTCTGCTGCTGACACACACACACACACACACCATTTCACTGCAAGTAGTCAGACACCAGTCAGAAAGTACACAAACACGCACAGACACACTCAGCCACACACTCGTGTATATATTGTGAGCAGCTGTTGAGTCGGTCGGCAGATTCGCCGTTCTGTGGTAATAACAGAGGGGCTGATGGGAAGGCAGCTGAATGGTTACCGGCTGCTGCAGAGGGCAATCCCAGCATGCCTCTCAGTGCCAGCACACACACACACACACACACACACACTATCTACCACCCTCCCAGTCCAGAACATCACATGGGGGCAGCTTGATATTCCCCAGAGGGAACGTTCAGATTGACGAAATTGAATCCATGAGATCTTTTGAGGTCAATAAGAGCAAAAAGAACGAACGCCGCTCAGAGAGTTCACGTAAAGAAGCACGTGTGCAACACCAGAGCAGCGTTTGTTTCAAAGCAGACTAAATGCTCGATGACACAACGCTCACGTCGGTAAGCTCTGCTGGATCATCAACCTGGAAGAACCAGTACAGAGTCCAACTGGAGGCTCAAACCAAAACCAGTTCAGACCAAGACCACCTCTTTCTCTGTTTGAGCCTCTATCTCAGCTTTTTCAATGAAGGAAACAGATTTGGAGAAGAAAGTGGATCTGACCGGCTCTGTGCTCTATCCTGATTGAGTGGTCCAGTCTGTCAGTCACACTGTAGCCACTCCCCCTAGCCCCTCCCCTCCTTCCTGGTCTGTTTCCCTCTAAACGGAGCATCGTTTAAAAAATGAACATCATGTTGTATTGAAGACTGTAAACGAGAGACTGAGACCATAAACTCATCAGGAAAACATTTACTGAGGAGGAGGAGGGACATTTTCCCATAGACTTCAACGCAGTGACCTCTTTTTCCAGCCAGTGGAGTTGCCCCCTGATGGTCATCAGACGGATTGAATGTTTAAAGTTCTTCAGCACCGGCTTCACTTTACACACTCCAATTTTTATAAACAGTCGATGTTTACTTTTTCCTCGAGTCGGCGCTCTGAAGGAAAATTCCTCTAATTGGAGGGAACTTAAACCATCGATCGCTGCTGGGGTGGAAGTGTAGTCCGTGTGTTTACTGTCAATTTGATCTCTCCTGATTGAAATGAGGTTGTTTTGGAACGTACTGAATCATTTTGACGGATTCGTCGGATCGTAATTAATACGTAAAAGAGACAGCGCTGATTTCTGTAAGTCTGGTTGTTTTCCAGCTATATTTATATTGTTAGCTGAGATATACTATCAAGACTCAGGAAAATAACATGGAGGCAACAAAACACCTTCAACACATTTTAGTTGAACTTTTCCTTCTTAAAACTGCCGCTTTAGTATGTCAGTATGTTTATTTCCTCGGCCTGATGGCAGTTTTGCTGATATTGATTGATTTGTGAATACTTATCAAATGACCTAAATATAAAAGCTTTTCCCAGAGATGGGGGTGGATGAATGTTTGATCCGATGAAGTCATCACAGACAGGGAATGTCCTCAGTCTCCCAAAAGAAGTAACCAAATCAGTGAAAATAAGGATCTTCTGCCAGAGGAGAGGCAGACAGAGGAAATGGATGTGGAATATTTTCTGGTGTGAAGATTGAGGAGAGGGAGAAAAACAAGAAGCCTGTGGTGTTTGTTCATTGTGTGTCTGGAAGTGGGGGGTGTGTAATGAGTAGCCGTACAACATCAACTGCCTCCTTCAGGCAAAAACTGTATTGACAGGTGTCATCATCAGGGGGCCTAATCTGGTTTCGATTTTTCGCCAGTGGTGTTCGTACCTGTGTGTGTGTGTGTGTTTGTGTGCGTAGGACAGGCAGGCATGTGTGTGTTTGTGTGAGTGGTGCCTGTGGCGTTTTTCTCTGGCTGTGCGAGCCTGCAGAGCGCCATATCTGGATGTGTTTGCATGCAGCAGCGCTGGACAGTTAATTCTCTGTATCGCCTCCAAACGAAATGAGTGAGCTTCAGCAGCAAAACGTCAACAACAACAACAACAACAACACTGGACACTCTTTTCTGCTCTTACTTCCTCCATTTATTTCATTAAAAAAAATAAAAATAAATAAATACCTGATCAGAATTATTGACAAGCGGCCCGTCAGACAATTAAAAGTCAGCGGGGGAGCGGAGCGATGCATCAGGGCTGTTTTGGGAGCCTTACCGGCGCTGACGGGTTTGGTGCTCGACAGTCCCACCTACTGACGCCCGGCTTGAGGCCGCGGAGAGTGACGAAGCTCAGCGGGAGGGAACGCCGCAGCTCCCCGAAGCTTTGTTGGCCTTTCTCCCGTTTGACTGGAATGAGCTGATAAAAATGACAGAAGTTCAGAGAAATGGAACACAGCCAGTGAAGCGTCACAAAATTTTAACCAAACGACAATCAACGTCAACACAAAGACGTGGATGTCGTGTTGTGGATATACGTTGTGTACTGATGAGGGTGAAGTTAAGGAAATAACCTAAACAACTTTTTAAACGTGTTGCTGCCTAACTTTGTATCTGTTACACTGAGAGTTTATCAAATGGCGTTCTTGCTCACCTTTCTGATGTTGAAACTGACTTCAATATGTGATCTTGATCTTAATTTCTTCAATTTATCACTTTGAGACTTTTGCATTTGAAGCAGGTATAAACAGATTTCCTGCTTTTAATGGAAGTTGGTTTATTTCCTGATTTATTTAGAGGACAGTGTAGAGACATGTAACGAGGAATAACACGCAGAAAAGGCCTGCGCAGCGTTTTTGCCCTTTTCACTTGTTTTATCAGGTATTTCCTGTTTCATCCTGAAGTTTTACTTTCTGTCTTTGTAAAGTTTTTATGTCGTCGTGATGTTTCACCTCCAGTTAATTACTTTAAGTGTCTGCCTCCCTCATATTAACCTGGTTACGGATTTTACCGCCTCACAGGAAGTAGCTTTGGCCCAACGTTTGGACGTTTTAAAGTATACAGACTCGGGAAATTGGTCAGAGAGAAGGGGAATGACATGCTGGAAAGATTCCCCACCGGCTGGGAATCGATCCCCGGGGTCTCGACCGCTTGCAGCATTTGTGCCGACGTGGCGCTTTTCATTTCCTGATTTATTCCGAAGTGACCAACCTCGGGTGTGCTGTTTGTTTTGCGTTCTGTCTTTGTGTGGTTTTCCTGCCGTGGTGACTGTTTGCCCACCCTGATGTGTTTCACCTTCGTCAACAGTCCTGGCTTTAACTTTCTGTCCCTCCCTCAGATTTTTCCTTCTGCTCCCATTATTGATTGACCTCATCTCGCCTCTTCTGCCGTTTGAAATTTTTCACCTTCTGGTGAATCTTTGGATTTTTTTGTGTGTTTGTGTCTTACTGCCCATTCTCCACACCTCTTTGTGTTGTCTGCATGTGGGTCAAGTTCTCTTTGAACAGTTTGGATTTTAAGACCAGATGAAGTATGTAAAGGAGCTGGATACCTTTGCAGGAATAGTTGGATTTCTCTCTATAATAAAGTAAAGTAGCCCTTACTTATTAAAGTTCCTCAAAATAATGTTTATTATGATTCATTGCTGTGAAAGCTGAATTAAAATGGAGACAGTGGAACCCCGGAGTTCTCCTGGGATCTCCTGTAACATCATCAGAGTCGCAATTGACAGCTTTTAAAGAAAAACATCAAAATCACTGCAGCAGGATCGGACTTGCTGTCTTTTCTGTTCCACGACTTCCTCTTCTTGGTGGCAAAAGTTCAGCCAACATACCAGTTTGGGTATGTTGTGTTTGGAGAGGAGAGGCGGACTATGGAGGCCTGTCGAGTCCGACCCCCGGATTTCTTTCATTAAGGCAGTTTCTCAGACTTCACTCAGCCCCTTCTGGAGACACTAAAGGCTTTATGGTTTTCCCTCACACTCCCGAATCATACAGCCTTAAACAGATTTTGATGTGTTACCTGTCATTTATGGTAAGCAGCCTCGATGGGACGTTTTATATTTCATCTCTTAGACTTCTCTCTAGACTTTAACCGTTGGTGTTCTGAGTGGAGAAATCAAAGCGGCGTTTGAGAACAGGAACGAACATTCAATGACGGAAAATGTTGTTTACCATGAGAGTGTTTCTTGGCACAGGAAATGAGAATGTCAGCCAGGCAGAAGTGATTATGTTGCTGATTTAAACGCATCTCAGTGGATATTAAGATTTTAAATGAGTCACTGCCGTTATCAGCCAGATTCCCACCAAACCAGCACCTGCATTCATAGTCGGGGTCACTTATTTGGTGGCAACAAACTCTCTTTCATTCACAGTGCAAGTGTTGTTTGCAGGAATTTAAAGACAATTTCACGTCATTTAAAATATTGATCTGCTGGAGCTCTCTCAATTAAAACAACAACAAAAGATGGCGTTTACTGATGTCATGAAGTAGCACAGGATCATGGGAGTAGATGTCTTCGTCATCCCCTTCCACTGTCAGCATTTCATCAGTTTTAGACACGAAATTATCTGCAGAGGTCCTTTATCCAAACAGAATGACTGAAATTATTCATCTGTTCAAAAACAATCGAGGTGTGAAAAGTAAATGTAGTCACTTCTGGCAGGAAACCACGACACAGAATTTAAATGTAGAAAACAGAATGTGATTCCACTAACAGACGACCAAACGAAACAAGAATAACAAACAGCGATTTTGGTGTTTTGAAGAGCGTTGGAAACCTTTGGGATCGGTGCAGCATCAGCAGAACCAGATCGCAGGCGCCAAAAGGCTCGGATGGGTTTTCTCTGTAGGGGATCTGGACTCCGGCGTTGGGCTGAAACACCGGCTGAGGAGCTCACACCGGACAGCCGCCAGTGGTGGTGCCTCCTGGTCGCCTCCCTCTGGAGGCCTTCCAGGCATGGCAAACGGGGAGGAAAGTTCGGGCTAGACCCAGAACTGGCTCCAAACTGGCCTGGGGGGTGGGGGCGTCCCGGATCTCCCAGCAGCAGCTGGAAAGTGTCGTTGGAGAGAGCGATGTGGAGAAAATCCTGCAGCCGCTGCAAGCCGACGTGGGACGAGCGGAAGAAATATATAACAGAGCACTAATCATTTTAAGAAAAGTGTTTTAACCTTAATTTAAACACTTCTGAGTCTAACGGCTCTTTTTATATACGAACTGTATCGTGCTCTGCTCGACGCTGAAAGGGTGGAGGAGCCACAGCAGAAAGCGTTTATACACCCGGAGTGTTTGAGCATGTATTTAAATACATTGTGTGGGTCCTCCCACACACCGCCGGCGGGGACGGGGGGGGGGGGTTACGGCAGGTGACTGAATGAGTTGGAGAAGTGAGAAAATTGAAAATGACTCTTGAAGGTGGCTCTTCGTTACGAAAAAGGCAATTTCAATCCAACATAATTAAGGCAGAACAATGCAGCAACTGTCAGCTCATAATGGAGAATTATAAAATTGACTTCGTAGTGTCACTATCACTAATGCCAACTGTGATCACGCAGCCTATCCCTCCCTCTTTAACAGAGATATTACTGCAGAGCATTGGGTGGGGGCGGACCTCCCCCTCCACCTTAGACAGTAATTAAAGGATGTTTCGTAAAAACACCAAACTACAGAAAATGCAACCAAAAAAAAAAAGAGAAATCTGTCTAAGTTAATGTGTCCGTATTCAACTTCAACCTGCAGAGAAAACTAAATGCTTCAAATTTACTGTTTGTTTTTCATTAGATATGAAGACAGTATGAAATAACAGTGTAATGTCAATTTATGACTGTAAAAATAAATACGTTAAAATATTTCACAGCCACAACTTAAGTGTGAAATTGTGAAGGTACTTCTTTTTTAAATATAGAAACACAACCGCCATCAATGAAATTCAGTGAAAGTCCAGTTTATTTTTGTGCGTTTCTGTGACGAATCAGCAAAGTATCAAACTTTATTCTCTAAACCGGGGAGGATTTGTGTCCCCCCCGCCCCCACGTGAAAAAACATAAAATATGCATCAGATAACAAAAAGTTAGTCCCACACAGCTCTTATAAAAATCAATAAATGGTTACTAAATGATAAAAGCATGACGGATTGTTTTCTCTGATTTATTTTTCTGTTTTTTGTCTTATTGACTTTTTCTCCTGAATCCCATTTTTCTCAATTAAAACTTTGTAATGCAGTTGTTGTAAGTGCGTTACAGCAAATTGTAGCACAGCTTAGATGCTTGTGTGTGTGTGTGTGTGTGTGTGTGTGTTCATTCCTGCATGCACCAACAACAAAACCATCTTCTAGTTGCTGTAAAGGAAGAGAGAGGTTGAGGGGCAGAGGGAGGGAGACATGATCTCTGGGAGCACATACAATTTAATTATAGCTGCAATCAATCTGATTTACAGACACACACACAGTAATACACAAACACACACACACACACACACACACAAACACACACGGACAAGTCTCTCTTTTCTTTTCTCTTTTTTTCCAGGTTTCCTCTGATTCGGCCTCATAAAAGCTCAAACTGAAGCGACGATTACACTTTTACAGACACACACGCAATCACACACATACACCTGCCTCGTGGGAGCAGGAGCAAAAACAATCTGATGGATTGATTGACACAGACACACACAAACACACACACGCACACAGTTATTGTTCTCATCAGTAATGTAATCTTGCCTCAGCTGCTGCCTTCATCAGACTGATGTAATAGGAAACTGGTATTTATGTTTTTTTTCTGAAAAGATGGATGGAGTGGGACGGAGGGAGGAGGGTGAGGAGGTTACAGCCCTGATCGAGGGGAAGGGTGAGGGAGGGAGAGAGGCAGCGGGGGCGGATGGGTAGGGAGGGAAAGGGGGAAGGACGGGTTGAGAGATTGCCTGAGGAGAGGAGGAGGAGGAGGAGGAAGGTGATGAAGGAGGAGATTGGACAAAGTGTAGATTAAACAGATTAGAGAGTGAGGAATTGTTTTTTCTTTTCATTTCATGTTGGCTTTCGCTCGCCAAGAGGAATGGTCAAGTCAAAGTGTGTGTGTGTGTGTGTGTAACATTGTGAGCTTATCACATTCCCCCCTGGAGGGAACAGTCATGTGTGAAGGAATGGATTTTGTCAGTAAGACTGGGTTGAATGGGAATATTTGTGTTAGACAGACAGACTTAATAACGATCATGACGGCCACGATCAGCAAGCTGTGTGTGTCTGTATTTGTGTGGCTGTGGGTTTCTTGGTTGACTTCGTTGGCTCCAAGAGCATTTTAATTTGTTCCAATAACACAAACTGGCAAAGCTTTGACAGTAAAATCTTTGTGGTTCTTTTGAAGGAGCAGCGTCTGATTCTGCATTAAATGATTATTATTGAGCCGTACATGCCAAGTGCACGTTGGGAGATCCTCCTGCGCGCAAGGCACGACTTCAGCAGTCTGATTTAGAAAAATCAAAGCCTCTGCAGTTCACATTTCCTCCTCGCGCTTCCAGTTGGAGTGTTTTCCTGCCGAACTGCCGCCACTTAGGATTCAAGTGTGCAGATGTTATCCCGAAGGCCAGTAATTCACGTACTCTCAACACAATACTTGGGCTCAGTGACAAAGCTAATTTGTCAGGTTAAGTGCCTCCTGGCTTCATTTTTAAGTCCCGGCAGTTTCTTCTTCATTTTTATTATCCAGAATCAGGAGGCTTTAGAGAAGGTTGGGCTGTTAGAATCTGAACGCTGCCTCAAGAATGGACAGTTTTCATCAAATAGTGAAAATGTTGCAGTCATTTGGCCTTTAGTGGGTCATCTTTATTCTCATGGCCATTAGGAAATAACACCTCGTTCACTGCGGCCGCTGAGACACTAAAACGTACCATAAAAACAGAAACAGGAAAATGGCTCCTTTCAATGAGATGAAGACGCTTTTTGAGTTGAAAAATTTAAAACCTGTTTTATGAAGCCGCAACTCAGCGAAGACGTGAATGTGGGAAACACGAGGGAGCTGAAGGAAGCAGCTCCCAAACCATGATTACACCTGTGACTGCAAAACGAGAGGACACAGAATCATATCGAACTCTGTCAGACACAAGACTCTGCAAATAAAGATAACAGACAGACACAAACGCTCACGAGAACGACTCAACATTATCTAAATGGTGTTTTTGTATGCAGAGTTACGGCACCGGATTGTTTTAATGAGCTGTAAAAAAAAAGAAAAGAAAGAAAACCGAACTGGTGTAAAGATTCACGGTCTTGTTGTCAGTGCAGCAGGCGAGAGGAGGATAAACCTGACGGGCTTTGTGCTTCCTTATTAGACGCCGTCTTGAAACAGTGCAAACTAAACTTGTAATGCGAGATGGCAGCGATAAACCTAAACACAACTAACACGGCAAATCCTCAAATTCAGGAGCGCAAAGGCCAAACAGGAATTTAGCTGATTTCTCTTCACCTCTGAAGTATAATAAAATTGGATTAATTAAGATTAATTAGGTTAGTTTGTTTAGGGTGGGTTAAGTTTAGTACTGATATGTTAGGTCAGGTTTATCTTAGGTTAGTTAGAATGGGTTTGTTTTAGATTAGATTGGTTTGGGTTGGATTAGGTTTGGTAAAGTTAGGCAACATCTAGTAAAGGGTGAGACTGGTTAGGACCAGTTGGGTAAAGCTGGTTTTGGGTAATCGGGATAGAGCTTCCTTTCCTGGGCAGTGAGGCTGAGTGATTAACGTTTATTTTTCTAATTCAAATCCAGCTTCTTTTGAATAATTCCATATAATTTGGCAGCAGATGTTTGTTTTCATTGTTAGATTTTAACGCCACATTTAGAAGATGTGCAAGAAGACGCTGAAGGTATCTGCTGGTCCAAACTGTAGGACCTGGTATGTGTTTTTAATCCTGATATGAATATTTTTGGAATTGTGACTGAAATATCTCTGAATAAATTGAATGGACACAGAATCCTGCAGGTCAGTAAAAACGGATCCCTTTGTTTGCAAACTGTGAACGATTTTACTTTCAAATAAAATTTTTTTACGAAGACAATGAAAATATATTGTTAATGTTAAATTCTCTTCGTGAACATCATTGCAAAGTTTAAATGACGTTGGATTTTGTTGACCAAATGCGATCCTCTCAAAGTTTTTATGTAAAGTCCAAATAAATTAGTTGAATATAAATGTAACTTTGAGGCGGTCTGATTGAGCGTAGAGGACAAATAACACCAAACACATTTTGCATTTGACTTGTGTGTTTAACTTTCTGCTTTGCTGTCATTCCAGTAACAGAAGAGGCCTCTTCCCGATGGCGTCCACATTCTTCCATTTCCTTTTCGCCACCAGCGTCATCTCTTCAACGAAATCAAAGTGAAGCCAACATGCAGCCCGTTGGGATAGTTTTCCACTCTTTCTGGTCTCTGCCTCCTAAACAGCTGAGCTGGAGGGCGACTGTTGCGTGAAATAGTCGTATCTTTGTTTGACACAGTCAGCGTTTCCTCCTTCCTCGCTCTTATCTTTGGCGTCGTGTGGCCGCTGGCCATGTCTCATACAGTCTGTTCATTGCATCACGTCGTGTTGTCGACCGGCTGCCTGAAACGTCACTGACGGGGGGGAAACCCGTTCAGTGAGAGCAGGTAGGTTGGTTACCACGGAGACCAAAACATCCACGGTTGGATGTGCTGTTGCAAAAACCAATGAAAGTATTTTTGAAGGACGGTGTTGGTAAATCTGTTTTTTTGAGATAAAGAGTCTTTAGGGTTTTTACAAATGCATTATCTTTTTGCTTCACCCTCCTTTTTTTTTTTTTTTTTTTTTTTAAGCTGTTTGTTGTTTGACCAGCTTCGCTCTCGTCTCTTCCACCAGCTCTCCCTCTGCATCAGTCGTGGGAAATAAAAAAAAATTACAAAAGCAGTGATTCATAACATTGAAGGTACAAGATGCTTTTATGTGCCAACCAGATATGTTTTGTTCCTGCTCCTGTTTTAATGGGAGAGAGAAAACAAAAACTGAATGTGATGGGAAATGTTTGGTTTGGTTTTTGCTGAAACAAGCAACAAATAAACAACTGAGCCGTGTCAATACAGCTGAACTAATTTTCTTTAAGTTACGGAGTGACCAGCAGTACAAATCATTATAGGTCACAGAAGAATAATATAAAGTTTATTCAGTGAAGGATGAGCCAGGCTGAGGCTACTGCAGAAAAACACTATTAGTTTTGCATAAACGCTGTGATAAAAGTGGAAGCAACAGAAAGACCGCTCACATAAGACACACACTTCACTTTTGTCAACTTTGAGTAAATGAAGTTGGATAAAAAGGAGCCCATCGCAGATCGAGTGTTTTAGTCGCACTCTGCTTCATTCTTTCATCAACTTCATTTCCATTAACAGCTTGCAAATGTTCTCGTACGTTACGCTGCATTCAGAAAGTATTCAGTTAGGTCACAGTTTGTTATTCTGCAGCTGTAAGGCGAGGGCCTTTTCTGTCAGTAAATTCAGTTTACTGAAATCCAGACTTCCCGACTCTCCAGCAGCACTTTCCAGCTCCTCCTGGGGGATCCCAAGGCTTTCCCGGACCAGACGGATCTCCCCCATGGTCTCCTCCTGGTCTGGAAAACCTCCACAGGACGACACCTGGGAGGCATCAGGATGCCTCAGCTGACATGGAGAAGAGGGAACTTTCTCCCAAATCTTTAAGCCTGAGCTGAGTCCTGCCCCCAAAGGACGAGCGCTCGCCCTCCACCGTCCAGAAAACACAAAATTTGTGGAAGAAAGTCGTTTAAGACACGATGGTCTTTTTGAACCAATGAAACTGATGCATTATGGGTTGTTTTGTAGTGTAATCTTGTCTTTACACTGTGTGTGAAAACAAATTCACGACATCCTCCCTCAGCAGGAACTTCTGTAGAATCATGGCCGCCTCAGCTGAGGAGCCCAAAAAGGATGCTTCCACTTTCCTCCCAGACAAGAAGACGAAGGTTCAACCCCCCCGCTCCGGCTCCTCCATCCGTCCCACCGGACTCTAAGAAGCTCTGGGCTCACACAGCCTCCAGCCGGAGACACAAAACACACACAGGCGCTCAAGGTGGTGATAAGGAGCTACTTAAGGGTGCTTGAGCTTCCCCACTCAAGCTCTTGTTTATGTGAGCTCAGCCTGTCCTGCAGCTGAGCCCGCCGTGGACCCTCAAACAACACCGACACAAGGGCGACCGGAGAGGTGCAAACAAACACACACATGCTTACACAAGACAGAAGATTCCCTCCCCGGCAGCACTTTTACCTCCTCCTCCTTGTCTGCGTCCCCTTAATGAGGCGGTGAGCTGCGATACGGTTGGGCTTTTGTCAGCGGGTGGCTGCAGCTCGGCAGACAAATTAAAACCCAATTATGTTTTCATTTCACGCTCTTTCATTGGACCTGATAATGAAAAAGAAATTTGGAATAGCTGCTCAGGAGGCCTGAGCGAGAGAGAGAGAAGGAATGAGGACAGGAGGCTGAAGGGAGGAGGACCTGTTAACTCCTCCCTTATGATTCTCTTCTGTATTATACTGCCTGTGTGTGTCTGTGTGTTATCGTACTCCTGAAAATAGCCATAAAGCCTGCAAAGGCATTAAAATGAGATACAAGGTTGTACAGTCATGCACGTCTGGAATGAAAATAATGTATAGTTGTACTTTTACGTGGCCTCCGTTGAAAGTAATCACTCAAACACATTGTGCGTCTCCCCAACCTGATGAAAGTGAAATCATGTGAACTCATCTACCACGTCGCACACACACTGCCATTTAGCCATTCACTTCAAGTTCCTTTTAGCTATTTACTCATTCATCACTTTAAACCATCTAATTCAACTATTTATCTGATGAATTAGAGCGAAACCTCTGTAAGATTTTTCACTCTTCAGTAAAAGGCGGTTTTAATTCTTCAGACTTTCAATTTTTGTTTTTTGTTTTTTTCTTCTTCTTTTTTTTTTTATTATATCTGATCATGCTCTTTGTGGCCATTAGTTTGTTTTTTTTTCTCTTCTGCTCTTTGAAATTCAACATATTTATTATCATGATTATTGTTATCATTGAAACTTAGAAGCTCATCACCAGAATCGTTGTGATCCGTCTTAAAAATAACTAAAAATAGGAGCTCAGATAAGAAACGATGACTGCTGATTAATTGAGTATTTACTTGAGCTCTATTTAATTTCCTCGTCCTCAGTTGTAAAAGAGGCGGTTTACATAACAAAGATGACAGTGATGAATAAGTGAACACACAAACACACAGTTTAACATATCTTAGTTACAGCAATGGTCGGTCACTGTCGCGTGAGCAAAAGCCCCCCCCCTCGCAGTACACTATCTGTAGTAATTGATTGATTGGACACGAGAACACAACAGACACAATTAGTTCAACCTGGTCATCTCGTTAATAATTCCCCGGGGACCCTCCTCCTCCTCAAACATCAGTCCCTTTGCTTCCCGTTTTCCTTCCTCCAAATTCTCTTTCCAATTAAAACTCAAGGCTCCGACTTTGCCCATTCGCTTTCCTCCCACCCCTGGATTTGTCACATGCCTTGCCCTCTGGCCCCGCCTTCTCGCCCTGTCCATCAATCACTCTTCGCCCAACACCTTCCCGTCCTTACCTCCCTCTCGCTGCTGTCGCTGTAACACATTTAATTACGGCAAGTTAAAAATTATGAGGCCTGAACGTGGAATTGCTGGCAGGTTGGGTTTAATTGCCTTGTGTTGTAATTCCGGACAGAGGAAAGAAGGGGGGGGGGGGGGGGGGGGGGAGGATGGGATGGGATGGGAGTGTGGGGGGGGATTGGGTCACACTTGGGTAGCTGAGATGAAGCAAATGCAAGACTGACTTTCAGATGACCTCCTTAATCAACGGACAGCCAATAGCGAAGTCGTAGCAGCGCTTTCAGCTGTTCCTTCCCCATCGCTGGTTGTCACCCACCCTTCATCCACCAGTGCCCCCCCCCCCCCAACACACCCACCCCCACCATCTCTCATCAGTAAAACTGCAAAGAAAGTTAGTTTAACTGTCACGATCCGTCCCTGAAATAACTGGGCTTGTGTTATTTTCCTGTTTTATGTTGAAATGGTCATTTTTGTGCTTTTATTTTGATAGTTACAGCCCAACACTGGTCACTGGTGTGACTTTGCTTAATAGATTAAAGCCAGTTTTATTTTGAAGAAATCTTTTTGAGTATTTGGTCTAATTATCATTTTGGATCCAGAACGACAACGCACACCAACACAAACACCACCTTCTACTCCCAGCCGCCAATTCATCATGATTTGATAAGATTTATGGCCCCACCCTCCCCCACGTGGACAGTCATCACTGGAGCCACTCAGATGTATTAAAATGGAGGGCCCCCACCACCACCACCACCTCAGCCCTGAGCGGCGTGGTTAGCTAAACTGAACCGCCTCAGCAGGACGCTCCAGCTGGAGGAGCACCACACTCTTCTTCTCCGATGACTCCACCCATCTCATGATGCAGATGTATTTTTGTCCTTTGCAGCAAATGTGCATTAAGATGTAGGTCGCTGCGGGGCCAAGTGTGTGTGCGCACAAATGGTGACAGTGACAGAGAATTCAGTGGTGGTGGCATCTGACCAAAGGATCCATATAGGGATGACATCACCTTCTGAAGAAAGAAGGGGAGGAGGAGGAGTTTTTAGTAAACTATGAGCTCAGAATATCAATGTAGGAGGACAGCTTACAGCGGCAACCCTCTCCGCCCCTCCTGCCCCCCCCCCCCCCCCCCCCTCCGGTGTCTATAACTCCTCTGTTTCCAGCCTTTTATCACGGAGCCCTGACACCTGTCCTTTTCCCAGCCCTCCGTCATCTTCACCCACCCCCTCTCTCCGAGTTCAGGCTTCCAGCTGCTAATCTGGTCGGTGCCTTTTCCAATCAGAGCGACGCCACTTTCCCTTCAGCTCCAATTCTTCTTCCCTTTTATTTGTCCGTTGCCTTTATCATGTTGCAGCGGGGGGGGGGGGTTTGTTTTGTTCCAGACACTCCCAGAAATAAGTGTCACTGTGACTCACATCATGTCACTTAGTGAGTAAATGATGTTGAACTTGTCTCTTAAAAATGAATTTATTTCAAACCCGTTAACCTCGCCTGTGGGCGGGTACCGGAGCCGAGTTGAACATTTCCCCAATCTTCTTGTCATCTTTTAGCCTCGTTAGATCAAACCGGGATCAACTTCACTTTTTACTGTGTGACTCTTCCCATCGCTTCAGCATCAGAGGGCAACGACTAAAGACGAGCGTAAAGGCTGTAATCTCAGTGAGATGGTGAGATAAAATAAATTGTTACGGCCAAAATAAGGCCGCCATCATCCATCTGCATGTTTTAAACCTCAGTAAAACAACAACCTGCTAATTCTTCGGGCAGATGTGCATCAGTCAGCTGCCTGAAACGGGCATTTAGTTTCATGATGTATTCTGACTGTCTGGTCCGCACACGTTGGTCGTACTGTAACTTGGCTCACATTGAAGGATTTCCATCTTAAGATTCTTCATTGACTGAACGTTTAAATCACCTGTTGCTCATCCTGTGAAATCAGCAAGTTTCTGCGTAACTTTTACTGGTTGAATGAAGCTGAGACTGACTGACTGAAATCCTTCAGTTGCTCTTTCAAGCTGAATTGCTTTTGTCGGTAGTTTTTTCCAAAAATCTCGCAACTTTTTGAACAAATCTCTTTAAAAAAGTTTTTCCACTAATAAGAAACGGTATATTAGTCTAAATGAAATTTGGGTTCTCCTAATTTTACAAGTGAATATAATCATGAGAGCACAGACTTTGTTTTAAATTTAAATTTCAAGCTGAGCAGCTACAACTTTAAAGTAACGACCTTGTTTCAGATTCTATTTCAAACTTGTTCTGTCGAGAATTGAACTTTATTAAAACAATGAACATGTGAGAGAAGCTGGTCTTGTTCAGCACATTAGGTCTTTTTCCTTTTATTAGCTTTCCTTGTCATTTATATTTTTATTCCATTTAAAGATGCAATTCCTTGTAAGACATTAAAATATCATTATCTCATTGATTATGATACCTTTTGTATAATCACCAGCAAACAAATTAGACCATGATGGGTAACTTTAATCACTTGAAGAGCAGCAGAACAGAAGAATTAGGCGAGGGGTCGTTCGCTGTGAAGGTTTTGCGGCTGCCAGCCGACCACAGTATGTTGTCATTCCACCTTTCCTCCCACGTCGCAAAGTTTTTGGGTTGTTGTTTTTGGGTTTGTTTGTTTTTTTTTCATTTTCATCCACCCCTTCATGCCTCCCTCCCTCCCTCCATCATTTCTCTCTGAAGCCATCGAGCTCTTTCCATCCATCTCTTTCGTTCCCACCATATCTCCGTGGCTCCATGCCTTCCTCCCTCCCTCCACGGCCGTTTGAAGGAGAGCTCTTTGAGGATCCACAGACTTAATTACTGTAATGGGGTTTTTGACACTTGAGACTAAAGAAGTAAAAAAAATGGAGAACAGGGACTGAGGGAGGGAGGGCGGCGTGGGGAGGGGGCACAGGAAGGGACATTATTTTATTAGTCTTATATAAAGGCCTTGGTCCGTGAGCGTAACAGAAAGTACCCAGTTCCACTGAGAGATATTCTTTTGCTGCAGTTTCTTGTGCTTTTCAGCGCTCCTTTATCACTGTGGAAGTTTAATTGTACATTTGTGCATGCTTGAGTGTGTGTGTTGTGCGTTCACCTGTGTGTAGTTGTGGCATACCAAGTGTTCACAAGAGTCTCTCAGAAAATTTGTTAATTAAGTAATTATTGAACACTGCAGCTGCGACTCGTGGGATATGTTATTTGAGCTTTTTGTTTTGCAGGTTGTTTATGGCAGCAGCTCCAAAACTGTGGTTCAAGGATTTCTAGAGTTCCTTAAGGGGATCAGCACGGATTTTTGCTCCATAAGTTTTCTCATTTAAGTTTCTTAAGAGAAAGTTTGAGGTAAAAAGTCACAATCACCAACTCCGGAGTTAGTGGTTTAATTTATGACTGTTGCTTGATGATATTTGAGAAACCTCAATGTGATTAAATTAATCGACAACATTAACGTTTGTGACTGACTGGAAAATTTGTGCAATTTGTTTTCACCAGCTACACAAGCTGGCGCCGAAATAAAAGAGGGAGGAAAAGGAAAATCTGAAAAAAAAGAGGAGAGGAAGAGGAAGAAGGAACGAGCCAAGTTCTTGTCCGTCGTCATTATGGTTGTTTTCAGTTTTCAGACGTCTGGCTTGATGTACTGGCGCGCTCGCCGACATGGACGCGCACACGGACATTTGGATGACACTCGATTTGGCCTCAGTATAATCAAACCAGAAAGTGCGTTCTGCTTATTTTTAAAATGTGCAAACATTTCCCCACAAAACTGAGACAGATCTCATCCATAATTATACAACAAAGAGTGAATTCACTGCCAGTATGAGAATATGATGTCCTCAGTGAACTAAAGGAGACCCGGCTGCCCACACGTACACATACTTACATTTCAGTGGTATTACATATGAATATGCTGACACGTAGGTGCTTTAGAACTTATTTACTGCTCATTAAAATCCCTTTGGGAGCACATCTCATGCTAATATGCCTATTATAAGTGAAGTGTGTTAAAAGATGACATTTTGTCCCGATGCTGATGGTGGGGGAAAGCTCACGGATGGTGCAAAATGCCATAGGTTCATCCTCTGGGGAGTTCAAGTGCAATTTGAAGGATATCTGCCACCAGATTTTTTTTTTTTTGTCCGTCTGTAAGAGTTCATTTTAGCCTAATAGGGCTACCAGAGGAAAGGTCACCAGAAATGTTAATGATTCATCCTCTGGAGAGTGAAAATACAGTTTCAATCAAGACTTTTGTTTGGTATGTAATTTTATTTTACTTAAGTATATTTTTTCCAGCATGAACTGCCAAACATTAAAAGAATCTTATTTTATTCTGTCAAATGTGTCTGAAAAGCTGCCTGTGTGGGTAAATTTGGACATCCTCTCCTGTTTGTTTCACGCCATCGTATCAGGTTCGGCACAGATTGGTTTCTATCAGCCTGGAAAACCAACCAACAAGTAAACAAATACATCTGACAGTTTTCAAATTACCTCGTAGGATACGTGCAGAACGGTTTCAATGTGAATACATATTAATAGACAAAGTTGACAAGGCGAAAAAAAAAAACAACAACTGAATTATATTGAAATAAAAACCAACAAGCCTTAAAATTCCAGGTTTGCATCGGGGGGAATTTCATTAGGTCCTCTGGAAATGTGTTTGTACTTTGCAAAACTGTAGCATCGGCATAATTTAATAAGTCGTTGCTGCTATCAAAAGCTTTCAGTTTGTCTTGTTGTGTTTGTGCCTCCATTCTGTGCAGATAGTAACATATAAATAAAAGATAAAAGACACAGATCTGTTTTTTCTGTTAAATCATGATCGGTACTAAACTCACTATTACTAGATTAACCAGAGTTAGCTAAAATGGCCTTTAACCCTTCTAAGCCGAGCCCGTCACCGGCGGCCACCACACTTCCAATTAACTTAAGTTCAGGAATGTTTGCTCAATCGGAGAAATCCCAGCGGTTTTGGAAAACTGAGAAGTTGCGCTTCATAGCTAATATACAGTCATTACGGTAATTCCACTCGTGCTGTCGCCGGAAATTGCCGAATTCGCTCCTTTGTTGTTAAACATTAATAGATTATTTCCACATGTAAGAAACTGCCGGATGCCGAAGGTTGTAAGTGTTCTGGAAAAATGGACAAAAGCACTGACGGGACACTTTCTGGCCCGTTAGTAGGTAAAATAAGCAAAAAGTCCAGATGGACAGTGGGACTCTTCGGTAGTCAAGTTAACTTACTAGTAGCTACATTGGTGATAAGCTTAGCTACACACACAACAAGGCTTGAATACAAAGTTTAATAGAATAAAAGTCCCTAAACAAATCCGTATAACATTTCTATATTATTTTATACGTAAATAATTACTTGTGGCTTCTTATCATTCGTCAAACACATGGACTCATTTCATCATTTCTGTCTTTTACATAAATACTTTTCGTGTTTAAAACTTGAGGAACATTTAAGAAAAGATGATGCCCAATCGATCAAAATCAATCTGCTCTGATATATTACAGCGATACACTGATTGTAAATCATCCGTATTGAAGCTGAACCAACATCTCACACAAAACCTCACTGTCATAAGAGCAGGAATACAAACACACACACACACATCTATTCAACCCCCCCAGGGGGTCGAAGCGGCCTATCAGATAGCTGAGGTAGGGTGCCATGGGGGGGCAAGGAATATAAATGGTGCTCCCGGCTCCCCATTAGTCTGTCTGAGAGGAAGCTGGAGGGGGGGGGTGCACACATGGGGTGGGGTCAGGATCAGGTGCTGAGCAGACGGCAGGGAACCCCCCCCCCCCACCAGCCCCACTTCCTCTTGTTTCACATTTTGGGCAAGAATCCTCCATCCATCTTCAGTTTAGCTAAACCTGAGAGCTACCTCTAATTCCATTACCCCCCCCCCCCCCAGAGGAATGTGCCACTCAGTCCAGCTGATGTGTTCTCCTGGAATCACCTCACTTTCTGCTGTATATAATTTAAGTATTATGGGCTCAGCTTCCTCTGTGCGACGTCTGCTCCATCAGGGACGCTGATGAATCAGGTGAACCAGGACAAAAGGATATTTATAGACACTCAGAAATAGACTTGAAGTCTCCAGCTCATCCAGACTTTTCGATTATTGTCGAGGGGAAGTGTTTGGGGCAGTTTAGCTCAGACGTGTGTGTGTGTGTGTGTCTGTTTGAATCTGTGAATCTCCCCGTGGCAGCAGGTGTGTAAATAACACTCTAATAAAAGCTGAAGCTGAATCAAAGAGCTGAGGGACCGGGGCGCCACTCATCCATACACCAACCCCCACCCCCCCCCCGTTCACCAAACTCCACTGTTGATCCCAGCTCATCTGCTCATCATCAGCACCATTGTCCCCGCTCTCCGGTCTGATGGGGCGCTCGTTATAATTCTGGGTCTGTAGGCCGCCAATGTTGTGGCATCGTTTTGCCAACTGTCCTGCCTCTGTGCGAGCTGACAGCTGAACCCGAATCAGCTGCTTCACTGAGCTGGATTATAGGCCTGTGTCCACCCCATTGTTGTTACCTGTTAGGGAAATAAGCACAGGAACTGCCGGGCCGGGGGGGGGGGGGGGGGGGGGGGGCGGGGTGTAAAATGGTCCCCGAGCAAATTAGCTCAGGAAATTGTCTGTAAGAGGAAGGAACATAACACGCTGTCGTTTGCAAAAGAAGCCGATGAAAATGTCGGAGATCATCAAGAAAACATCAGCGTGAATGTTAAAACCGCTAACCGAGGCACTGTGGACAGTGTGAGCCGCCTTAAAAGGTTGTAAAGGTGGAATTAGCCCAATAACATCAGATGAGTCACGTAAACTGCGGTTTTGAAGGCTCCAGTTTGTAATTCGTACGTCAGCCATCTTGGTCTTTTGAAACCATATTTGGAGAGAAGGTGGATCTGACCTGATCTGTACTCTATCCTGATTGGGTGGTACGGTCTGTCAGTCACACAGTAGCCCCGCCCTCCACCCCCTACTCTCCTTCCTGGTCTGTTTCCCTCTAAATGGAGCATCATTTAAAAAATGAACATCATGTTGTATTGAAGACTGTAAACTAGAGACTGAGACCATAAACTCATCAGAGAGGAGGAGGGACATTTTCCCATAGGCTTCAACACTTCATTGGATAGAATACAGTTTTAAGACACTTGAGTGTTGGCTTGACTTTTCGGATCCAGAATGAACGTCCACTTTTATAGACAGTCTGTCTCCAACCCGAGCTACAGTTGGACTCTCTGAATATTAACCGGGTTAACCTTAATTATTGATAAATGTCCCGTCACAGAAGAACGTCCGGTGATCTCCGGTGAGTTTCACTCTTTTGGACTCTCCACTTTGCTCACTGGCTAACTGCTAAGCGCCTGCTATCTGTTTTGACTGTTTCTTTTACACAGACACACGCCAGCGATCCATCAGGACCAATCTGAGGTTCAACTTCGTGCCCCAAAACCGCTTTGACATGCAGACCCCAGAAACCAGCAGCCTCCACCGTTAATGGACAACACTCTCCACCTCATGATCCCCCCCCCCCCCTTCAGGTCAGCAGAGGGCGAGTAAGAGCCTTTTAAACTGAAAACAGCTGACTGGGGTTGATAAGAGCAGCGAGGACGAACCTGACAGTCAAAACTAAAACACTGAGCGCAAACATGCTAAAATGCATTTGATGGTCATTGTGATTTTTTTTTTTTTTTTTTTTTTTTGCATTTATAATTTAAAAATGTTGATAAATAACACTTTGAATTTTGCGTATGCAGCATCATGAGGTTAGCTAACACATTAGTGTTGTGTGTTTTAACTCGTGGATGTTTTCAAGCCCTTTTCTTTCCACCTGTTGCCCTCACACTTTCCTTCTTGCCCATCATCTTCCTCCAGACTTCACCCTGCGTCTCCATCATCCACCTAAAGTGTTTCACACCGTCTGCACCTCTAACCTACAAAGTAGCTCCGATGGAAACTCCTCTGCCTCAGTTGGGTCATTAACCTTCACCAACAGCACCTGAAACACATTATTTTTCTCCGTCTCTTCTTAATATGTGGGGGGGGGGGGGGGGGTCTCTTATTGTCGTGTGCCATTTTATTAAGGTCTTAAAATCCGTTTCTTGAGTAAACAAATGTAATTTTTTTTTTAAATTGGCACCTTCTGTTGGGCAGTTTTTTCTTTTTCATCAATAAGTCAACAAACGAAAGGTCAGAAATAATAATGTCTCCAAAATCTGCTATTTCTTTCTCTCACTAAACAATTGTGGTAATGAAATGGGCAGTTAGTTACCCAGCAGATTTGCATAATAATATTTAGTTGACCTTTTGGTTTCATTAGTTTGGTTTGTGCAACTTTCAGGCTACATGGAGATAAATGTTCTCCAATTTCACGGCTAACGTTTAGCGGTTGTTTAGACCACAAGATTTATTAAAACCGACTTGGTGATGTGGTGGAGCTGTAAAATGTTGCAGCCCTGTAATATCAATCAGTGGAATAGACCCTCTCATTTGGGAATGAGTTGACGCTCGACCTGCAGAGCTGCAGGGATCGTATCGGCTCTGCAACTTCAACACAATAAGGAAGAGACTGACTGCTCCATTAATAATAAAGCTGTGAACAGAGTGTAACTGCCTTATTTATACATGGTGCGTTAATGTGAGATATGATGTGACCTCTTAAAATTGTGAGACAGGAGCTCCTCGCCAATATTCTCCCAAAACTGAACGACCAGTAGCTCAGCTACTTATAATAAGCTGAAGCATTTACATGTGAAACTTTTTACTTTAAATATTTAATTATTAATAATAATAATAATAATAATAATAATAATATGCATTTGGCTTCATAATCACTCACAAATACCATTTAAGAAATGAAAGGAAAAAAAATCGTATTTAAGGCTTCATATTGGTTTAAATGTGTGTGTGTGCAGCTTACCTTGTTAATGAAGGACCCCCCCCCCCCCCCCCCACCTTCCTCCTCTCCCTCCTCCTCCTCCCCCCTCCCTCCCCTCTCTCTCTCTCCTCCATACATCGGAGGCTGTGCGCTGCAGCGGCGGCAGAGAGCGGTGCGGATCCCGGTGTGAGCCGATCTCTCCGGAGGGGAACCGGGTAATCCAGTCGGACCTTTAGCAGAGTGGATCTGCTTCCATCTGCCCTCACACAGACACACACATATACACACACACACTGAAGGAAGGGAAGGCACATCTTTATCCCCGCCGGAGGATCCGGGTTGACTCCACCAGGTAAGTTTCCTCCGAGCTGCTGCTGCTCCACCGGTCGGTGTGATCCGGAGCTCGGCTGGCTGCTGGACTCCCAGCAGCTGACGGTGTTGTGTGTTTTTGTGTAACAACAGTTTAACTAGAGAGCCACGTCGCTGGTCCTGGGTGTCCGCTCCGTCTTTACGCGCCGCCGTCTCCACATGGACGCGCCTGGTCTGAAGTTTTAGCACCAGACTGCAGCATCCAAACCGCAGGAAGAGAAAATCAGCGTACTATTAGAAGTGTGGGAGTTCATGTTTTATTTAAAATGATGTGTTAAAGTGGGAATGCTCCCTTTCTCTTTATTTTCTTTTTGTCGCAGCAGCAGCCTCCTAATTTGCATCTTTACGCGCCAGCAGCCCGAAAGTTTTGGTTTTTCGGTGATCTCTGCCTGTTTCAGTTTTTACCCCAAACACCAGATTTACCCGGAGAGCCCATTCTCTCTCTCTCTCCCTCCTACAGACACTTCCATTTAAAACCACATCGACTGAATACTGCTGTTTTAACCTAGAAAAGACCCGAACGTCACTTTGACGAATTAATTAACATCTCCTGCCCATTAAAGCAGCTTCTAATTGAATGTCATACATTTAAACTTTAAAAAAATTGTGGGCCAAGTTAAAATAGTTCCAATGAACCGGCACCTGAATGGTTCAGAAAAATTCAATATTTGAAATGTGGCTTGGCAGCTTCTCTGTCCAAAAAGACTTCTGGGAGTCATTAAGGTTAATGGAGTTACAGCATGAGGTCCTCATACCTGCCAATCTGTGTGTGTGTGCGTGCGCACGCAGTGGACAGGAAGGAGTCAGCTTTCAAAGGTTTTTCAGGCTAATTGTTGGTCTGTTTTAATAATAATATAAACATATTGAGCCGACTGTCCTCCTTAAAGAAGGGCTCTGTCTGTGGGATGTTAAATATATGTCAGGAACACTTACATTTTTATTTTTATTTTATTTTTTTTTTAAATGGCAATACCAGAAAAGAGAAATGAAAGGGAGGAGGGAAGACGTGTGTCCTGCTGTTGTGTATATTCCCTGAGCTGTGTGTCCAAATGTGCAGCCCGTACAAACGCACCGTGGCACTCTACTGCAGCCTCTGGCGGCTGGTGATAAGGCTGGAGGGGGCTGACTCCCACGCCGCACCCTCAGAGAGCCGTGAAGCTTTTGGGGCAGGCTCTGTGACCACTTTGATTAGGGGGGGGATAATAGGCCCATTTATAGAGGGCTTTCAGGTGACGTAACTCACCCCGGAGGAGAAAAAAAGCCCCTGAGTTTTCCTCCCTAAGCTCTTCTTTCTGGATGCCACCAAATATCATCACAAGCTGCAGAAAAGAGGAGTTTGCTCTGAGTGTAAGTGAGGAGTAAAAATATTGGGGGGGGGGGGGGGCAGTTTTGAGGAAAGGCTTTGTGCAGGAGTGGCACTGTGGTGGTTTTTCCAGGTCACATTTGTTTACAGAGCAGAAGGTGAAGTGTTTTCTTTTTTGTTACTATTGATTCAACAGTAAATAACACAGAGAGTTAGTAATAACAGACAGCTTTTATGGTCTTTGTAATGTGCCCTCTGCCAATCGTTGGCAACTTTGCAGCTCCGCTGCCTGACGATGTCGACCCCAGGTGACTTCACCTCTCACTGTAGCCACAAATCTGGCTGCTTTCTCAGACCAATGGGAACGATTTTAATGTGACGACGTGTTAGCTTCCAAACCACTGAAGCCTGTCACTCCCCCACCATCTCCTGCTGATGAACAAAGCTTAAAATGCTCGTTTCAGTTTGTTTTGTTTTGTTTTGTTTTTCTTTTCTTTTTCTCTAAGGTTTCAAATCAATCAGCCGCCACAAATCCCGGCGTTTGAGGAGCAGTTTTTGATCAAATGATTTTCCAATGGAGCGTCTACATTAAGTCAAAGAGAGCTGCTCTGTTACAGAGATGTGAAGCCGGCCTGTCAGAGACCTCCACTTATTGATCAGCCATCGATTGTCGCTGAGGATTTATTGTTAAAAGGTTAGAGCAGTAGCTCCCACACCGGGAGGGTCGACATCCGTATGAATATATATTTGTGGTTTTAAAAACCCACACCAGTAAAGACAGAGCAGCTCCTGCAAGGTTGGATGGTGGGTCCAGGCGGGCCGAGGGGGCGTGACTGCTTCGTTGTGACATCACAACATTAAGGAAGTCCTGACAGCTGGTTCAAGGCTCAGTTTGTGAATCAAGGTGAGCACTCCTCTGTGGACTGAGAGCTTACATAGTGATACCTTAACTGTGTTACTATAGACCCAACACCTGATTTCAAATCAAACACCACACGGGGGTCTACCTTTAGACCGTATGGACCTTTAACATCCACATTTAGACCTTGTTCGGCTGCGAGCTAACTTTTAGCTTATCAAGGCTTCAGAGAGATCATCAGCGGTGGAGAGTGGCAGAGTCATAGCTCAGAGGAAGTGTCTCGGGGTGGGTCATCGACTTTTCAGTGATTTTTGAAGGGTGAGTTGGAGAAAAATAGGAAATGACTGTTATAAAACACTGCTGTGATAACAAAGGTGTTTTTGTTTTTTTTTTTTGTATTTATGGGTTTTAAAGTGGAGCTACTTTTTAAAGATACCACAATTCATTTAGGATTAAGTGGACTTTGTATATTGGGACATTTGGAACCGTCTGTAGGACCCCCGGAGGCCCCTGGACCTCACTTTGAGAACCCCTGCTTTAGGTGACAGTCATTGTTTGTTGTCTTTGTGGGGAATTCAAGCTGTCATGTACCATCAGATGTGTTTTGGGTAAAAATTAAGTGTCAGTGTATGTAAAGTGCTTGTGTGTGTTTATGTGTGAGTGTATGTATGAGAGCTTGTGTGTGTGTGTGTGTGTGTGTGTGTGTGTGCAGCAGTATTAGTATAACTCTCAGATATTAGGCCCTGTCATGTTCAGCAAATACCCATTTATCATGCTTGCCTTTCCGTGTGATGGTGCTCACAAGATCCAATCCATTAGGCGTGTGCTGTGTGCCCACTCTGAGTGTGTGTGTGTGTGTGTGTGCATGACTATATATCATAATTTATTATAATGCTTAAGGAGTTCTGGCACAAGAGAGAGTGCATGTGCATGAGACGTTGTGAGAGGATTCCTGTGTTCTCAGTAGTAATTCAGTATGATTACATAAGAAAAATAATAGTGATCAGGTTTGGTTTCATATCTGCAGCGTGTGTGTGTGTGTGTGTGTGTGTGTGTGTTTGTAATGCAGAGCACTGATGGATGATATGTTAAATTGATGATGACACCGCTCAGAGACACACAATCCTTGACTTTCACCCAGTCTCCCCCTCTTTGCTCTCTGCCCTCCCCTTCACTATACTTGTCGTCACTGCTAGCGCTCCTGTTAGCATGTTAGCATGCCGACACGTATGAAAGCTCGTTGTGCCAGCGGCTAATTATGACCTCATCATTAGGGCTTGTTGCTAGGCGACATCTGTTGGTTGTGGTGATGAGGATGCTGATGAGTCCACATCAGGACGAGGTCGGGGTGGGTGGATGAAAGCAGTTTTAAAAAGTGAACATCATGTTGTATTGAAGAAGACTTAGACCATAAATTCATCAGGAAAATATTTACTGAGCTAATAAATTAGGGAAGAGGAGGGACGTTTTCCCATAGACTTCAACACAACCTGACTTCTTTTTACAACCAGTGGAGCCGCCCCCTGATGGTCATTAGACAGAATGCAGGTTTAAGTCCGGGTCAAGTGTTCTAAGCGGACTGATGATTCTGGAAAATTCAGGATTATCAGTTTTTGTCTTATTGAACAGTGATTCCTGATTTTGAGGCCGGTTAGAGATTTAAAAATAAAAAACTGGACGCTCCCACCCCCCTCACCAGCTCACCTTCAACAATGCCATGCTGTCATTAATTCTGGCTGGCAGACATGGCCAAGTGACAAAATGTATGTCATGCAGACCCTCGCAGCTTTATGGAAAGTTAGTTTAATTCAGGCTTTTACTCTCCACGGCGCTGAACCATAAATCACACACTTACAAAATCATTCCCTGATACTACTCATCTCTCTCCCTACCTGTGAAAACCAAACTTCTCTTTAATTTCTGCCTTTCTCTTCTTATCTGCGCTCCCATAGGGCGAGGGGAGGCTTGTTAAAGTCATCAGTGCTGAGGGTAGCTATTCCAAGAGGAGATAGTGGATCAGTTTTCACAGATCGCCTTCACGGCTTTCAGCAAGTTCACTGTGCCTCGTCAATGCAAACACGCACACACTCATATACAAACAAGCACAGATAAAGACAGGGACGAGCAAAACTCACATTTGAGCAGAATCCAGAAAACAATTTATCAGCCGGTCTCTGTTTAAAAGCTTGTGATGCTGCCTGCAGGCTAAATGTAGAATGTGTCAGCGGAGGCAAAGGAGGATGCAGAGAGCAAATAAAATATATTTTTCCCGCAGTTGCCTGTGTGTGTGTGTGTGTGCGTTGGTGCCGCATCATACCAGCACGTGTACATGCAGTGGATCCGGAGCCGCGGGGGGGCTCTTCATCAGTTTAAATCAAAACACTTTGGGATGTTGTGGCCATGATTTATATTTTGGCAGCTGCTTGTAATGTGCTAGCTTGTTATCCGCTTAAAATCTTCAGAGGATCAGCTGGTGCCCTCTGAATGTGTTGTGTGTGTGTGTGTGTGTGTTGTGTTTGGTGTGACATAGCACATAAATCCCCCCCCCCCACCTCGTCCTTCCATAATAATAAAAAGTTTTACATCAATTCAGACAGATGCCGGTTAAGTTATGGTGATTGCTCGCTTCTGCATGTCCAGTTGACGCTCAGCTCTCTTTCGTCATGTCACCATTGATCCATCCAAAGCCATGAGTCACTCACATGTGGGGGGTGGGGCATCTTCACTCTGAGCGGTGACTATCACCAATCAGTTCTACAGCTTTATGCCGACAAACTCCAGCACAAAACAAAGTGGGGAAAGTTTCCCAAAACAGATGCAGTTTATATCATTCTCTGCTGCTGTAAACACAGATTCAAACGGCCGCTGTTTCATTTCTATATTTATCAACAGGTGACCTGTAACTGGTTGGTGAGAGAGGGAGGAGAGGAGAACAGATGGAAAGGGAGCAGAGAGAATTAGGATGAGTTAGAGAGCGACCAGGACCCGTGAGATTCCTCGTTTACGATGGGAGCCGCTCGCTGCACTGACTTCTGAGTTCAAAAGAATAAAAAAGACGAAGCCTAAAAAGGCCCAACAGGATTTTGACTTCTCTGGAGTGTTTCGCCGTCTGGTCGGAGTCGTCCCAAAGTCATGGCCGCCCTCTGAACGTAGAAATAAGTCCTGGTGATCCTCCTCAACCATCTGCTGCTTCGACATGGAGAAGACGTACTCACTGACTGCCCACTATGATGAGTTCCAGGAAGTAAAATATGGTGGTCGCTACAGCAGCGACATCCTCAGCAATGGCATGACCCTCCACCTGGGGGGCAGCCTGGACCGTCACATGGGCCGAAGCAGAGGGGGGACATGGTCAAACAGTCGAAACAAAGACCAAACCAACGCCAGCGGCAGCGGCGGGCTTCCCCGATGGAGCCGCCGGGAGATCTGCCTCCTGTCTGCGCTGGTCTTCGCAGCGGGCATGTGCGTGATCTTGGGCAGCATGTTGGCGCTCAAGTACATTTCCCTGGACGCCCAGCAGGACCCACAGTGCCGTCAGGACTGCCAACGCAAACGCTCCCTGCTGCGCACGGCTCGCTTCGTCCAGGCCAATATTGACCCGACCATCCAGCCTTGCCAGGACTTCTACTCCTTCGCCTGTGGCGGTTGGCTGCGGCGCCACGGCATCCCAGAAGACAAGCTCAGCTACGGCATCATCACCGCCATCGGGGAGCACAACGAGGAGAAACTGCAGCACCTCCTGCTGGAGCCGATACGGCGGCGTGGGCCCAACTCGGCGGAGCGCAAGGTCAAGGAGTTTTACAGATCCTGCGTTAACATCCAGGAGATCGACAAGCTGGGCTCCGACCCCATGACGGAGGTAATAGACAGCTGCGGGGGGTGGGACCTGGTGGGGGCTCCTCCTGGGGCTGCCGGCTGGGAGCGGGAGGACGCCCCACAGAGGCCAGACTTCAACGAGCTGCTGTACAGGACCCAAGGCGTCTACAGCACCGCCGTCTTCTTCTCCCTCACCGTCAACGTGGATGACAAAAACTCGTCCAGGAACGCCATCAGGGTGAGAATAAGGATGATTTCATGAAACTAAACTAAAACCTTTGTCTTTACGTACAGTCATCTGACGTTCTCATCGATCCATTCTGAGCGCCGACACCTTAAAACAGCTAACAACTTCTTTAGTTAGTTTCTGTGACACCTATTAATTGAATGCGATGAATGATTAATATGTTGGGAACATGTGTCAGCGCTGACATTTAGCGTCTGTCACCAGCTCAGTAACACATATGTCACATATTTGACTACTTAGCACAAAATTATCATATTAGCTTTCTGACTGTATGTGTGTGTGTAGATTGACCAGGAGGGGCTCACACTCCCTGAGAGAAGCCTCTATCTCGGGCAGGATGAGGACAGTGTGAAGGTAAACATCCTTCCTTTTATTGCTCCCTCCCTTCCTCCCTTCCTTTCCTCACCCTCTGGTCCATCTACAGTCCAGACCATCACACCAGATCGTTCAGGCTCTGAGCTTCAGCTCATTCACTTCGAAAAATACAATAATAAATGAAGTTCTGACCCTCTTTACCTCAGTCAGTGAACTGATGAATGAAGGCAGTTCTGGATCAGTCTGACTCTCTGACTGGATCTTTGATAGTGACGTCTAGAGTCACGTCTCTACATCGGACGCTCCCGTTGGCTCATTCAGAGGCCTAGCTGATCTCAGAGTGACCTCCACCCAGAAACATCAGCTGCTCCGCTTTACCTTCAGTCTGGGCTGCTGCAGGAGGATTTTAGGTGACCGGCAGACTGCTCCAGCTCTGTCTGAACTCTCATCCACCTCTGAAACATCTCTGAAGTTAAAGCAACACACAGCTGCCAGAGCAAAATTTAGCAGCCAGTTTGAGAACGGTTCGATCTCACACACAGTTCTTGCTACGTTGATGTAAACAGACCCAAATGAAAGCTGCATCGTAGGACTTTAATGTTGCACCTATTATTCAGTTTCAGATTTGAGGCCCTGGACTGTATTAATATGACCTTCCCTGACTGTCACCTCATTTTTCTTCTCCCTATCTTTCCCATCTTTTATCTCATGTTTGACCTCCTTTAAGATCTTTCTCTCCTTCCTAACCTCCCCTCCTCCTGCCCTCCTTACCTCTTTTCTTCCCTCAGTCCTCATTTTCCCTCCTTCGCTCCCTCCCCTCCTCCTCCATCTGTCCTTCTGAATGGCGTCTCCTTCGTCTTCATCAATCCACCTGTTTTCCTCCGCCGCCCGCTGTGCTTTTGTTATCCTGTCCACTTTGCCACATGTCGCCCCCGTCACCGGCCATTACTGATGATGTCGTCGCGCGGCTCCTCCTGTCTGTTTGGCGCTGATGTCACTTGTGCTTCTCAGATCTTGGCGGCGTACAAGGCCCTGATGGAGCGCTTGCTGAGCATGCTGGGAGCTCACAATGCCACACAGAAGTCCAAGGAGATTATACAGCTGGAGACCCGTCTGGCCAATGTGAGCTGTTTGCTAGTGCGTGTGATTGTGTGCGTTTGTGTGTGCAGTGTTGAATAAAATCTCTTCACTTTGCAGATCACTGTGTCAGAATATGACGACCAAAGAAAGGACATCAGCACCATGTATAACCGCATCACCCTGAGGCAGCTGCAGCGCATCGCTCCCAGTGTGAGTACTGCACGCACACACATACACACACACACACACACACACACACACACAAAGAGAGAGAGAGAGAACGTATACATCTTTTATAAACATGCATGTGCACATAAACCTGAGACAGAAACACAACAGAGGAAGACTCACCAAAGCGTTGAGCTGATGGGTGGATGATGGAGGATGTTGGGGAAGATGGAAGAGGAACATGAATGGATGAGAAGGTGGAGACTCATCTCTGAAGTTGCGGGAACACCAACAGAGAATCCTCAAGATGTTTCTTCATGGTCAAAGACGAGGAATAGAGCGGCGGGGGGCGGCGCTGGGAATGTACTGAGAGGAAGATAAGAGTTCGACTTTTAGCCTGTCAGCCAGAAAAACTACACACACACAGCAGAAGAAGAAGATGAGAGAGTGAACACAAGTGTTGATAAAAAGGATGTGAGAGGCGCTGACGAGGAAAAGGAGAAAGATGGGAAGGAGCAGATTAGAATCAACCAAAACAGAATGCTGCAGAATGGCCTCAATATTTTGCTTTTATTTGCATCTAAATCTGAACACATGTAAAACGCTGGAAGCTCTGTCACGCAAAAGCTCAACTTAAAGTATCACACACACAAAAAAGCATTTAGAAAAGTGTTTAATTAAGTAACTAAGTAAACACGGTTTCCAAAACGAAAAGGCATGAAATTCAACATGAGTTACTTAAAACTGTTGGTTCAAATTCTTTGGGCTTGTTAACTGGAGAAATATTTCGTTTTTTAAGCCTGAAAAGGAAAAACTAATGGAAACCTCCGACTGGAAGGTGCGGAAAATTTATTCTTTATATAAACTTGTCTAATAAACATAAAGAAGTCAGTGTAAAAATGTCAATCTTCATTTATCCAGCAGGAAATAATGACCTTTAACGATCTGTATTAGTTGGGCCACACATCACATTCACAACATTTGTGTTTTTTTATTCCCGGGAACGTTCCTGTTCTTCCCGCTGTAGGTCTTTTGCCAGGAGCGAGCTCTGAGCCGGTTTGATTACAGGCCGGGTCCTGGGCAGCCCCCACAGCCAGGGCAGAGATTGTAACTGAGTTACAGCAGCAGCCCTGAAGGGGGGGCGGGCAGATTTATTTTAATTTTTCTCCAATTTCCTGCAGACATTGTAGCTCGTGTCAGCTCTTCAGTCTGGATTCATGCTGCCTGGATCAACAAGCATCAGATTAAAAATGTCACACTAGTCGTGTGTTTAGATTGTTTTGTGTGTTTTTAAGGCTTTCGGGTGAAATCTATGCACGATGGGGCTTTTTAGTGGGAGGCCTGGAGCCATTTAGCTGCTGCCCCATGACTCCAATTCAGAGACTCCTAAAATGATTCATCTTGTAGAATGAAATGAATAATTGGATGAAACCTCGGGGAGGGAGGCAGCTTCACTGTGGCAGAACTGACTTCAGGAAATTGTGTTAATTGTGGCTAATGGATCACTTCTGGCTGTGGAGCTGGTACAGGTTTTGCAGCACCAAATTAAAACACGCTTCTCACTTTTTAAACACGTTTAAAAAAATATTGGCAGCAACATTTCTTGCATTTCTTTTCCCCCTCGTAGCATAAAACATTGCTGTCAGTGGAGTGTTGCTGTAAAACTCACTTTGAATGGCTGACACATCACCACCGTAGTTAAAGGTACATACGGTCCAAAGGTGGACCTCCACGTGGTCTTTCCTTCTAAATCAGGTGTACAGCGAAATATAAAAGGTTTAAGTCCACAAAGAGATGCTCACAGAAACTAAACCTTCAAACGAGCCGTCAGGACTTCTGGGACTTTGTGATGTCGCAACAAAGCAGCGTCCAAAAAATAAAAACCCAAAAGATTAAAAAAAACTGTGCTGAGGTGATGAAATATTTTTAATTAACAGTAAAAGTCGTCTCTCCGCAGCTTCACTGGAAACGTTTGCTGGACAGAATCTTCCATGACAACTTCTCAGAGGACGAAGAGATCGTGGTGCTCGCCACCGACTACATACAGAAAGTGTCCGATATCATCAAGACCACATCGAAGAGGTAAAAAAAAAAAAAAAAAGAAGTAAAAGGTGATGGCGGGGGGGGGGGCGGGTGAGGATTGTGGATGTGGAGAGAAAGCAGAGAGAACTGAGGTGTGGGAAAATCAATGAAATTAAACACAACACATTTTTGAGTTTGTACTTTTTGAAACGAGTAAGCGCTTTTGTTTGAGGTTGTTGTTTGTGTGTCTTTGTGTGTGTGTGTGTGTGTGCCTTTGGTTTAGGGCTGTCACTGTAACTTTGCCTACAGTGAAGTGTCACAGGATGTATGGATCGCTGTTGAGTGTTGTTGTGCATGTATTTACGTGCACGTCAATGTGTGTGTGTGTGTGTGTGTGTGTCTGTGTCTGTGTGTAAGAGAGGTGAACCACTGTTGGGTGAACTTCCACTTTTTTTTTTTTTACTGCAGCTGATTATTATTGATCTACACCTTCACACCTTTCTACCACCTGCAAACTCAGACCGACGCACATGGACGGACATGCACGCACACACGCACGCACGCGCACACAGACACACACACTTTCCTTCCCTGTTCTCTCCTGACAGACTCCAGTAGAGGCCTTAGAGGGCCGCTGCACGTCAGGATGTGTGTTATAGCCGCTGACAGCTCGTCAATAGTGGCTGTGCTCTACACAAATACACAACAGCTCCGAGTCCTCGTCAACGGCTGACTGGCTGGATGATTGGCAGCTGGATGAGCCTGCTGAGTCTGTCTGTCTGTCTGTCTGTCCGTCTGTCAGTCTTTCAGCAGCAAAACACATTCAGACGTTTTGGTGATTTCATGACGTTATGGAAACATTAGATCATAATTTTATTACCCTCTCTCATCTGTCTGATTCACACTTCACGGGGATGTTGAGCAAACAAGAAAGAAGTGATCAGCAGAAACACGAGACGTGTTTGACTTGGATTAGATTGAAAAAGGTTCGAAGAGAATTCGACGTGATACCTGCGATGAGGAAAAATCCTATCTTATGCGCTGTGCTTGTAAACATCTGCTGAGTGAAGTGACGGATGCAGCTTCACCTGCAGTGGACCATCAGTCCGACCCCCCCCCCCACCTGCCCTTCATCAGTCAGTCCCTTCACCTGGAAGACTCGGACACGAGTTAGCTGACATTACTGAGTGTTAATGAGACTCACGTCAAAATCACAATTCCCTTACTACAGATTTAAATCAATAACATTGATAATAATAATAATAATAATAATAATCAGATCTGAAGCAGAGATGGATGTTAATACTGGACCAGACAAAGAGCCAGACACACAACAGCAGAAACAGCAATAATCATTTTAAAATGTACTTGTTGTTTTGATTGTACTGATATCATTTTGTATCTCTTTCCCTCGCTCCCTCCCGTCTCTTGTTGCTTTTATGTGTAGACTTATAGAGTATTCAGCGTCTATTGAAAAGAGCCTTGAGAAAATTTCCATTGTGACTCGACACCCACCAACAAATACAGCCAACTTTTCGCCAAACTGTATCACAACCTTCCTAAAGCCGACTGAAGGTCGGCAGGATTTCAGCAGATCTCTTGTTTCCATCCTACAGAGACTCTGTTTTTGATTTCTTTATTTATTTTTTGTCTTCCCACATTCACACTTTGCAGGACGTGCAGTAAATAGTTAGTTCTTATCCTCACATCTGCCACGAAGAGTATTTTTTATATAACTTACTTTCAACGGCCACAACAAAAGATAACATCTTCTTGCCGTCACTGTAAACATATCTTCTATATCAGATTATCTGTTTGTTTGTTTTTTTCTGCTCTCCTGCTGCTCCTTCTTTGTCAAATCTTGTTTTTGATCAGAACTCTCCAGCGTGTGTCGGGTTCATATCCATAATCCCCTTTGTTAAAGTTTCCTCCGTCCCGTCCGTCGGCTCACGTCCGCTCGTCCTCGGGTTTCAGGAGCCGGTTTGATTCTCTGTCTCTTTCTTTGTTGTTTACCAATCTTCTCTTTGAGCCGTATGTCCATCCATCCTCCCTGATGGCCTCAGTAATAGACTCCACCAGGCCTCAATCATCCACTCTCTGTCTTTTTTTGCCCTCCATCTCTGTCGGTCTGACATCCTACCTTCTTTTAGCTTTTATCACTTGTTGGTCTCGGTCAGACTTGGTCGATATGGGATTCGCTGCGGAGCTTCACTTCACTTCACACTCTTCTTTTACTTTTACTTCAATATGGAATCAGCTGCTCGTTGTAGTTTCAGTGGATGGAGGCAGAAAATGCTGCCTGGCCCCAAAGTAAACACTAAAGACCTGCTTTAGTCCAAACGGACACAAATACTTTATAATGTGCAGCCTGAGACATGATCGCCTCTCAGGACAAGAGGTAACGGATCAAATGACTTTTTTACAGGACGAGCTGATTTTGCATGTTGTATGGCAGCCCACTTGGTCCCAATAAAATAAGTGAAGCCCTAAAAAGACTAAATGGTAAAGCTAATGAAATATTTTCTATGATTACACTATTTTGATTAATCAATATGTATTAAAAAGATGGATGGATCGATAGATTGGTGTTGAAATGGGGTGCCTGTTTTTACCCTGAGCCCTTCTTCAGATGTGTAATCATCTTTTTTCATTAACTACCTTTACAGTCAATATCTCATAGTTGTAAATATTTTGAGTAGTGTTTTTAGTTTTTTCCGAGCTGCAGTGGCGTTCCATACATGAACAGACTTGCCTCTCTTTAACCAGCTCTGTCTATCTGAGTTAATGTCTCTCTTCTCCTCCATCCTCTCCTGCTCTCTCCATCTGTCTCATCTCGCTCTCCTTCTCCACTTCGAGTCATCACCCTCTCCTTCCCCTAATTCTGCCTCCATCTCTCAGCACCTCTGTGTCCTCCTTTCTCTCCATCTGGCCCTTTTTGCTTTGTTTCCTGTCCTCCCGCTCACTCGCTCACACTCTCTCCATCTCTTCCTTTCTTTTTGTTCCCTCTTCTTTCAACTTATCCTTCACCTCCAGCCTGTCTCCTGGTTCTGTTTCCCAGAAAGTTCATTATTAGACGCACACACACAGAGTCGAACAAATTTTCTGAGAGGTGTTAATCATGAGCGCCTGGTTGAAAATCTCCCAATTCCTCACATCAAGGCATCTTTCCTGCCGCTGCCTGTTGCAAGAAGAAACACGTGCACACGTACGGTGACCTATAAATCCAGATGCCAGGAATCTGAAGCTGACTGTGAATTCCACTTCCTCCCTCAGCTGTTTATCTGCTGTCATGTTTTTACTGCTCCCACTGCTTCATTTGATGAAGCAATTATTTGAAGGAAAACAAATTGGGCGAAGCGAGGCCAGCTTCCCAAAGACTTCAACACAATCTGATTTGTTTTTGTAACCAATAGAGTCGCCACCCCCCCCCCCCAATCATCACTTTGGAGTAAACCCTCAGACTACTATCATCCCTGGAGCAGCAGCATTAGCACAACTAATAAGAAAAGGCTGGTCGCCTTTTTGGCGGAAAAAAATCCATTTATGTTCAACTGAAGCCAGAAATTCAACACAAAGGAGTCGCACGCACACACACACGGACACACACCACTTCCCTCAATCAGCCCCCCCCTCCCTGTATTTGGAGTCAGGGGCCGTGGCAGAGGTGTTGGCCCGTCACATCATTGTCCAGTAGAGCAGATGGGAAGGTGGTTTAGTTCCACTCAAGGCCACTAACGGACCACAGAAGAACTCTGTTGTGTACACACGCACACAGACACACACCAACACACACAAACACACACAGACTGACATTTGTGCAAATCCACAGGGGGGAAAGAGGAGCAGAAACTTTTGTCTTCCAGTTAAAATGGAGAGTTTAAAGTTTAGAGACAGAAACAGCTGCTCCGGTGGACAGTTGGTGTGTCTCAGGATGTGAAGATGGACGAGCTCTCGGCCGTCCTTCATACTTTTTCTCTGCTGCTGTCTCATTTTGCTTCATTTATTTTTCTTCACAGCACAGCGGTGAGCGCTGATGGATGGATGAACTCATTCTTCTTTATCATTTCCCTCCTTTGTGCCCCCCCCAGCCCCCTCCATGGTCATTCAAAGCTCTTTCTTTCTCACATCTTTCTCCACCTCTGTTTTTAATTCCTCTTTTGCCGTTTTTTTCCCTCCATCTTTGTATCCATCCGTCTTATAAAAAAACTGAGCCGATCTTTTCCTTTTTACTGCACATCATTTTTCCGTCTACGCTTCATTTCTTTTCTTCTCCTCCCTCTTCATTCTCGGTGGTTTTTAGGTTGCTATTGACAACTCCATCTATCCATGGCGCTCCCATTTTCTTTCTGTCTCTTTCTCAATCCCTCCATCAGCGACATTACCCGCTCTCCATCTTTATAGGTGTCTATTGACCAACTCTCTCTCCCTCCCTCCCTCCCTCCACTCTCACACTGATGGCTTTCCCATCATACAAGGCAGCTGACTAGCGAACTCACACCTTTGTCCCCTCATCATCCAGCCATCTTTCTTTTCTACTCCTCTTCCTCCCAGTGTGTGTGTATATATATACGTGGGTGTGTGTGTGTGTGGTCGCCATGCAGTGCAGCGGCTGCAGCCAATCCCATTAGCCAGATGAGCAGGCCTCCAATGAAGGGGAAAGCACCAGCATCTCTCTAAACCACCACCGCTCCCTCCATCTGCTCCCTCTGTTCATCCATCACTCAGGAGGAGTGTGAGTGTGTGTGTACAGGAAGGTGGTGTGTGTTATCCTCTCCTGTGCGTCTATCGTCCGACACGTGTTTATTTAAGGTGTGTTATATATTTGCGCTCCCCAGTTACGAAGAGAAGGGATGCAGCTGCAGCCGATGTGCCCCCCCCCCCCCCCCACCCGCTGCGTCCACTGCTTCCACTGCTTCCAAATACATATAGAAGGGGAGTTTTTGCAGGGTCATTATGTGTGGTAATGTGTTGATGCGGTGCACGGGGGTCGTATCTTTCCATCTCCCTAACTAGCGCCATTAAAAAGCATTCAGCTAATGAGCCTTCACTCAGTCCTCCAGTTAAAGTCTCCTTCTTGATCTGTGCCGTGCTCCGGCCAGCAGATCCTCGACTTTCATTCAGCTCTGCCGTGACTGCTAACATCCGGGGGGGGGGGGGGGGGGGGGGGTAAATCTGACCCCCCCCAGGGAGGATGACCCCACAGGCAGCCAGAAGCAGAGTCCTCTTTAACCGCTCTGCAATCCAAAATGTTAACGTTTAGAGTGAACTCTGTGACCTGACGGTGAACCGGATTCTTCACTTTCTGTCTGTGAGCCACCTGAACAGTTTGACACCAGTCTGATCTGTGAAGGTTAGCGCAGTTCAAACAGCCTGCTTCAGTCCACGCTTTAAAAGAAGTCAGACTGTGTTGAAGTCTATGGGAAAATGTCCTTCCTCCTCCTCAGTAAACGTTTCCCTGATGAGTTTATGGTCTCAGTCTTTAGTTTACAGTCTTCAATACAACACAATGTTCACTTTTTTTTGCTACTTGGTACGTCCCGCCATGTTAGCTGCCTGTCAGACAACAATTTGCCACGAGGACTCACACACACACACACACACACACACACAGACACACAATGTCAAAACAACACCAGCAAACTGCTGCAGCTGGTGATGATGTTTATATGTTCAAAGGGATGTAGGTCCAAAGTCACTGTGGCTTCATGATCATTTACATTTCTGTGTTCAACATCTCCTCGCTGCTCTGAATCAATAATATCGTCATTTCATGTCTGGTGACGGAATTATTTCTCAGACTTGTTCGAACAGCATCACTTTACATTTGTTTTTGTCAGCGTTCATTTGCATAAGAATAGAAGAGGTTTGCTGTCAGCAGAGACCAAACATGTGAGGTTTGAAGCATTTGAAGTGACTGATGTCGTCCTGTGTTCTGCTGAGGCCGTTCTCCCATAATCCACCACTGCACTCATAAAAAATAACACACTCTGTGAGGCAAAACCACGGCTGCAAATTTAATTAGCATTGTGAGTTTGGGGGGGTTTTTTTTGTGAGCACACAGCTCATTGTGGATTATCCTTCTTTACTCGTACAGCTAACTGTCATTACTTTTCTCCGTAGATGCCCGAAGTGAAAACGCTCACCCGTCTCACCATCTCTCCCACACACTCTGTGGGGAGACGCCGCAGCCTCACCATTAACATATAGACGACTTCCACGCGTGTCGCTCCACTTTTGGAGGCAAAACTGAACATCTGTGGCAAAACGTGTGACAACAAAACAACACGAAGGAGCTAATCAAGCGAGGCAGCCACACCTGTAACATGTGTTGATGTACGGATGGCGCCGACGATCAAGGACACCGCAGAGTCTCTCGTTCATTCATTTACCCTCCCTCTGCCCACCCGCCCCGCCCCGCCTTCCTTTCCCCCTTTCCCGTCAATTAAATACACTTCACGAGTGCTTTGTTGGCGGGACCTCGGGGTGCTGTTGCCAAGGCTCTCCTGATTTAATATCTGTCATGCAAAAGGAAAATTTAAAAGAAAGAATCTGGGGAAAATAACGACAACAACACGCCTCGCAGTAGGAGGGGGAGGATTTTGAAGAGGGCATTTGTCCCCGCAGGGTAGATAAGATGGGCACCCAGTGGGGGCAGGAGGACTCACCAGCACTCTGTCGTCTGTGTGGGGGGCCACACAGCCTGAATACATAAATGATCAATTTTCTCACCCCCCCTTCGACATTTCCCTCGCTCCTCTGCTGCCTCTCCGCTGCGGTTCGCTCTGGATGGGGGGGGCGTTCTTTAACGCTCGGGCCCTCTTGACTCCTCAACATTCGCTCTCTATCACTGTCTCACTCCTGTTTTCTCTCTCAACTTTCCCGACTCTCGAGGGGCTCGGAGGGCAAATGGAAAAACAGAAAGTTTGGGGCCAGATGGAAGAAGATTACAGTTTGACGCAGCAGATGTCACTTTACAAAGAGTCGAAAATGTGCCGCGGTCTCGCATTAAATCGAGACTGTGAAGACTTTTGAGTGTAAAAAAAAAAAAAAGACCTTCTTCTTACGGGTGAAAAGAGGAGACACAAAAAGCACCTTTGCTCATTTTCGTACATTTGGGGATTTATTTGCAAGAGTCTGAGATGACCAGCAGCAGCTAAAGCCGCTAATGTTAACGATTTTAAAATGCTGGTTACTGTCTTTTCTCGACTCTCCTACCTTTTCACTGCATTTTAGCTTTTAGCGTTATTAAAACAGGAGAGTGAACAGATAAAAGTTAGAATGTAAAATCATCAGTGTTTAACAGACATTATACCATGGTCAGCCTGAATACTCTTTTCTGATTGGTCGGCAGATGTGCGTTAAAACCGTTTAATGCACACGTACTTCGGCTAAACTTTGTAGGCTAACTGCTCTAAATTCGTCCGCGCCTGTAACCATAGCAACATAACGAGCCCAGTTTTATTTTTATTTTATATATATCATTTTATAAACAATAACCACACCGTGGAATAATTTTGACCTAAATCAAGCTACATTTGAACTTTTAATAGCCTGCTTTTGGCTTTGTCAAAGCGATTGAGCCGCAGCAGTGCTCATCCCGTCCTACTGTGACGACTGTAACTGGCGTGGTTGTAAAAGGGACCAGTTTATTCTTTGTCGTGACAATGGTAAGCTCTTGCTTCGAAAACTTTCGATTTTGAGTGCAAAACTTTCACCAAAAGTTTGCGAATCCTTTTATTCCTATATTCTTGGAAAATGACCGTAGTATAAACGGGTTAATCCACGAGTAGGTGTGCATTAAACGGTTTTAATGCACACCTACTCGTGGATTAACCCTTACTTAATGAATAATTAGGAATTAAAATCATTCAAATGGTTTCGTTACCAGTCTAGAAAAATTAACATCAAGCTTTATTCTTCAGTTAGCATGCTAACCAGCTAGCATAAAAGTCGACATGTTTAACAAAGACGCCAAAGTGGCCCAGTGGTGTAGTGGTTAACTGGGTTTCATCACAGAAAGAAGGTTCCAGGTTTGAATCCCTGCAGTTTTCCTCCTCTCTCCTTCTAGAACATTTCTCTGTCCTGCAGTTTTTTTTCCAGGAGGAGTTAAATCCAAAGCACGCCGACAGCCCTGACCGACTCGTCTCTCTTGTGTCTCTGTCTCAGGGTTCTCCATAACTACATGCTGTGGCGCATTGTGGCAGCGCTCAGCGAACACCTGTCCACCGCCTTCCGCAGCACCATCCACGAGTTTTCCCGGGAGATCGATGGCACCGAGCAGCAGCTGGAGCTGGGCAGGCTCTGCCTCACCCAGGCCAACAAACACTTTGGCATGGCCCTGGGAGCTCTGTTTGTCCAGCAGCACTTCTCCTCACAGAGCAAGGCCAAGGTGTGTGTGTGTCGGATGGTTGGTGGGGCTGTAAATACGCATCAATTCCTGTTTGTACAAAGCAGTTGTTCTGGTAAACTAACTACAAAGTGTGAAACTTGGAAACCAACATCGGTTTGGTTTGTTCGTCATCTACCTGCGACACATAGAGCCAGTTGGTCGGCACCCAGAACTGAGTTTTCATTTGGAAACAACAAAATCAAACCCAACTGGAGTCCGAAAGTTCCTGCAAAGAAAGCGCCCAAATCTAAATCAGCGCTTTGTCAGTTTCCAGAGGAAGTCACTCAGTCGAACAACCAAAGAGAACACAACTTTTAAAGTTCATTTTAAAGAGCCTGAACTCACCGGCAGATGTGTCATTGTGGATTTAATGAAGGTGTTTCCAGCTCCATGAAAACAACATGAGCATTTATTCTGCATGAAAAAGATACTTTGACGAGAATATCCTGAAAATTAACATTCACAGCCATCAAATGGGAAATTCTCACGGTCAAGACTGTGCTGGTTTACGTTTAACAACGTAGGAGGAGGTTTTTGTGTTATTGTTTTTTTCCTCTTAGAGGATGTCTGGATGAGTCTGATTGATTCCTAAACTGGGATCTGGAAATATCATCCATTCCCCTCACAGCTGTCTCCCTCACTGTTTTTTTTTTTTTTTTTTTTGTTTCGATGCCTCTCTCTGCCCAGGTCAGTCTTCTCTGATCCCCCACCTCTGCCATTTGGTTTCCTCCTCTTTCACCTTAAACCTCCCCCCATACGTATTCTTATCTAGTGCCGTGTCCGTCGGAGGACATGGGGATGTGGTTCCCAATGGGATTTCTAACCTCCGTCACCCTACACTCTTCCTCTAAGCTCTTCATTATCTCCTTTTCACCTCCTTCATCTTCTCGCTGCCCACCCTACATGATTTATCTGACTTTACGCTGCCTTTCGCGTTCTCTTCCAGAGTTTTAAATCTCAGCCAAAGCTCCGGACTATAAAGCATTAAGAAGGTCTGAGATAAGTCTGGACACCTATTCTCTATGTACTACTCCTCATATTCTGTTTAAAACTCTAAGGGTCGAGTTGGATGATGCTTTGAGCTCGTGGAGTGTTTTGGGATTAAAAAAAGAACGGGAGAGAGAGATTTCTTTAGTGTTGGAGGTGGGTGCCGATCCCAGAAGTATCTAAACATAGTTCAAACCATCACCACTGTCCTGCCTCCAACGTTCTGCAGGATCGAACACTGAACATGTCTTGCATTTTCAGTTTCGTCCAAATTTCACATTGCTAAGAGACATCGGCGTGCAGAGTAGGCTTGTCATTATCAACACGACACACCAGACCTGAGGCCAGTGGTGAAGACCGACACACTGATGATGAAGTAATGAGTTTCAGCAGCTTAGAACCTGAGATATCGAAGATGGAGATGTTGTCCAGAATCCCAAACTGAGAGATTGTGGAGAGACGGAGTTTAGCATTTGTGCAATTCCTTCAAATATTTTTTTTTTTTTCCTCAGAAAAACTTGAAGTTTCAAGGAGTAGCTGAAAGTCAATAGCTTAAATTACTGGAACGCAATGAATGTTGGGATACGTTGGTTTTGTGAGGCCCCACCAACTTAAAAGCAGTGAGAACATGCACAGAGAAAAATAAAAAAAATCTCATGTGATGTGATCTCCCTGCAGGTCCAGGAGCTGGTGGAGGACGTGAAACACTCCCTGGACCTCCGTCTGCAGGAGCTGGACTGGATGGATGAAGCCACCAAGGAGGCTGCTAGAGCAAAGGTGGGGGGAGGGGGGGGGTCGGGGGGGGGGGGGGGGGGGGCGCAGCATGGCTCCTTGACAGATCCGATTAGTGCCTGAAAAGGACATAATTATTTCTGTGCGATTCCTTTTCTTTTCGGGAGGTTTGATTGATCGTTCGGTGAGATGGAAGTGTGCGATAGAATACACGAAGGGCTTGACATTGAGGAGGGTGGATGGCCTAATCCGGATCGCTCTGTGGTGCTGATTTAGGGTCTGCACTGCAAGATATCCCCACTAATACTTTTACAATCTGAAGTCATAATCCTTTTAGAGGGCCATGCTGAATATAAAGAGCTTCCCTGTAATCCTATTACTTTGGGTTTGCTTGATTAGTTGATGCATGTGTGTGTTTCAGTGTGTATATGTGTTGGACTCAGTCTCCCCCCCCAAAGAAAAATAAATAAATTCTGTGAGTGGATGTGAGGTGATCAATTGTTTCTACCTTCTCTCCGTCATCATCATGTTCCTCCTCCTCTTCCAGCTGAAGCACATGATGGTGATGACAGGATACCCAGACTTCCTGCTCAAACCGGAGCTCATAGATCAGGAATACGGGGTGAGTCATGAGCTTCCTTCTTTCACCATGCGCCTTCCAGTCACACCCCCCCCCCCAACACACACATGCACCCAACCCATTTCTCAGCATCCCTTCCCTCTTTCCCATCAGCTGATTGTTTCTAAGTGGAGAAAAATAACACTCATGCATGAACCCAAAGCTCCCTGATGAGACCGCTAAAATAAATAATATAGTTGAAGTCTGGATGTCAACAGGGAGCCGAGTCAAATCTGGACGCTCAGCTGTCAAAGCATGCAATCAAGAGAGCTGCTCAACCAGACATGTATAGATGCTCTACATCTGCAGACAGCTGCCGATGAGTTTCTGTTTTAAACGCGTGGAAAGAACAAAAGTGTGAACTTAAAGAGGAGAAAATGTAAAGTCCTCCTGACGACATCTTTATACTTCACTATATTGCAGAGAGAAACTCTCACTGCCGTCTCCTTCGGTTGGTTACGCTGCAGATTTAGATCATCCACACAAATCATAAGGTGAACAAATAAAACATGATTCATCATCCTGGACTGAATCACGGCAGTACAGACAGGAAACGACGAGACCAACTGCATCAGCAGCTTATGTGTTATGTTGTTTCATCAGCAGTAATAATCTTAGAATACAATGAAATAATAATGACCCCAAAGTTTATTTTATGGCACTTACAGCAAACATAAAATAGAAACATAGACAGTGCTTCAGAAGAATAAGTTAAGAAATGAAGCAACACAGAGAGACAAATTACTCAAAACCAATAAGTGTATAATAAAAATAGAAACACAATATTTAATGAATTTTAAAAAAGTTTGTGTTTAGATAGATAGTTTAAAAGAAGGTTTAATAGACGGCTAATGTTTAATGAGCACTTTTATTCTGATATTAATATCAAATTTTGAAGGTTAAACTTGTATTTTTTATTATTACTTTAACTTAATTTTTTTTCTTCACGATAAGGAACTTCCTGTCTATCAAAGAATGGATTAAATGCAGAAAAAATAACTTAAATATTTATTTGCAGAGAATTTTTTTCATATATTTTAAATCCTCACATTGTTTAATTCCACGTTTGATACCCGGCTCTGCAGAAAAAGCGTGAAATCTCCTCCAACAACACGGACCACATCCACTTACTGCTCTCAGCCGATGGTCATTGTATTGAATGCATGTTGCCTGTTTCTTGTTTGCTACAGTACAGCTGCATTAAAACTGGCAACCTCTGCAGTTGTACGAAAAAAAGATCAAAGTGGATGTTAGCTTAGCTTAGCATAAGAGCTGACATAACGAGGGGGCGGGGCAGCCGTCTTAGAAGAAATGATCCATGCTGCTCACTAATGAACACGTTATGTTCGGTCTTTGTGTGGATGTAATATGTTACTTATTGAAGTGCTCAACGAAGCTGGCAGCAGCTTTTATATTTAGAGTTTCTGGGCGGCGCAGAACATTTCCCCAAACTGATTCCTTTAATAGCAGCATTACTTCTCGGGGAGGTGTTGCTCTTCCACCGTTATTGGTTTTAGTCCTCGTGCACAGTCTGGAGACGAGGAGCTCCTTCTCCATCTGCCAACACAACAGCAGCGCTGGTGTCGCACATCTGGCCCAGAGAGACGAAACAAACACAAAAGGAGCAAAAAAGAAGAAGCAAACAACAGAGATTATGTGCTTGGTGTCAGTTTAAAGGATGGAGATTTTTACGAAAGCAAGTTGCATTTAAATTCTCTGTCAGCCAAAAAAAAAAATCAGTTCTCAATTTGTGTACAATAATCTTCTGCAAGCGCATTTTAATGTGGAGGAGTCACTGCAGGTTCACACTATTTACATCAGCAGCTAATGAGACGAGAAGCAGAAACAGAGCTCCAGGTTTCTGAAAAGATGTTTCGAGGCTCAGAGTCGGCCGCCATTTTTGGCAGTGCCTGACTCCGCCCCCTAAATCACAGGTAATCCGAACACGCTGCGGGTTTGGGAGTCTCGACTTGTTGGTGGCTCTTGGCTTCATTTTTTCAGCCCTGCAGAAATAAAAAGGTTGATCTGACTGTTAAATATGACACTATAGTTCTCATATTCATTATATACTTCCTGTTTTATTTTGTAGTCGTGGACCTTGTGCATAGAGTCTGATGTTACTTCCTGTTGTTGCCCACACACCTGCACTGTGTCAGTCATTAGTCTTGCCCTGTTTATTCCCTGTTTCCATCCGTCCTGACTTGTTTGTTTTTCTCCTGACTGGATGTGGTTGCCTTCTCTCGGTACGTCTCGTGCTAGAAACATGACGCACCTACCTCATGTTATCTTAGAGACCAGAAACAAAGAGAACACTACCGACTGCATGTGGTCATTTTTAGGACTGGGTCCTGTCCAGGTACCGGTAACTCCAGGAAATAGTTTGGCACATAACGAAACAGCTCAGGTTTAATCAGTTAATTTTCTCTGTTACTGCTGTGTTTGTGGCAGCTTCATATTTACCGTTCAGACTTCTTATCTACTGTGAATCTCCCAAAATGTCAGAGCAGTCAGAGGAAAGGTCTTCACGCTGACTGCACCTCTGTGGTTTTTTTTTTTTTGCAGTTTGACGTGGGGGAGAAGACCTACTTCAAGAACATCCTGAACAGCATCAAGTTCAACATCAAGCTGTCCGTCAAGAAGATCCACGAGGAGGTGGACAAGACGGCGTGAGTCACATCCTCGAATCGCAGCCGGCCGCCGCCTCGGCTCGGCTCAGCTCGCCACCACGCAGCGCGAACCGATTAAAGACGGTCCACATATTGGCAACCTAGCAGCTGCGGCCCAGCGCCGGCCGCCACCACGACTCCGTGTCTCACTAATGTGTTTGACACGTCTAACATGTGTCCTCTGGTGCATCCTTTTATAGTTTGACATATTTGTTGACGCGCCTCTAAATTAAACCAACAGATACCGAATCGAGAAACACAGCTGGAGAAAATCCATTTGATTTACTTATCTGGAGGAGCCAGGCAGCAGAAAAGTGCTGTGGGACGTTCGCTTCGTTATTCTAAAACAGAGCCGGATCAGCCGCTGCTCCGCTATGACAGCACATCACATCCACATTAATGTTCAAAGGTGCTCCAAACAGCTGTATCATTGGCCCACATGCCACGCCACAAAGAGTTAAATCGCACACTCCCCCCACACTTTTATCGCCAAAAACTCAAACCCTTCATCATTTACACTGTCTTGAAATAAAGAAAGGATCACCCCCCCCTCCTCCATACGTTCATCCACTCCAGGGAACAAGGACTTCTTTTTGGTTTGTTCCAATCGATTATTCTGGATTTAAGTGGATTACTGTAAAGGAACTTGTCCGCAGTTTCATATGCAGAGAGGACCTTTGGCTGTGGGACCACCCACCCTGCACGATTCTCAACAGGGGGGCTGGAGAGAGAGAGAGACAGGCAGACAGACAGTGTTTGTGATTCTGCTCAGGAGCTGTGTGTGTGTGTGTGTGTGTGTGTGTGTGGGAGCTGATCTCTAATACTCTGCTTGTTTGACACCATCTTTGTCCTCAGGTGGCTCCTCCCCCCTCAGGCCCTGAATGCCTACTACCTGCCCAACAAGAATCAAATGGGTGAGTGTGGGAGTCCTCGTTTTTTAAATGCTGATGTTCCCTCACACCATTACCATTCTGCACCGCACACACACACACACACACACACACACACACACACACAGGCTGCACATCAATTACAAGCTGCTGCACCACTTTGGCACCTTTTCCCCACGAGTCAAACGCCACGGCGGCCGCCTCCTCATATCATATTCCCCCTGATCACTCGCTTTCTGCTTCAGTCCCCACCTCACATACTTAAGAGCCCCCCCTGGAGGGAAAACAAGCGGTAACACCTTCCTGGGTTTTAGTGAATCTGGCCCTGCGATGTCATGACAGCAGAGTCAGAAAATGATTTTTATTTCTACAGTCGATTAACGAGCAATTATCAACTAAACTGTTTTTTGTTTTTTTTTTTCATATTTGTATGAAATTGTTGAAAAATTAAACACTCTTGCTTATTTGCTTATGAGCAATACAGTTAGATTATTAATCTGTGAACCATCTTAACGGTGCTAACAGAATGATTATTATTCAAGTTACAGCTAAGGCTAAAGAGAATATTTAGCCAAAAACCAAAATGCTGAACAATTTTCATGTTTGACAATAATCTAAAACAAAAATGAGGCCAATTTCACATAATTCACTGACTTCTTTGTATTTTTGTCACTTTCACTTCAGCTTTTACACCTGAATTATTTCAAATTGTAATCTAATAAAATACAGTTTTCAAGACCAAATAAACAAAATGAATTTTCTTTTCCAGTTTGGTGATAAAACCCAGATAATGTTGTCATTATATTATATACTACTGTGTGTAATACTAATGATAATTCTGATGCAAGTCAAATCTCTCTAAGAATCAAAACCTCTGCTGCTGTTTGTTTTAATGATGAGTTTGAGCCCGCTGCCTTTTTCTTTAATTAAGACAGATGACGTTTTGACCCTCGGGCCGTCGTACACCGCTCGCTGGGTGTGGCCTACATACGAGCGCCTCTTAATGAAGGCCCGAGGCTCCGAAACATCATCCGTCTGAAATAAAGGAAAAATGCACATGGAGCCCTTTTATCTTTCTCTCATCATGAGCAGACAAACGCAGCAGCTCCCATCAGATTTAGGTTGGAATGTGTGAGCCGTCCCGGATTAAGTCAGGAGGACGGTGAGAATCTGAAACGGATGATGATTTTGTTTCTTTTACTTTTTTCATCAGTGCACGATGACGTGGAGACGCTTTAAAGGTTCAGTCGTCACTGATGAATCTGGTTTTTGACGGATTTGCTTCCGTTTAAGAATAATAAGTCTTACAGCAGCTGCGTGGATCTACATCTTGATCCGGTTTCAGAAGGATCCGATCGGGGAATCCGGCCTTATATTTCAGTGTCCTTCACGTTGTTTCTCTGTCTCTCTTCCAGTCTTTCCTGCTGGCATCCTTCAGCCGACTCTCTACAACCCTGAGTTCCCACAGTAAGTCGCCTGACCCCCCCCCCCCACATCCTGCTGTCCTCCAGGAGACAACAGCGTCTCCACAGCCACCAAAACAAAAAGCCATTCAAGGCTGCATTAGTCTGGCAAGGCCCCACTTCCCCTTAAGTCCCAACACACCTGATTAAACCAATTTAAATACCCACCAAGAGCTCAATTACAGAACAAAGTCCTGCTAATGAGACGGCTGTCATTGAGAGGTCGCCTCCCTGAATTTCAGTCCATTGACTCATTTGATGATGCAGGAAAGAAAGAAGGTGGCCTGTGTGTAACTACAGTCTCCGTTCACCTCAGTTACTCCAGTCTCTGATTCATAGATTGGCTGTTTCTGATGAGTAATACTGGAATCTTCACTTATTTTTATCTGAATAATGAAACAAGTCATTTCTTCTTCAGTTGTTTTGTCTTTCTGTGGAACATTCGTTGTATTTTAATGTGAGCTCTCATACTCGGGGTTCATTGATGCCACTTCACAGCTGTTAGACATAAATTGTAAGCCAGTTTCTAGTTAATGGACTAAAACATGTAAAACTGTGTAACAGCACATTTCATTTCCCAAAAGATTCTTGTTCAACAACCCTGAACTGGCCGAAGGTCCGTTTGGTGGCTGACAAGTTCAACTATTAACTTGGAAAAGAAAGAACGCAGTTTTAAGGCCAAGTCAGGGATTTAGATTCAGATTTATGTCTGTTTTGGCCTTTTATTCATCATCACACGTCAGTTTTCTTGACGTTAACAGGTTGTCTTTCAAATCTTCAATTAATCATGATGATAATTTTTTTTAATTTAGAGGAAAAGAGACCAGAAAGCTGGGGATGGATTAGGGGGCGGGGCTACGGTGGGATGGACAGACTGTACCGCCCAATCAGGATAGAGCACAGAGCAGGTTTTCCTCTTGCAGATATCGTTTCTTCTGGTTTAAAACAAAACAAGATGGCCCACAGCCAAATTACAAACTCCAAAAGCAGCAGCTCCTGAACCGGCAGGTTGGTGTTTAATTATAGAATTAAAATCAAAATCCCAAGACAACAGTGAAACATTAACATTATAAAGGAAAAAAACACAACTCCCCTTCAACACATCAACAAGGTAAACTTTTGGAATAAAGAAAATTAATTAAGATAATAAGTGGCAGCGCAGGCGGCTCCAAATCCTGACTGGACAAGATAAAGAAAATCCCGCCACTCACCGTGAAATAGTCTTATTATTTAATACGAAGCAATCAACAAACATGTTTCAGCTGCAGATTAGTTTGTACAGAGGTGAGTTTAAACGTGACGAACACGAATGAAAGCAGCTCTTCCATCAGATATGAGGAGAGATGTCTCTTTTAGTTTCCTATTAATTGAAGTGTTGTCTATTTTTAGCTCTAACAGGATGCCGCTCTGCTTCCTGGATGGTTCATTCACAGATTTACTTCGTCACTTCTGCAGAACTTGTGTGTTCTACAGATGCGATGGCGGTTTATGGCTGAAACACGTTGGTGTGTGTATGTGTACGTAAACGACAAATCTCTCCACTCTTTTGTTTACCAAAACAATTCACTGAGGAAGAAACCTGCTGCTGCCTGCAGCGAGTCTCACTTTAAACCGACGGATGGATAAAATACAGAAAAATCAAACTTTCCCATTAATATGAGATAATTAAAGTTAGCAGCTTGTGTACTCAACATTAGCCGGCACTTCTGTGTCTTCATTAGAGGAGATCACCGCTGCCACTACCTGCCGCCATGCATGTTAATCAATATGAATTAATGATTGGGGTAAAGTGTGTGTGTGTGTGTGTGTGTGTGTGTGTGTGTGTGTGCCTGTCCCCTTGAAGTTATTACTGCAGTAGCCCTAACCTCCCATAAACTCCCCCCCACCCACCCCGCTCACACTATCACGTTGGCTATAATGAAGCTTCAATCAGTCGGTTAGTTTAGCAGGGGGAGTCGGGCCCAGTGTGAGGCAGCGTATCGACTAGCTGTCAGAAAGTCATTTTCAGACGTAGCCATGTGAATAGCCCCGAGCCTGCCCCCTCATCGCTCTGTATCTGCATGTGCTGCATTTCTTCAGCCTGTGGTCAAGGAGAGGTGGAATGACCCCCCCCCCCCCCCCTTTATTTATTTATTTATTTATTTCAGGGAGAGAGTTTGTATTTTGGTTGAATTAGAAATGAGGGCAGCAGGACAACACGAGGCGGCGGGGGGGGGGGGCTAAAATAATTAATGAGATACAGTTCATCATATTAGTGGATATGGATGTAGCTTTGACTTCCTGTTCCTCAGATCACTGGTATCTCCGATAAATGAGGACATTTACAGCCGTTTACAACAAGGCCGAGATATTCAAAGAGAAATTTGACATTTCGGGCCGTTTTGTTTCTTCACTTTCTGTCTGTGAGCTACGTGAGCAGAGTGAGACCAGTCTGATCAGTTCACACAGCCTGCCTCCGTCCAAACTATGAAAGAAGTCAGATCGTGTTGAAATCTACGGGAAAATGTCCCTACTTCTCCCTGATTTACAAGCTTTATTAGTTTTAAAGCTGCAATGCAACAAAATGTTCCTGTTTAGAGGAAAATAGAGTGTAAACACAGTAAGCTATTTATTTATTTAGTTTGTTTACTCTGTTACCAAAAAATAAAATCAAAAGCCAGAAAAGTTAGCCATCTCCTTCTCATGTCTTTGTAGAGCTAATCATTAATCTAACAGACGTGAGAGCGGAGCCACTCGTTTATCGCATTCTTTCACAAAATAAGTAAAAAAGCTTGACTTTGTGTAACGTTTGACACACAATGACCGACGTCTGCTCCACCTGGCAGCTAAAGCACGAAGGTTAATGCTAAAACATAACACTGGAGATTGTTAGAGGGGATAATCTGAGCTAACATTAGGCAGAACATGTTTGTGGTCCTACCAGAACTTTGGCTCATGAATTTAACTGTTAAATCAAACGTTCTTTCTTTTAATATTTAGTTATAAGTTGAGGCAATTTAAGGTTTTTTAAATAAAAAAATAAAAATAAAAAAATGTTTATTTCTCCTTCTTGCTGCCAGATCTCTGAACTACGGAGGAATCGGAGCAATCATCGGCCACGAGCTGACACATGGATATGACGACTGGGGTGAGTACGAAGACGTCTTCATCCGTCGTCCACGGCGACTTACTCATCCTCCGTTTCCACCATTTTGATTTGTATGAAACTATCAGAGAGACAGCATGGGCTCCCTGTAGCGTTATGATGTTTGTTGGGAACCTGCAAACACTGCTTTGAGCCACAATCTCTAACTTTCATTTGCAGTCAAAAGTGCCGCTCCTTCAGATAAATCAACAGTATTTTAATTCCAGTGTGAAAAAACTGCTAGTGCACAAACCTGTTAGCCAAATTTTCTGGAATCATGAATTTGGCGCGTCAGTCAAAGCCAAACTGGCTCAGAACGGTTTGACTCCTGCAGCTAACAAACAGTGTAGAACAAAAACAAAACCGTTGGGCAGCTCTTTGGACTGTGCAGAAAAGTTGCAGATTGTGTTGTCTCCATGCTAACACCCCCCCTACCCTTTTGCCCCTCATCTTAGTGATGCAATGGTTCATGTCAATAGGGGGCCAGTACGACCGTCACGGCAACCTCAAACAGTGGTGGACAGAGGAGTCGTACAGGAAGTTCCAAAAGAAAGCCGAGTGTATTGTCAAGCTCTACGATAACTTCACTGTTTATAACCAGAGAGTAGGTTCACACACACACACACACACACACACTGCAGACGTCCTTACTTTACACATATAACCTTTATGTTGGCACACATAGAGAAAATATATGGAAAAATAACCCTGATGATGCCTTTCAGATAATAAATTTACAGCACAAAATGTGGGCTTGTAACAGGAGGTGGTAGAGTGGAAAATCCTCAGTCTGTTACACTTTGGCTGTTCTATTTTTAATTTGGATCTCTCAAATCCAAGAAGCTTTAAAGAAATTCGATACTAAATCACAGAGGTACAATTTTGACAGGTTGATTGGTGGAGTTTTATAGCCGGTTGGTATTTTCCAGCTTTACCCACACTGCCAAAAATGAAATATTCATCACAGTCTTTGCAAGTAAATGGCCAGAAGTGAAGGCACAGGGCTACAGATTGGATTTCTTTTAATTTTGTGCAGAGCAGGTTAGCCGTTTCTGGTTGTTATGCTAAGCTAAGATGGATCCGTGCACAAAAGCAGGCGCATCAGAGGAGTTTTCTTTTCTTTGTGTTTAGGTGAATGGCCGTCTGACGCTGGGGGAAAACATCGCAGACATGGGAGGCCTGAAGCTGTCGTACTATGTAAGTGATGAAATCATTGTTTGAACATTGTGGCTGAAAAAGCTAAATGTGAGAGCTGCTCCCATCAGTGCACAAAGCCTCATAACTGCACAGTTTTATTCATGTTAAAGGTAAAGAGATAAAAGATGAGCATTAAACTGAAAGCCTCTCTCTCTTTGTGTGAGTGTGTTTGTCTGGAGAATGGAGCATCTGGGCTGCTGCGTAATTCAGCTCCATATTGATGTTGTCAGTGGTCGACTGTATATTGAAGAAACAGAGCGGGGAGCGAAGGCGCAAAGGGAATAAATGAATACTTTCAAATAACTCATGGCGTCAAAGTGTAACAGTAACGTCAGGTTATTAAACCGCGTTAATCCGATACTGCTGAAGTGATTTCAAAGCCGGGGGGATTGTAGAGTAATTCGGGGTGCCACATTTGGTTTCAGATCGAAGTTTGAAGCCGTGAGGGATCAGTCTGAGGTTCATCAATAATGGTGCGTCTCCCTTGTGTGTCTCCGTCCAGGCGTATCAGAAGTGGGTGAGGGAACACGGTCCGGAGAGGCCGCTGCCGGGGCTCAAATACACCCACGAACAGCTGCTCTTCATCGCCTTCGCTCAGGTGAGCCGGCCTCTTTTATTACCTTTCTGTGAGAGAGCAGGCAGGAGTTGCATCTTTTATCCCAACATCATGAGATGGATGCATTAACAACCATCGGAGGGAACAAAATGAAGTGTTGATGACAGCACAGTGTCTGTAAGTACCGGAGCACCCCTGCTCCTTGTAAATATTACGACTCGTCATTGAAATTCACGGCTTAATGTAACAGTGGGAAAATAGACGCACATTTTAGTGCAGTTTGAAATGTTTTTATCATGAAAGTCACATATACATGTGTTTTCCCTGTGACATCAACCCCTCACAGCAGGGAAACAGACCTGCTTTATGAATCCTTTTCCTTTTGTTTTAACGTGTCATCGCTGATCGCACCGAACAGAAATTAATGACACCATCTGCATTTAGATTAGTTCCCCATCAGCTTCACTTTCACTGTGCATTTCTTTCTAGGACAGAGAACCTAAAAATAAAAATGAAGAAGGGTCAACCCGTGAGCCATGTAAGCTCTGAGCAGGTGTCTCCGGTGACGTCACGCCCCCTTTATGTTACCTTTTACTAAACTATCCAATAAAGGGTTTTAAAACCCCCCAAAATAGCTTTGATTTATCTCAGGAACAAAAACTCCAGCTTTAAATGTATCTAATGGGTCTGACTTCTTGGATTTGAGTCCACCAAGACTTGTCCCGGTTGTCATGATGGCCCCAGAACAGGAGAGGACTTAAATCAATTTTTTCTCTATAAATAAATAATAATTATAATTATTATAATATTAATAACTCTGCCCTTATCTGATTTCCAGGTTTCTAGTTTGACAGTAGTCAGGCGGGCAGGTAGTCATGTTGCTAACTTTAACGCTAACCGGCAGAAATGATCCGCTTTATATTCTAAACAAAGCTGGCAGTGACTTTTCTACAAAGAGCAGAACCGGAGGCTCGTCTATCGGCGCTTTAATGACCTCTTCAATATCTGTCGATTGTATTCTGGTTACTTGTTCAATAGAAGTCCAATAGGTCGTGGAAAAGGTCAGCACTGTTTCCAAGATTCAAAACCAAAAGACATTCGGCCGTCAACAGAAGATAAAGAAAATAAAAGTCAAAAGTTTACCTGAAGAACATAAAGCATAAAAAGTAAACGTGGTTAGTTTTCAGGAAAATAGCTGACACATCAAATATTTGTCACACTAATAAACAGGAAGTGCTGATTTCCTGTCCAGGTCGGGTCACTGTTGTGTTCATGTTGTGTCTTTTCAGAACTGGTGCATGAAGCGAAGATCTCAGTCCATCTATTTACAGCTGCTGACGGACAAACATGCGCCGGAACACTACAGGTACAGAATGTGTTCAATTTCTGCTTTTACATTTTGGAAATCATCTTCAGTTCCAATAGTAATAAAAAACCAGCAGACTGAACCACGATTAGGAGTTCACAGGCTGCGGTTTCTTTGAAATAAATTAATTAACACAACTCCTGAATTATCACGTAGCCACATACACTTGAACACAATAGCCTTCAGACGCACAAATGTTCCTACTTGTTCCTCCCCTTGCAGAGTGATCGGCAGCGTTTCCCAGTTCGACGAGTTCGCCCGTGTTTTCCACTGTCCGAAAGGTTCGCCCATGAACCCCGTCGACAAGTGCTCCGTGTGGTGACCTCTCCGGCCCGGCCCGCTCCCCTGAGGACGACCCCGCCATCTTCACAGCCTCCGCCTGCGATACCTGTCCTTCCTCATGCATTCAGCAGGAAGCTACTGAAGCCTGTTCCTGCATTAGAAACGCACGTCTTCAGTTCTGAAGGTTTAACCGTCCATCGTCTGTACTAACCTGACTAAAGCATGGGTCACATGACCGTTGATCATGTACATAAATATCATTTGATTACATATATTTTTCTATGTTTAAGTTTATTTCCAAATCATCTATTTTTGTATTTTAGCATAAATATATCACACGTCATGTTTGGTTTTTAATTCAGCACCTGGCTCGTTTCTCTCCTGCGTAGCATCAAGTTGAAAACTCAAAGTGGCGACAAACAGTGATTTCAGTCTCTCATGTAAACAGGACAAGGACCAATTTCAGATGAACTGGGATCAGCAGCATTCTCGCGCCTGCCAAAAAAACAAAACAAAACAAAAAAACAAAAAACAAAACGTTGGTGTTTTTTCACAGTTGGATCTTAAATCTGTGTCGCAGTGAGGCCTTCCTCTGGCACAGAGCAATGGTCGCTGCTCAGCCGTCATGACTGTTGTGTCGTTTGCCCGCGCTGTTTTTTCTTGTTACTGTGTGTGTTTGTACGGTTTTTAAGAATTTGTCAACTTTTTTTAATGAAGATTAAAACAGGAGGTGGACTCACGGTGGATGTTTCCTCTCAGGATTTGTAGCAAAGTGCAGCGACCGACTGACCGACAGACAGACAATCAAAGGAATCTTTGTGTCTCTGTCTACGTCCAACTCTGAGGTCGACTCGTTGTTTCTCTCAGTTTTTGGACAGATGAGAGGAGACTGAGCCCTGAAGGGGACCAGCTGATTTCTATTCACTCTGCTGTGGGATTATCCGCATCTCGGGTTTCCTGACGACACCTGAACGGCCCAGGAATAACAAAGGCAACTCACCAAATAACGGAAGCCAACCGTCGAGGCTCATGAGGAATTACACATTTCTAAACAGTGGAGAAAAAAAAAACAAAACTTTTGTATAAAGAATCTGTTGGTACGAGAAAAAAGGCGTATATGTAAGATGGTACGGTTGTACAGTTTGTTTTGATGAGGGTGCATGTTTCCTCTTTGGCCAACGTACAATTCTGATCGCTGTTTATGGAGGATAACACACACACACACACACACACACACATATCTGATGCTACAGCTGCTAGTGCACATGCGGCTGCTGTCTCTTCCTCTTTGTTGGTCGCTGTTTAATGTTTGAATAAATACAAAGGATCACTGTGTTCAGGTGTGTGTGTGAGACAGATCTATATGTCGTGTGTGCGTGTGTGTTTGTTGGTCATTATCAGTGTGGATGTGTTTTCAGCTGTGTCCTCACCGGCCTGTGTCCCTCAGGGACGTGGACACCCCCCCCCCCCCCAGCTTTTCCTCCAATTGGTCCAAAACCTGCAGCAGGAATCGAATGTTAAAAAAAAATACAACGTCAAGCCCTGAATATAAAAAATTCCACCAATTAAACTCGTTACAGTCAACATTGGAGCAGAGTCTCCCAGTGAAGCGCCCCCCCCCCCATGAACACCATTCACTATGCTGCTCTGCTCTTTTTTTCTTTTGTTTGTTTCATTGAAGTGTCGCCGCAGCATTTCGGGCACCGAGTGTCTTTTCAAATTACAACAAAGCTTGAACGTGAGTTTGCTCCTAATTGTGAGTCTGAAGTAGATAAACAGTGTTTTCACCGTCTGGGAGCTGATTTTCTTGCCCTGAATTGATAAACTGGCTGTTTGCTTTTTGATAAACTAGGCGGGCGATTTTAAATAGGTTCCTCTATTTGTAGTTTATTTTTGTCTATTTTATCGTATTTCTTGATTAAGAGATCTTTCTCACAGTGGCCTTCTCGGTTTAAATAAAGGTCTGAATACGAAGTGAAATGGTGAACAAAGAGCACAGAAACAGACGGAGCACAGTGAATTCATAGCTGTTTTTTATTTAACATATCTCACAGTCTGTTTTTTTACTGCTGTCTTCAGGCTGACTTGAAGTGAAGTCTCAGGTCTGTTTCACGTGAGCTTTGATTATTTTATTTATTTCTGTTATTGTTCTACTTTATGAAAGGTGCAGCCTATTTAGACTTGTTATTTCTCTTGACTCGTCCTCATGAAACGCTCCTCAGAGGAATGACAGGTGACTCTTTGGAGCTTCCTGTGGCCTCAGCTGCGGCAGGTATCTCAGGAGAATCTGCTTCTGAAACATTTTGATCTTCCTGGATGCAGAAAAAGGAGACAGATCTGTTTCTCTACCAATAAAGTCTCCTCTGTGCAGCTCTATGGCCTAATCCTGCTCTAATAAGCTCCTCAGTCTGCTGGAGTTAAGAGACTTCATTTACAGCTGCAGCTTTCAAACAGATTTAACACCCAAAATATTTCAACTGATGTCAGTTTCCAGCAGCTCAGTGCATCATCTTCTTTTATAAATAATGTTTGATGGGCTCAGTTTTCACTTTTCTTCAAAACAAAAGAAATCACAGTGGAAAAACCCCAGTGATGAAAACAAAACACTTCACCTTCATCCATCTTCAAAAGATTTCAAAGAAATCACCAGAATATATGAAGTAAACAGTAAACTCTGAATACTCAGCGGGATTCAGATATTGAAGAACATAAAGATGAATTTAAAGACTTATTCTAAGTATCTGACCAGAAGATACACAGAAAAACTGCTGCAAAATGTTTTACTGACGAGCCTGAAAGTTTGATTATTAATGCAAATCAGGTTAAAAGCGTCATTTTGAACCAACAAAGGAACAGACACCTATTTTAATCCAATCATATGAATCCAATGGAGCAATAATAAGTGACAAACACATTCAACGCTCAGAAAGAACGATGAATTCATTACAAAAGCCTTAATGTGGCCAGAAATAAACTCGGGTTTAGCATCCTTCTACAGCAACCTTTTCCATCCCTCTGGTTTAATGAAAGGCTTTCTGAGGTCAATAATAAATATTACATTTCTGCTGTTGTTTTGTGCTAAACTGGAAGATTATTAGAACACAACTCAGCGTCTTCTCCAGATCTGTAATCTTGTTAAGAGACTGAAACTACATTCTGGCTTCATCATTTTCGTTGACGTATCTCAACAGAAGTTGATGACAGGATGGAAAAATGAGTAATTATTACAACCACCCTCTTCAACATCTACATTATCACAGAGAGTGTGATGTGAACTGAAGGTTACCTTATCCTGTAAATCTGGCCTGACCTGCATGATCATGATGATGATGATGATGATGATGATGATGAAGCCTCAACTGTCTTTTTTAGCTAAGCAGGGAAACAGATTCAGAAAAATGGGGTGAAAAGACAAACCTGAGGCAGAAGAGGAGTGTTTGCTTGTTTTGTTAAATCATCAGCTAATTAATTCTCAGAAAAGTCCAGATGCAGTGAACTTGTGATGGAGAGTCTGGCAGCCTCTGCTGTTTTATGCGCTGCATTAAAGATGAACAGCAGAGTCAGAAGTAGGGATCGTCAATAGGGATTATGTATATCCATACATATTAACACGCTCCAGTAAATCTCCCAGCGTTTTTTTTGGCTGCTCTCGGATCTTTCTTTGGATTCCAATTTGGGCGTCACTCCAAAAAAAGGTTTGACATTGAGATGATGTTTAATTAGCAACTTCACAGGATGAGTTAATTTGCAGTGGAAAATTTAGAGCTGGTGTCATTTTCTTAAAGTAAAATTCTAAACCAGAATAAAAAAAATAAAAAAAAGATAGCAGTTTTGTACCTCTGAGATTTCTTGTTAAAGATTCTTCATGGAGCTTTCACCGTCTTCTTGACGTTGTTGCATCACAGCTCAAAGCTCCGAGCGCAAACTTCCTCATACAGCTCCTCATCTCTGCAGACGCAGACTGTAAAGGATGTGACCCGTAGATGTAACTGAGCGGTGTACTTCAGACCTCATACTGGTCTCTGCTCCCTCCTTCACAGCCTCTGGGACAGCCAACTGTTGTCAACGGCAACCGCATCCAAGGACTCCAACTGGACGAGTAACACACAAACACACACATATGTATGTGACAATAATTATAATAATCACAATCTTATGTATATAGCACCTTTAAAAAGAACTGACAGATGAATCAGAGCAGGAAATAAGAAAAAAAAAAAAAGAAAACTGACAAACACACACACAGTAAGGGGAACACATGGGGGATTTAAATCAAAATAACAACAACAATAATGGTGATAATGACAAAGGGATAACGTAAAAAGTAAAAAGAGGGTCACAATGCAGGCTAGATTACTACACACCCCAATGGCATTAATCAGAAATTGATTTGAAAGTAAAAGGCGACAGCTGAAATAAAATAATAAAGGTCTCTCTTGCTGTTCAGAGTTAGCTACAACCAGCAGCTGGTTCATTTATCTTCGCACAGAGACTGTAAACAGCAGCGAACAGCTAGCCGGGCCTCATCTAAAGGAGCCATCTCCGCCTTAGAGGAACAAAGTATGCACTTTTTGCTCTGAACTGCTGCAGTGATTAATGAGCCCTCAGTTCAACGGCGATTTCTTATAGCTCTGTCAATCATCGAGTGAATAAATGTCAGGACTTGCTGGAATTTCTCCACCTCTGCTTGGTGTTTTTCCTGATCTGAAACCTGACAGAGGAAACCCAGAGCCAGCATCAGCACTCAACACAACTTTATACCATCCAAATGCACACAACACGCTTGTGTACAGCTAACCCTTCACATTAACAATTTATACATCTCACAGACTTCACATCATTCCAAGCTTTCACAGGTTTCTGTCTCCATATAAGTCATGAAAGGGACACGTCCCCTTTTCATATTTCACTGAATATCAAATGTAGCTTTCAAGGAACTCGTGGCTTTACTGTATTTTACCTCATTGCAGCTTCTTTCAGCTCATTGTCTCAGCTTCACAGCCTTTTATCTTATCAGCATTTTTCCAGGTGCAGTAAAAAGCAGTTTTGAGCAAAAAAAAAAAAAAAAAGCTCCAAAAACTCAGCGTGAACTCTCCTGGTCATCAGCATATGGCAGTTACATAAAGTTAGCCAGTTTCTGGTGGAAATAGTGGAGCATTTAGCTGCCAAAGAGCTAAGGAGACAAAAACAAAGGAGAGTGATCCAATGAGTATTTCTCTGTAGCAGCTGGAAGTGTAAATACACAACTGTGTGTTTGACAATATATACAAATTTAATGATACAGTCAATTGTTTCTGCAGCCCCCAACAGGGGAAGCCTTTTAATTTGGTTAATTTGAATTCGATCCAATTCAGTGATTTCGTTAATTTCCTTTTCCATTTCCTCATTAACTGACCCACATAAAACTAAAAAAAATAAAGGACAATATTTCAGGTGTCTCACCTGTTGATGCTCTAAAAACAGCCACCTTTCCCATGAGCCTCTTGTTCTCCTCCTGCTCGCTCTGTAAAGCTGAACTGAGGGATCCCACCTCCTGCTGAAGGTCAAAGCTTCACAGGCCGCCGACGTGAACAGAGCAGCACCCCTGAATACTCACATAAAGAACTATATCAGGTGGGATGTTGTTCTGTAAGTCTACCTTGACCTCACAAAGTTAGGTCTCCAAACTGCTCTTCTCACACTTCAGCTTAATAATAATAAGACAGAAGTGGAAGTAAAGGAGAAAAGAAACAGGGAAACAAGTCAACACCACCCATCATCCCAACACAGCGCTGCATTTGTTGATTATACCTCCGTATTTGACTCCTCCAGCTGTTTCTTCACGGCCTGCTCCCTGTTTTTGGGCCAAGCTCAGCTCATCCTGCAGCTTCTCAACGGTTTTCTCAAGTAGCTCCTTCTCAGTGGTTGCTGTTTGTTGTGCAGTGAAGTAGCTCTTCGGGTTTCAAGATGTTGCTTTAAATTCTGAGAAACTGTGAGAGACAAATTTTCAGTATTTGTATTTCAGGCTTTTAGTCGACTTAGTGATTCCAGCTGATTTATAGATGAAAACTTTTCAACACTTAGAACAACTCCCAGGCTCCTGAGTGAGGGCCACACCACGCCATACTTTGTAGGTGACCAAAATGAGCCTAAGCTTGACAGACAGCAGATGGACTAGACTGTCATTTGTTTCTCATATGTCTACGTTTTAACTTACAGCAGCATCCTGTGATGTTTGGAACTGTCAGTCAGTCAGTCTGAGCCGCTCCTCCAGGTGTTTGCCTCTTTCTTTTTCTTCCTCCAGTTTCTGCCGACTGTTCTGCAGATGAAACCAGAACCACAGAGAGGCCAGAAACAGGCAGCATGTTAGCTGCTGGTGGTCGTAGTGAGTTGACGTATGCTTTACCTGCTTCCTCTCCGTCTCCTCAACCCGCTGCAACAGCTTCCAGTCAGAGAGAGTGGACTCCAGCCGACATCATAAATGTTTCAACGAGCAAAAGTAATGAACAATTTTCTGAGTCACTTCTAATTTGGCAGTCTTTAACTGCTCTGCAGCTACAGCCACGTCCATCTGGAGGAATAGAGATAAATACCAGTGTTTACAGTCAATATACAATGAACTACATGTTTTCTTTTCATCAGTTTGAAATTAGCTGTATTGAAATTTTGAATTTTTTGTATGAATTGTCCACACATCAATGGTCAGTGTGTAGTACAACACAGGGGTGTTTGAAAGTACAGCAGATGTCAGAAAACTGTTGGGTTTCTGAAACATCCAACTTATTTTTATGTTTGTCATAGTGAAGGCCATTTTTTCTTGTCACATTTTCCAGAAGCATCATAAAGGCACAGTGACAGAGAGAGATGAGTTATCAAAAACATCAGAACTAATAAAAAATAGAAATAAAAGAAGTGTTGCCTTGGTAGCAGAATTTCCCCCCAGAGTCTCTGTGTGCTTCATCCGTCTCCATGTGAGCCTGCTGAAGCTGGTCCCTCAGCTCCACTGCCTCCCTCCTGCAGGCCTGCTGCAGCTGCTGCTGCTGCTTCAGATGAGCTGCACCACAAAGAGACCTTCTGTTGTCTAACATTCTCTACAGTTACATCATATTGAATCTTAATGTCCATAACTTACCTGTGGGAGAGGAGTCCAGCTCTCTCTGTCTCCAGGAGGAAGATGGTGACTTTGAGGGTCCGTAGTGGACTTTCATGCGGCTCGCTAGAGTTGCGCTGCTCGTCCTGAAGCTGCTGCTTCTTCAGGGGCCCCATTATCTCTTCGAGAGCTTCTGGACCTGCCAGGATCTGTGAATTCTGGACCTGTGGATCCTGGTGCTGTGGATTCTGGACCTGTGGATCCTGGACCTGTGGATCCTGGTGCTGTGGATTCTGGACCTGTGGATCTTGGACCTGTGGATCCTGGACCTGCCTGGACCAGCCTGGACCTGCCTGGACTTGCTTGGACCTGTGGCCCCTGGACCTGCCTGGACTTGCCTGGACTTGCCTGGACCTGCAGATCCTGGACCTGTGGCCCCTGGACCTGCCATGACTTGCCTGGACTTGCCTGGACCTGCAGATCCTGGACCTGTGGCCCCTGGACCTGCCTGGACTTGCCTGGACTTGCCTGGACCTGCAGATCCTGGACCTGTGGCCCCTGGACCTGCCATGACTTGCCTGGACTTGCCTGGACCTGCGGATCCTGGACCTGCGGATCCTGGACCTGCGGCCCCTGGACCTGCAGATCCTGGACCTGCGGATCCTGGACCTGTGGCCCCTGGAACTGTGGCCCCTGGACCTGCGGATCTTGGACCTGCCTGGACCTGCGGATCCTGGACCTGCGGATCCTGGACCTGTGGCCCCTGGACCTGCGGATCCTGGACCTGCGGATCCTGGACCTGTGGCCCCTGGACCTGTGGCCCCTGGACCTGCGGATCCTGGACCTGTGGCCCCTGGACCTGTGGCCCCTGGACCTGCGGATCCTGGACCTGCGGATCCTGGACCTGCAGATCCTGGACCTGTGGCCCCTGGACCTGTGGCCCCTGGACCTGCAGATCCTGGACCTGCGACAGTTTTCCTGCTGCATTCAGGGACTGACAGAAAAAAAATCGTCAAACTGCAACAATCGGACACATAAGTTCATAAATACTACAATTACTGAGAATAATATGATATAATACTCTGTTAAATATGTAACTGTATATTGAAAGTACCTTTTTTTCTGTGGCATCAATGTTTATCAGGATTAGCACCAGCTTTGTATCACTGGTTTGGAATTTGATGTTCTGTCATTTATAGTTATTCACTGAGATGGAATCAGACGGAATATTAAACACAGATAATAAGAACTACAGTCCCCATAATGACCTCCAAGGTGATTTAAATGACGTGTGGAGATCTTGGGCGACATCCAGCGGTAGATGTGCAGAATAACAGCGAGGTGGAAAATGATTTCACTTTCAGTTTTACTGAAATGACACGGAGAGTGTCAACACTTCAACTGCATATCGACCCTCAAGCTTTTGGTCTTCACAAAGATTTTCATTTATGGAGAAGAAGGAGGCAACACGCACCTGTGAGCAATGGTGAGTGATATACACCGAATTAAACTTATAAGTTTGGTGGTTTAAGACTGTTTGTCATCATTTCACACACAAAAATATACAATAAGTAGAAATTAGAAAGCAACAGGAAAATTATTTAAAAGGACTGTGACACCATTCGGTTTAGTACAGTGTTTGTCAGAATAACTGGGCCATCTGTTATTCTGTAAACACCGGCAGGAGGTAGAAGGATAAAGTCCTGACACCAAAAAATATAGTAAAGGCCCAGATTGTGTTGGTAGATATCTCATAATAAGGTAATATGTAGTGCTAAAGACTTTTAATTGAGTTTTTTCTCAAGAATTTACAAGAAAAATGCAGCTTTCACTTTCAGATGTTCCATATTTTAGCTTGAACTCTGAAACAGGGACATGAAATTGCTTCTAATGTGCAAATAGTATGAGAGTTTTACAAATTCATGGCAAACAGGAAACTGTCAATATTCAATTTTAAAATAAAAGGCTGAATGTAAATTAAACAGCAGCCCCAAAATGCTCCACTTTGCGTTGTGATGCAGAAAAAGTAAAGGCATCAACATTTGTTTTGTTTCTCAGAAAGGACAAACTGACCCTGTGAGACTGTGATAGTAAAATAAAATAAATGTGCCTCTGTACTAAAGTGTTCCTTTACGACACCTAGCAGCCATTTAAGATGCTTTTTCTGACTTCTTGATCCATTTTCTTTTTCTAATAAAAATTTCTTGCTCTCTTTAAGCCAAAAAGAGGTCGCAGAGGTCAACTTCACTCTGCACGAAACACACTGTAGTCGCTTCTTATGTATCTGTCCTGACTGTGATGAAGCTGTTCCCAGAGAGCAAGTGAACCAACACAAGGAGGAACAACACACTCAGGTACGTATGTGTACACACACACACACACACACACCAGGTGATAGTGTAGTCTCTGTAGGTTTACGACTCTTTCTGTTTGTTTGCAGGTAAAATGCTCCAAGTGTAACATGAAGATGGAGCGTCGTCACCTGACGGATCATGAGGTGAGTGCCATTGTACAGCTGTGGGGTTAAACAGCTGGATAACACAGGAAGTACCCCTCAAAATGATGTCATCGGGGTTATCTGAGCTAGGGCGTTTTTTTGTAAGGGAAAGTCTGCGTGAGAACCACCAGGTCTGAAAGATGTAGGCAAAGATGGGATCTTTGCATCATGGGAAAAGTGAGTTCCAACAAATCTGAATATAGAAACACTTAGTTTTGGTAAAAGTTCATGAAGTGTGTGACATTTATTTACCTGCCCGTCTCTGCTCTGTCTCCCAGGCTGATGAGTGTGTGGAGCGTCCGCAGGCCTGTCAGTTCTGTGAGCTGCAGCTGCCGTGGAAGCAGCTGGACCAACACTCTTTGGTCTGTGGGAGTCGCACCGAGCTCTGCAAGGACTGCAACCGCTACGTCAAACTCCGGGACCAGCCGGATCACGGCTCGACCTGCTCAGCCACCGGCAACGGCTCAACACCTCCTCAGACAAGCAGCACTCCACCAAATATGAGTGAGGATGACTCAGGATTTAGCACACATCTCAGACCTCTACAGTACTGCTGTTTTCATTAACTCTTGTCATGTCTGTTGTCTCTCAGCAGCACAAACTGGAGTTAACTACAGCAGATTTATGGCTTCATTTCCAGCTGAAGATATAGACAGACAAGAGGTATTTTAGTTTTCCCTTTACATGTTACAGTTCCAAAGTTCCAAATATAGGTTATGTGGACCATGGAGAAATAAGTCTTTATTAAAAATATACAATTTTATAAGAATGGGTGGGAATTCAATGTCATACAGATCTTGAAAATGAAAGCAAATAATGTTGTGTAATATAATCACCCGCACCAACTTAAAGGGCTATTTGTATGTTTTACTTTAGCATTTAAACTTGGAAAATCAACAGGCGTTAATGTTAATGTTGGCTATGTAGCAAAAGCAAAAGTTACATAAAGCACCTTTACCACAGATTTGTATACTGTCGACATCCGAATTGAACAATGCTGCATTTCACCACCCTTGAATTCTCCTTCTAATTGCTTTCTTTAAACAAATTCACTTAACAGCATTTTCTGAAAACTCTGTTATTAAATCGATATCTCTGTCTCTATCTGTATGAACCAGCTGGACAACCCAGTGCTGGGGTGGGACTATGATGAGTCTGAGTCAGAGGACAAAGAGGAAAAGGATGAGGGTGGTTTGTCCCAGCAGGTGAACAGTGCTCAACTAAGCAACGCCTACAAGGCGATGTCGCCATCATACGCAGCGCTCGCCTATCCCTCGGCTGATGGAGGAGATCCGTACCAGATCAGCTCCTGCCCCCACTGTCTTCTGGCGCTGCCCCTTTTAACCCTGAGATGGCATGAGGTAAAATTCCTGCATCGCTCCAGATGTGTTTAAATTTTGCAGAAAATCCTTGCTGAAACAAGGCTTTCCCTCTTCTCTTTCTCTCTCTCTGTGATTTTAGGCCAAATGCCAAATCTACAGCCTCCTGAAGTAAAGGGAAAACTCCTCAGGAAAGATTTTCTGCTTCAGACATCTGCTGAAAAAGACTTGGGATGTGGAAATATGACATATATTTTTTCTTTTAGTGATAAACAAGGCGTTTATTCCTAAATAAGCATTTATTCCTCATTTTAGTGGCCTTTAGCTTTAGTCAACTTTCATGAAGAAGGCGGTTCAGAATATCCCATCAAAGCACACCTGACACTCCCAATAACTTTGCAATGTATTTTCTATTAAATGCAAAAACTGGAGCGGAGACTTGATGCATTAGATGCCACTCATGTTTCCATCAATAACTATCAATGGCTTACATGTTAAATCTGCAATTTTAATATTCAATTAGTATTACCACAAAGGTTCTGGGTTTAAAATTTGGGCCTTTTTTGTTCCCTCTGTGCACATTAGGTCAAGTGGTGACTCAAAGTTGTGAGTGTGAATGGTTGTTTGTCTCTCTGTAGATGTAGATGAGCTGACCTCAGAAACAGTCTAGATAATGGATGGATGGATAGTTTGTAGTTTTAATGTAGTTTTAAATGAGAGGGGAATATTCAATTACTCTTACATTACTGATTTTAGGCTAACGAGGACAATGTTTTGTTATTTGAGTTGAAATGTTACAAAATAAATAATCTTCAATCTAAAAATATAAAGTGGGTCTAATGTTTACAAAGTTGACTAGTTATGTCTCTCAGTTTAGCTCAGGAATGTTTATAAAAGCTCACATACCAATGGTTTGTGGGCTGCCGCCAACATTCAGTGAAGTATGAGCTGTTTTATGAATTTGTTTAACTCAGATATTCAGGTACAGAACAAAAGTAACTAACTGAAATGTTTGTTAAATGTTTGTGTTTTTTGAGGGGTCAAACAAATAATAGGAATCCGTATATAATTATAACTGAAAATTTACATACTAAACAAACATGTACACGACAAATCACGCAGCTGTGACAGAATAAACTGAAGAAACCAATTATAGACCTGCTAAGACCGAACTGAAGAGAAAAAAGTCTCACACATAATTTGAGCTGAGTTTCATATACCTTCATTGTAAAAGAAAAAAATGGTTCTATTTCAATCTCCCCAGTTTCTGAGTGTTCAGAAGTTATGTATAATAATGGGCTCCCTGTGCTGGGTGCAGATGACCTCGTCTATGTAGAGCGAGCTGGCCTTGATCTCGATGTTTTCCTGCAGCTCCAGTTGGCAGCGAATCAGCGCCCTCTGTTCCTCTTCTGATTGGGCCACTGCTTCGTGCAGTCTGAGAGCAGAGATTAGCAGAGAGATGTCACATCACCACTCATCCTAAATAACAGTACATCAGCCGGTATAGGAAAAACGGTTCAAAACAGGAACACAACAGCTTTGTTTATTCATGATAATTATAATATGGTGGGTAATTTTTACATAGTAGGCGATTAAGTCATTAATACATTCCATATGTTTAATTATTCTACTAATAATGGTTTGTTGTGTTCATTACACTTTTTGTTAATTAACCATTTAATTATCACAATCGGCTCTTTAACACTTGGTTCAGAGTTATAGCAGCTACAGTGAGTCCGCACAGGCAAAGTTCATTAGTGTGTCCTGGCCTTACTTGTTGATGTGAGCAGTGAGCTGCTGGACCTCAGCAAGGAGCTGGATCTGTGCTTGATCGTGGCATTGTTCTTTGGCAGGTCTCTGGCGCCGCAAATCCAACCGGGCCTGGGCCAATCCCAGGAAATGTTGATTTTCTGTGATGGCCACGAGGAGGTCCTCCCTGATCTTCTGCTGGTTGGCAAGCTCACACAGAATCTGGAGAGGAGCAGTTAGTCAACCTAACATTACATCATTTGCTTTGGTTGATTGTTTTCATGCTGTTTGTGTGTCTTGGCACAATGAAGATGGCCATGACATCTTATGCAATATTGTGTTTTTTATGTTCTATCATTTCATCCAAAGTGAAAACATCATCACTGACCAACTAATATCCAATTACTAATCCTATTGTTTTTATTTTCCCTTTCCACTCACTGTGTCTCTCTGTCGTCAACTCATCATGCTGTGCTCTGCCTTACCTTGCTCAGCTGATCCTCCATCTGGCTCTTGGCTGACTTGATTTGCTGAATGTTTAGCTGAAAAGCTTCTCTTGTGACCTGGAGGTGCTTCTGCAAGTCAGCGGCTGTCTGCTCCAGCACAGACTCCACAAGGGCCCGAAGGGACATAGAGTTGGTCCTCTGCTGCTCTGCTTTGGTTATGTTGATTTCTGAGATGTCCTCCCACTGCTTTGGAGTCACTGCCAGGCTGAGATACAAATACAATGATTACAAATCATCCAAAAAAGTGTTTAAACTCAGACAGGTCAAGAACATTGTAGCTCACCTTGGCAGCACAGTGATGGGGTTTTTGGATTTCTGGTTTTTGACAGAACTGGTGGTCAGTAAGGCACAGGAGTTGTCGATGCCCTGAGCCTCAAATTTTTCCTTCAGATCTTTCTCTAAATGGTATTTGGCTGATCGGTTCAGTCTGGAACACAAAAGAGTACAATTGGTTTTTATTTTAGTCACTTATGAGATTTTTCTTGGCAGTTTTCCAGAGAGTAAACCATTTTACCGTATCTGCTCAGTGATCTGCTCTATCACACGCTGCAGGAGGGAGGCCACTCCTTCAATAATCTCCCTCTCCTTTAGCAGCTCTTTGTCCACCTCATCGTGGAACCTCTCTGAAGGAACGCGCTTCATTCTGCAGGTCACAGGACAAACACAAAGAATTGTACTCATCTACTCTTCTGCACTGTCACATCAATCAACTGTCTTTGTGTTTTCTCCGTGTAAACACAAAACAGTGTTGTAGCCCTTATTCAGCTGATGTACAGAAATGCATCTACCAGCTTCATTTGTCACTTGTCTGCACCCTCCCCAGCCATAGAATCTATAGAAAGACCAAAGACTTTATACACAATTTATAGCTGCTGTCTTCTTGCAACACTTAATTTCACAGCAGTCATTTTGGCTATGATACGCACAAGGGAAATAAAATAAATGTAGCTCGGTTCCATTTAGATGCACCAGTGAGCCAGGATAGGATGATGGATGTGACGCAAATACTTTAAATTTATTGTGGGATGTAGGGCAGGAATTTTTCACCTAAAATGTCTTTACTTTTTTCATTAATTCATAAGCTTTGCAGTAAAAGAAAAAAAATATTCAAGGAGTTACTGAAAACTTAATACAGCTGAAAAAACCAATCTACAAATCTAATCTACAAAAGACAGAAGAGGTGTCTTCTGCAAGGGGAGTTTCTGATGCACCAAAACACTTCTACATTTTTCTTCTGGCTGATCAAGATCCTCTTTGGTCCATCATTTCCCAGCCTCACCTTTCTTCCAGACAGACAACAGCGACTCTCAGAGGATCCTTGCAGGCCTCCTGGGCCTTCACTACTCTGTTATGTAATGCTATGAGGACATCGATTTCCACAATAACCTCCTCCAACTTCAGCTCCAGCTCCTTCTTCAGGAACTGGATATCTCTGACCCTCTGATCTGAAAAGCAGAATTAAAAACAAATGCTGCAATACATGTCTGGAGAATATACGGTGTCTATTCTTTGTAGTTTTCTGTAATTACCTAACCGCTTGTTGTCATCATTTTGCATGCGTTTGCATACTTTATCAGTCTCGAGGATCAGCCTCATGCATTGCCCTCTGAAGAGTTCTGAGTGGGTCCTCATAACCTCCATATTGACTAGATTCGGTCCACCACTCTGCAGAGGACTGTGTTCCGGCAGAGACATTGTGGTCCAGAGGTCCGTCACTGCCAACAGAGAGACCATAACATGAGCCGAGTTCTGTCAACGTCCTGCTTTGGCTCTGTGAGCTCTTAATAAAACCATTAGAATACACACACATTATACATTATATTCAGTCAAGTCTAATATTTGTTGTTTTTTTTTGTTTTTTTTTTTTTTAAAGATTTTCCTTGTGGATTCTGAAAAGACCTAAATATTAAAAGCACACAAACTACAAATAATTACAAAGACAATCAACCTCAGATGAAGGAGTTTCATCGTTCAGGAGTCATTTTTATTTTACAAACTGTAGAAAATAGGAGGAAGGAGCATGAGAAAACACTCTTGTTTTTAAGTTTTCTTAATAAATTCAAAAGTTAAATTAAAAAGAAGTATATATATTTGTGCTAAAAGCCTCCGTCCACACAATAAGCAGAGTTAGCATTATTAGCCACATTACCATTTAAAGCTAGTTATCGGCTTAAAAACGGATGTCACCTAAAGGTTTTTTTCAAAGACGTGACACAAAAAACACACGTTAGACACTTAATTTAAAGAAAGCAGAAAACCTTTTTCTTTGTCCATACCTTTTTCCGAGGAGCCAAAACACCAGCTATATCAGTTTGATATTGTTTTAATATCGTCAGTTTAACCGCCGGCTGGAAACGAGCTGCGTCAAAACAAACGGTCACCATGGAAACAAGTGATCACACGTCAGCCACAGACCCGGCCAATGAGAACAGACCCGTGAACCACGTGACTGCTCCCTTCGTAGTAATAATCAAGGGACCACACAAACAATAAAGTGAGTCACACTCATTTAATAATTTGTATTTGCAAAGACTACACATTTGTTGGTGCTCTGTTGATGTTACAGTTCGTTACCGGCTGAGAAGAAAGTTCAAATCTTTCCTCAAAAAATAAAATCAAATAAAATAAAGTGGCTAATAACAGTGATTCCAGCAAGCCGATAAAAATAAAAATTTAGTAAGAGAAAATCTCAATGGAGCTGAAAGTTTAGAACAGGAATATTTATAAAATGAAAGGCCATGAAAACTACTCAGAGCTTTTAGAAATGATCCAATGATACACACTGTATCCAGACTGAGCAGCATAGTACTGTAAATATAAAGCAAAGACCATTTCAAAGGCACTTGCTGAATCAACATCTTTTCTTTCTCAGTACACACTGATAATGATAGCAACAACAACAATAATACTGATTCATTACAATGAACAATGCAAACATCCTTCTGTGATGCCACAAAAAGTAAAAATGGAATGATTAATTTTAAGAAAAGCTGCAGTTGGGTTAATGAGCCAGCGAGCTGTACTTTAGTCATAAGTAATCTGATCATCAATAAAAGTTTCATTCATATATTATATATACAGACATATCTATATATAAATTCATCTGTTTTCAAGTTCTCCAGGAACAACTGAAGACAATAATACTGACGAGAAAATCAAAACTGCTAAATCTCTCATCTTTCTACAGCAGTCCACTCACACAGCAAGATACTCTGTGAGCCCTATGGGTATTTAAAATAACACATTTAAACATTCAAAACCAGTAGATCCATCTTATATGTCACAGCAATGCTTTGGGGACAGTAAACAGCTTACAGATCAGCCTTCAGGATCACTCATTATATTATCTGAGGGAGGAAGCTTTCCTATTTTAACAAATACAGCATATTTTTTAAGGGAAAAGAAACGGATCATTTTGTGTTTCATGCCTCAGTAAATAAAATTTTTTCTAATCTGCTTTCTGAGGTTTTAAATTAGTTTATGAAGGATTAATGTTCTCTACTTTGTTTTAACTCTGGTGAACCTATATTGTGACCTGAGAAACCAGTTAAGAAAAAAAAAAAAGTTTACTGACCAGAGGTGTAAGTAACTAACATCCACACCAGGGGCATTAAGGAGGTCAAAGGCATTTCCTAATCCACTCCTTCAGTGGAAAGTTAAGATACAGTGCCAAAAAGCCTAGTCTAGCCTTGGTGAGTCCAGGCCTGAAGGGTTTCACCTCTACGTCACACAGATCAGTTCCACGGATCTCCACTGGCTACAGTTTTGTCAAGTCCGTTAAGCTTTTCAGGTAGCAAACCTTCCTCGATGGCCACTTTGGACTCGTGGACCTGAAAGAGAAAATGGCAGATGAGCCCAGTGCTCACTTTGGGACTCTGTTCCAGGACGAGGAGGAAGTAATCATTCATTAGCGGACTGATCTGGATCAACAGTGTGTGCTGCTGCAGTATTACTCACCTTGAATGGTTCACTGATTCCAATGATGCAGCGCAGGGTGCTGCTGTAGTAGCACAGCACACACTCTCCTCCCTGCACGGGGATTTCCTCCTTACTAACATACACCTACAGAAAGAGAGGCAGCTTTTTAGAACCTGTGGGAGGTTTTCTGATGTTGTTACTCAATGCAAGAGATGCTACCTGTGTGATTTCCTCATTGAAGGCAATCTCGTCGTCTTTGACCCACGTGTAGGTGATGTAGTCCATAATACTGGTGAATCCAACCTGTAGATCACTCAGACATTTCAGGCCATCATTCGGAAAGATCATAGTTAAACTGACAAAGATAAACAACTGCTGCTCAGCCAACCTTATAGAGTCCGATCCAGTCCCACGTACTGGAGGGGAAGGGCTGCAGAGGGCTGTAGCGAACCATGGCATCGATGTCTGCGCTCCAGTCGCCCTCAGGCTGCAGATCCACCAGAGGAGACTCATACATCTTCCTCAGCTGAAGAGACAAGTATCAGTTATGATAGTTCAGGGGTTGAGGAACAGGGTGACATCTCTAATAGTCAGTCAGGCATAGAAACCAAAGCCAAGTTGTGATGCTGTAGTGCTGCTTGAAAGCAGAGCCGACCACAGCTGAACAGCTCAGCTGTGTTAAGCCAACTGGCCACTAGAGGCCATCAGATGCTCCACTCCTGAGCCTTACAAAGTAAACTGATGTCACAGAGTAAATGATTGGTGTTGCCACCGGTCCTTGGATCATTTTAGGACAAAGAACAGAATCTCGAACTGAATCTTTGTGGCTTGGCACTTCGTTTCACTTCCTATTTTACTGACCACTGAGTGTTCTCGGCTGAATCAGAGCTGTGTTCAGTCACTGACGATGATGAACATGATGATAATGACCAATATTATTATAACCAAGAAAACAACAGCCAAAGACAGTAGAAAAATTGGACCAATGTTCTTATATGTTAGTTGATTTTCCTTGAAAATCCTTTAAAAGAAAAGGCTGGCATTATTTTGTTGCTGTGAACAAATTTCTGACTTTTTAAGCCTCCTGTGTTTCTCAGCTGAAGCCCAACGTCTTTTAAAAAGTTTATTTTTGGACAGCTGACCATCTATAGTTCAGGAGTCCTTTATTCGTTTGCCACCCGTTCTGTCTCCCAATGCTTCTTGTCTTCCTCTTTGACAGATTTTAAAAACAGCTAAGTAAGTCACTTAAAAATATTTTTAAGCAAATGTGACTCAGACAAGAAACAAGCATTTGGGATGTGGCCGGGATGTTGCCCAGTGGGTCGTACATTTTTAGAATATATTTTGGTCAACTAAAAGTGACACAGTGGTGCTTCCTTCTCTCTTCTGAGCACGGGCAGTGTTCCAGCTTCTCACCTCCAGGGTGAAGATGCCGATGACAGGCTTGTGGTCGCTGATGTTGTGCTCCATGTTGCTGGTGTACAACTCCTGCCTGAGCTTCAGAGGGTATTCCTCGTCCTCCTCCAGCTGCCTGGACTTCGTCGAGCTCACAGCATTTTCATCTGGCCCATCGGAGGTTGTAGCTTTGGGTCTGAGCCGCCACAGAATCCTGTCAGTCCAGGCAGGTTTACGCTTCTTTCCACTGGACGGGTAAAGAGCCAAGAAGGAAAGCACGGGTTTTAGTCAAGAGAAGGAATCAAGACCAGGTGACGGTACAGAAAGTGGGGAAAAACTGAAAAATTTATACTCAATATTATGTAAACTGCATAATGTCGAGAAAATAACTAAAATCTGCCGGACGCCGAGTTTGATGGCTTTAATGATGAAGCTAACAGTCAGATACTACCACAGCAAGCAACACTGAAATTTTCAGTTACATATTTTCAAAACCCTTCTTTGTTTTTCTTCCATTTTTTTATATAATTATATACAAAAGAGCAGCTTTCGTGAAAGAGGATGTTAAAGCTGTAGAGAAGACATTTTGTGTGCACGTTAGTCCATTTAATTACTTCTGTGACATTAAAGTTGGCAGGTAAATCTTTTTTTTTTTTCATCTTCAGTCACTGAAGCTTCTTGAGACAGTTTTCATCTTTGAATAAATGTGGAATGAAATTTCTTAAAATGCTACATATTTTAAAGCATTTACAGAAATTTCACGTTGTCATAATCACAGATGTGACATTTTGAATAATTGGTTTCATTTGTTCAGTAAAGGCTCTTCTAATGCGTTTATGGCTTCAGTCTGTACTTTCAAGCCTTCTTCAAACAACAACAAACAAAGGCACATAATGAACTAACCATAACACCCATTTCAGGCCATGCAGGTTAGCTGTGAAGTGGCAGCTGTTCTGGAACCCAAAGAGATCCATCTACAGCTGCAGCTTCAATGTGGGTTAATGGAGATCATTGATACTTTGCTATGTAAAGGTACCCAGCAGAGTGTTTTACTTTTATATAAAAATTTAACTCATTTATCACACTTTAATACTAAATGAAGGAAACAATATTTTAAACTGATTTTCCACCAACTGTTTTATTCCCTGACTTTTGCTATTCCATTGCTAAATATTAGCAATGGAATATTTCAAATCAGTGAAAGAAGATTTTGCAGGGTTCTCTTGTCAACATTAATATTATTTCCTGTAAGAACAGTCTTGTGAGCTCGGACACTACTCTGTAAAACAAACAGGATGTCAGTCTTTTCTTTTCTTTTGTGAGTTGTCTGCTTAAACTGCAGAGTGTTACAGATGAGGATAGTCTTCATTAAGCCTTTAAAAACATAGTTGAAAGCTACCAAATTAAAAACAAGAGAACAATACTGTTACTGGTCTGTTAAATTGTGTGTGCCACAAAAAAAGTGCAGCGAAGTGGATAAAAAAATTAAAAATAATAGGCAGCCTGATGTATTAGGGGGGAAAGAGGGGCAGGGGGTTTGGAAACAAATGTACTTTGTATTCTTACATAAAGACAAACCATGTCCTGTAGAGCCTGTGAAGTTGGAAGAGTCAGAGTCATGCACTGACAATAAATTGATTTCAAGGCATTATCATGATTAATTGGCATCATGTTGATTTCTTGTAAATCACCTGGAGACAGTTACCTGCTATCGTACGTATCTGAGTTTAGGTCAAACTTATATGTGGGTTGAAAGTCCAGAGGCCCCTCCTCAAACTCTTGAAGCATCAGTTCCTTCTTCTTCATCATGATCAGCTGCAAATAATAACACAGAGTCATGAACACTGACGAATAAAAAGTCATGCATCAAACATTGAAGGCTGAGATGCTGCTCTATTATTCATCTTGTAAATGGCTGGACGATTCCTTCAGTGTCAAACCCAAACCTGGTCTTTGCTCCACAGCAGGTTGTAGGATTGATTGTTGATACAGGTGTGGACAAAGGGAATGCTGTGGTCATGAATACGGAAGTTGAGATCTCCAAACCAAAATACCAGCCTGGACATAAATAATGAGATAAAGGTTCTCTAAAATATCTTTTTGGGTGAAGTGGAACTTGTAATCTGTTCAGCTCTTACCTGTGATCAGCAATTCTTGGAGCCTTTTTACATTCAAAAGTCTGCGTGTCCATGATGCGTTCAAACTCATCCACTCTCTCTGTGGCGTATTTCATATGAGCAGCCAAGTGGCAGTTGAGGAAACACAACGTGTGGCCATAGAAAGACAGATGGATGGACACACCTCCTTTGTTGCCCTGAGAAATATAAAACCAAAATAATTACAACTAAGACAGAAACACAAGATAAAAACGAAAAGTTGCAAGTGTAACATTTTTGTGGGAGATGTTATTTTGATCATCTTTTATTTGTCCGTGATAAAGTAACAAAAAGCCTTCTGATCTCAGCAGCCTGCTCATCATCTCTGCTAAAGACCAGCTACAACTGACATCAATTAAAATACAACACCCAGGCCTCTTTTCCTGCTGTGCCACGTAGAAAAAGGATATAACAAACGTAAATCTTTGATTAAAGTTTCAAATCTTGAATTGTGAGTAATGGAGTTTCAGGTTTTGACTTGGGAAAGAGGATGTGTGGAACAACAATGACAGTACTTCTGCTACGCAGCATTAACCTTTGTTGTTTTTCATTTTTAACCATTTTTTGATATTTTTTGATTGACTGTCAATGCCTACTTTGATATATTGGTGTATTTGTGTGTATGTGCATGTGTATCTCACCCAATAACCAAAAATGCCTGTCCGTGTGTATGTGGCCTGGATGTCGCTGATGAAGGGGACATGCTCCAGTTTGGAAAAGAAAAGCAGCAGTAGACCCTGCATTCTGATGGATGACACCTGAAAAATAAACAAACAAACAAACCGAACACAGTACAGATGGCAGACATCAGTCCAGAACTTCCCACTTACTGAAACCAAAAAGTTCAGTCTGTTCTCATTTCCCTGTAACAATAATGTCACTTCTAACACGTGTGAGGGTATAACTGTGTTTTTAGAAGATCTGCACCTTAATGTATTTCCGTGGTGCTAAGGTAGACATGAGGAGATGACTCCATGGATCATCGTTCAACATGTCAGACACAAATCTCAGTGGCCCGGAATACACTTCCTGCAGACTAACAGAGACATCAGACATCCGCTTTAAGTTTCCATCACTTTCCCTCCATATCCAGTTACATAAACAAGTTACTGACCCCCACCCGCACCTACCCAATGACGTAGAGATCTGGGCCCTTTGGGAAGTTGAGATGGAGAAGGGAGGTTACATCATCTGGAGGATCAGCTGTGGCAACATTCCATGTCACCATGTGCAGCCTGTGGGCACGGAGGACAGAAAAAACATTGTATACCTTCAGAATATGTACATACAGTATCAGTAATACATCAACAATATTCAGCATGTTTTAAATATAAAGTATTGCATACAGTAAGACTGAAAAACTTCATTGAGTGTGGCAAAAACCAAAGTTACAGTTGGTTAAAGGCTGTTACAGTGCGAGCATTGTGCTGCTACAATCACACATCATGAGACAAGTCTTCCTCGCGCCCAAACTCACTAATTAATTTTTCCTGCTCATTAAAACAGTCAAATGTGTGACAAGAACTCAGTGGAAGGTCTGCTGACTGATGGGTCTCAGCTACTGACATTCAAGAACTCACTGACCCCACAGGAGAAAAATCCATGAAAGAATGTTAAAATGAGTTAAAAGTTAAAAAAGGAAGAGAAGAACATCAACAGCCACCACCGGCAAACAGAGAAGACAAGCAGAAAGGTGACACTCGTTTTCCACCTGAAGCTGTGTCTTTTGGGTTTGTTGGCGCTCTTTCCACAGATGAGGAAAGCGTTGTCTAATGTTTTGACCACTTTCTCGTGCAACTCGTTTTTGGGATCCAAATCCTCCACGCAGGTCATCAGCTGATAGAGCCGATGGCGCAGGAGCAGTTTGCTGCCCGTTGACTGTGTGGCTTCGCTGGTGACACTGTTGCAGCGGACGCGCCCAGTGTTGCCTAAAAGCCGAGTAATTTCATCCATTTTGGCTCAAAGTGTGGGGTACAGCGAGGTCAGCTGTTTTCTTGTAAGGTCAAGGGTCGAAGCTTGTGAAATTGTTGGCAGTGTACCACCAGAAAAAAAACAAAAAAACAATCCAAAGTCTGATGATTTTAGGGATGGATGGATTGCATGAAGGGTCTCAAAGCGATCGTGTAAAGTTCTGGTGCCTTCTGCAAAATCAAACCAGAGTGAAAGAGAAAGTCCTGGTTCAAGGATGTGAGTGCTCCAGAGTTAGACTGAGCGATTAGGGAATTGTTCCATTTGTCTACAAATCTTCTTTGTGTTCTTAACAAAAAAAAAAACACGTCTAATCTTGCTGTAAAATGTTTCAACATTAGGCCAATTAAAAAAATTAAGAAACCAACCCACTCCCATGAACATACAAACTCCCTCTGTTTGCACACGGCGGCTCTTTCCTTAGGAAAGACGACAACAATTCTTTCCTTCAAATCCCCATTCTTGGGCAACCTAATCCACCTGCCACAGTGGCATTAGACTTGTAGTCTGGCAAACACTGCACTCCAATGAGAAGAACACACCACATGCATTTTGCAGCTGTAAATGTAAATATCAAAACACAAACATAAGAGAAAAGCAGTAAAGAATAATGCCGACTCTTTCATACGTGGACCACGTCAGCTCTGATGGCACAATCATAGAATCAATCCAATGAATCTCAGTTAAAGAAAATTCAGCCCTCCTCAAAAATCACTCTGACACACTATGTGCTCCACTCCACCGCCTCCCATTCATCCTGCAATCACTACACCACATTTTCCATTGCATAATTGGAGTTGAACGGCAAGGCAAGATATTGAGCATAAGATGAGTCTCTCTTCACCAACTCCACCTCCAATGTGGTTAAATTAGAAAAAAATCAAATTTGTCCAGGACCTTTTTCTTCAAGCATTACCCGGGGTTTTGACCCCTTTCAACTTTTCTCTTTCTCCATGTACCTTAGATGTGGATGAACGCTATCCTGTAACAGACACTTCAAATGAGTGACTAATTTAGCAAGACATAAAAGCACAGTAATGTGAAATATATCAGACCAAGGTCCATTCACAGGGATACTACCTTTTTAAGACTCTGGTAAAACTTGACATGCCAATATTGTATTTAGTAACACACGATCAAGCATTTTACTTGACAATTATGCTTCCTGTTTAATGTGAAAGGGGGCTTCTGGGCTTTTTAAGAAGCAGGTCCATGTATTAACTATATTGCATGCACACGTGTATTTATCAACATCCTGTTGGCAGAGACCAACCTGAAACGGTTTGTGTCGGGGTTTCCCTTTTCCACACCGGGCTCCAGCTGCTCCTCATTCTCCTCCATCATCTCTACACCTGCAAAACAAACCGGCTACAACTAAATCTGTCTACAGTCCCGAGTGAAAAACAACAAAAAGAGGAATAACAACAACAACAACTAACCGTGAGCTAACGTTACTGATAACCAAACTCTTTTTTTTTTTTTTTTTTTAGTTAAATGTTATCAAAGAGTTTGTATCACAACTTTCGTGGAGCTAGTTTCATGCAGTCAAGCTAAGCTAGCGCTAACTCCCGTTATCATCTTTTACTGTACATGTTAGTTAGCAGAAAAAAGGCTAATTACAGTGCGCAGGTGATAAACTGAACTCATTTTAATAAATTAAACACGTAGCAGCTGCGCTAACTGCTTGAATTAGTGCGGGATGTTTGTCGGAAATCACCCGATGCTGCTCGTTTGCTGCTTGTTTCCGTTGTTTATCTTTTCCCATTGCAGAAACGTCTCGCGCATGCGTGCAGCGGCGGCCGCCGACCCCCCGCCCCTCTACCGGAAGCCCTCCCTTCAAAATAAAAGGTGTGGAGCCTTTAGGCTTTTTATTGCCAAATAATATATTGAAGCTTCCGGAGTTTTTTGCAAAATGAAATAAAAACGCACAAACACACACCGACACAAGTCAAGGAACAAATATGTTGTGTTTAATAAGCTACACAGTCCTATAAGTCATTTTATTAAAATACAGTTTCTTTCATTCAACGCAGGACTCACAATGAGTTCAGGTTTTTTTTTTTCCTCACATATTATCGTCACAAATAATAAAAACCTCAACCCAGATTAATTAATTAAAACACAGGAGTTGGGAACATATAAAGCCAAAACAACCACCTGACCAACAGATGGTGCTGTCAGACCTGGATCATCAGATAACCGGAGATAAAATATCTCTGTTGAGGTATTTTAATGTAAATTCCCTCCTTTGTGGTTTTGTTTGTGTTTATAGATCTTTATCGTTTTTGCATCCAGTCACTGTGTCATGATGAATTTCCAGTTTTCAGCTGTATCTATATTTGGTGAGATAAGGGAGAAAATTTGTGAAAAGAGCCGAAGCCCTTTTTTTTAATATATATATATATATATATATATATATAAAAAAAACAACAACTTTGCATACATAGACAGAAAATTCGCTCAGGTAAATAAACAATAAATCACTGAAACATGGAATATACAAAATCAAGAAAAAACCCAAATAACTGCCATTTAAAAAAAATATATATATATATATTATAATATATCAGTAATCAGGAATGATGCTTCAGAGACAACACCCACCTGTTCCCCAGTGTTTCAACATTTAAGAGGACGAAATAGGCATAAGCAAGAACATTTAATCCTCAAAATGGAGCTTAATAAAAAAAGTTAAAAAAAAATAAAATAAAATAAAATATCCTGTAATTGTACTCAATTGTAGTTCATAAATGCACACACAAAAGCTTTACAAAAACAAGCTCTTATTTAGAGTGTGATATTCTTGATTATGCCTATCAAACTGACGTAGTGTCTGAGGCGAGCGGTCTGAGCTCGCTGGAGGAAGTTAGACTGTCCTGTTTCAGAGAGAGAAAAATAAAATTAAAATAAAAATTAATCCTGTTCAAAATGTCAAATGTAAAATTGCTGCAAAACTACTACACACACTTACTGTGTGCCATGAGGTCCAATCAATCAGCAGCCGACATGCCTTTAACCTCATCGTTATTCCTCATCTGTGACAAACAGACATGTTATTGAGAGGCCTGCTTGGTTTTATTCAGTACCACAGAATAAGAGCAAAACAAAACCATTTATAACAACAGCATTTCTTCATATAAGCTGCTTTATCTTGACTTTAACTACTCCAGCAGCTGGATCGAGGCCATAATGCGTCTTTAAGTTAATAAAGATTCACTTTAAACGGATCAAAATATAATCTAATTTGGTTGGTGGCATATTATTTTCAATTATGGATACTGTTTGAGTTATTTTTAGTTCTACAAATGTTTTATTTTCACTTTTTGCAATTTTAGAACTTTAGAGACACAAGAAATTGGACAGAGAGAAAGGTGATGACATGCAGAAGAGGCCCAGTTTATGCTTAGGAATCAAACTGCCGGTTTGTTTCCTTATGGATCTGTGATATAAAGGTTCGACTGTGACAAGACAAGCTTGTTCTGTTATTTTAATAAGCGCTGTTTAACTCTGTCCTACTTTTATTCTTATGAGGTTATAATGAGATTTTTTATTTTATTTTATTTTTTTAAATGGGAGGTGCGGTAGCTGTGTATACTGCGCTCAGTCACCTCATCCAGCTCCTTCTTCGTCTCCTCCTCCACACGTCGTATATCGTCCATCGACATATCAATCCATTCGTCGATCAAACAGAACAGCTGTCTGTGGAAGTGGGTGAACACACGCCTCTCCATCTGGATGGGGAGACAGATAAAAACAACAGAGGGGGGAGATGTACTGTAAATATAAAAAGGTCATTTGACGTATAAAGGAAGAAAACAGAAATTTTTCAATTATGCACCTTTTGAATGAAGTTTTCTATCTTGTTCTGCAACCCCCGCCACTTGAATTCAACAGTTACTAGTTTATAGGCACACATGTGCGGACAGTTGGGGTTGCTGGCGAGTTCTTCCTGCCAAAACACGCAGATGCACAGACAACATTAAAACTCCCACTTCAAGTCAACCACTTCAGTGAAAGAGAGGTGAGGCACGGTACCTTCCAGTTGGGTCCCAGGGGCCCCCTCCCTGTTTTTGTTGATTTATAGATTGCTGGATCCAGTTCTGGTTTGTAATCCTAAAGAGTGAATACAACCAGCACAATGATAAACAGTGATGCAACCTAATGAGCGGCAGGTTTATTATACAGATTATACTCATAACTCTAACCTGTCAAATCAAGTCTGTTTTCATTTAACCAGCAACAAATCAAAACAGAAGTTATAACAAGGTGCTTTTAAATTAGAGCAGGTCTAAACCTTTTCTCAGCCAAAGGAAATGGCTCATAAACTGGACTTTTTGATTCTAGCTGTTTATTATTTGTTATTATCATTCATGAGCTGCTGGACATCTAAAATTCCCCTGGGAATAAACAAAGTATGTATCTTTATTATCCGTCTGTCTGTCTCTGATAAATTTAGCTGCAGGTGTTGACAGAATCTATGCGAACACTTCCAAAACATATTCCTTCTCTTACCTTTTGACTTATGCTACTTTTGTCTGCAATGTCAATGTCAATGATTTCCGCTGATTCCCATGAGCTCTTGTCTAATCCGTGTATCTGTAGCGAGGCAAAAATCAACCTCAGTTTAACCAGATAATGCAGGAAAACTCTAAAAACCCAGACTGGTGATTTTAGTAAAAAAAAAAAAAGCAGCATGTTGATGTGCTTTGTTATTAATTCATAATGCTGAAACTTCCAGATGACGCGACTTACATTCTCCTGATCGCCCATATCAGGTTTGTGCCACGTCTCGATCTTAATTATGAAGTTATCTTTCATGTAGTTGCTCTGTGAGCATGAAAGAGACACGTGAGTCAGCCAACAATCACATCGTTCCACATGATTGATCGTAAACTTCAGCACATCTCCTCGTTCACTCCCCGGACTTTTTTAATAAAAATATAGAGGGCCGTATCGTTAGTAGATAGGAGACTTACTTTGAGGACTGGGTCAGAAGAAAAGGTGATGGAAGGAGGACGGATCGGAAAGAGAAGGACAAACAAGGTTTTAACTTTACACACTAACAGCCCTCTGTGTTCAAACTGTTGGCATTAAAATGGCCTGCAGTGTTAAGCTAATATCAGTCACAGTCGTGTTGTGTGTCTGTAAAGGGGGGGGGGGCTTACTGGTTCGACAGTAAGGATATGCGTTCCAGGCCTTTTCTTCAATATCCAGGGCGCCTTTTGGAGCGAGCACACGGATGAAACTTGGCACTTTACTGTAAACACACACAGATTAACAGTCTTATTCCTGTCAGAATTTAAGTTTGCTGAGTGCCAATTACAAAGAGATATAGATATATATATATATATATATATATATATATATATATATATATATATATAGATATAGATATAGATATATATATATATATATATATCTCTATCTATCTATCTATCTATCTATCAAGTCAACAAGGAACCAAAACATCCACGGTGGTAAAAACATCAGCTTTGTGACATAAATGTGATCCAAAGAACAATATAAGTTAGAGTCCTTCAGACAGCAGTGTTATTCTTTCGGGCTCGTCCTGTGTAGAGATGTCTAGGATTTCAGTACCAACCTCTGCAGGTGGTAGATCTTGTGGGTGTACTGTCCCTTTTCTCCGTCCTTCTCATAGGGCTCATTGGCCAGCACCTCCACGCCTTCTCCTCCACCCGTCTCATTCTTGCTGGCCTCTGCGACGGTGTACAGCTGACCCACTTGGTACTGGGGGGGGGAAGAGGCCAGGATGGTTATTAGAACTGAACTAATGTTGGATAAAAGGAAGTTGGAGGGAATTATTCAAGAGCTTTTTCACTGCAAACATTTTCACTTTTGGATCAAATTAAGCGTGCGAGGTCAAAGCTGTAAGGAAATTGAATCCAACCAGTCAGAGTCCTTCATTTTAGCCTCTTTTAGTTCATTGTTCTGGTTAATTGTCCCACCACATGCTCTCTAAGATAAAACCTCTGATGAAGCTTGCTCTGCTACCCCCAAGTGGACAAATGATGAGCAATGATTTACAAATTCCAAATGAAAATATGGCCAAAGGTCCTTTTATGCATTTTAAAACAGTGAAACAACAGATGTGTGTTTAGGGCACATGACCCCTGGTCTGATATCTCTTTCCAGATAAACTATTTCCTGCACGTCCTTCCCTTTCTCTGTCCCACTTCCTGTCTCTCCTCACCATCCTCTCATATAATAAAAGCACAAAATACACGCACGCCCCAAAAAAACAACGGCAACAACAAAAAAACAGAACAAACCAGCAAATTCTCCACGAGAGAGATGATTATTTTTTTCTAAAAACACTTCATTAGCTTTTGGCTCAGCTCTTAAAAAAAAAAAATAAAAAAAAAAATCAAATAGTGGAATTTGCATGATTGTTAGACTCCTATATAACTTTGTCAAAAGAAAACAAAACACTGCAGTGCAGGTGGAGGAGATCTGTCTGTCATGATCTCTGTAGTACTCAGGTACTCAGGCCATGAGTTAACGGTTCTCTTCGACCCAGACACAGACCTCAGCAATGACAAAGAAAAACCAGCAGAGTAAGCTTTTCTCCCCCACCCCCATCTCTTCCTCGTCTTCTTCTTCTTCCTCCTTTAGCCCCCAAAGTTCAAACTCCTCCTGAGTCATGAAAATGTTTTGTGACACTGGAAAGAATGACTCACATGATGGGTGCTTTCTGCCTGACAGGCACACTCCCACTTAACACACATAATAAGATCTTTAACTTGTCTCCTGTGGTGCTTTTTATAACTTTGGTGAGTTTGATTTAGGTGTTTTAGGCCCTTGACATTGAAATATGTTCTCCCGTTCGTGGTGTTAGCTGGTTGTCGTACGCATGTCAGTTCTATTCGAACATCATTACAGGCTGGTAACCTGTTTCGGTTGCTGCAGATGCTCGGCCTCGCCGCTCTGAGTAGGAAGTCAGGAATGCAACTTGTCGTGTTTACCAGCAGCTCAGAGAAAGGCAAGCTGAACTGAAACGATCAAGTTGAGGGGCGGGAAGACGACATTAGGACACAAACAGGCTGAACCTGAATGGAGGTGGTCCTGTCGTTGGCTAAAAAAAAGTGAACTTGCTTGATGACAACATCAAGTTATTCATAGACAGCGAGGTGTGGACCGCCATTCAAAGTTTCATTTATTCAGAATGAGAACATAAGTCACTGTCTTTTGTCCCCACGTGCAAAAACCTCACGTGTTTTCTTGTTGAAACTTGTTTGAAGCCACCAGAATCCAACACTTCTTCCATACTTCGCTGTCACTAAAACCTAATTAGATGTTCCACCCACAAATACAACATTAAAGTCCTATCATTCAAAAATACCTGGACTTTTAATGCAGATCCTTAACAACATTTATTTCAATACTCCTCTAATCTGTTTTCACTGAAATTAAAAAAAAACAACAAAAAAAACATTACAATACAAATCTCTCCTTAAAAAAAAAAAAAAATCAGCCATTCATCAGCATCATTAGAGCGCGATCCAAACATGCTGCATGCCGACTGGCTCACTGATGCTGATGTGATTTTTCTTATTAAATGCACAGACATAGAAATTTGATGAGTTCTGAATTGAATCACAGGGCATTTTTCAATCTGTGATATTGTCAAAATTCAGATTGTCCACAAATGATGCAGCTCAGATAAACGAGTTTAACAAATCAACGAAGTTTCAAATCTAATCAAATATTACACACAAATGGTCTGAACCTAAATTTACATATTTTATATTCTAACAAGTACAATTATTGACACAAAGCAAAATTTTGAAGCTGTGTGTGAAGAAACTTTCCTGCTTCCCTATTGACATGACCATAATGATATTATTCAACCAATCAACCAAGTTTGATCCTTTTCTCTGACGTCATGGTTTGGAAATTTGTCTAGCAATTCAATATTTAAATAATCCTGTAGCTGAAATGATGTGTCACTTCTTAGAAACAGGCACAATGAAAGTAAAAAGTAATGTCAGAGTTTACATTAAAACTGTAAGAGGCTCCATTCTCTTCAAAACAGAACAGACTCCTGCTTCATCCGGACTGACTCTAGCTCCAGCGGTTGTAATGGTCACACTTCAGTTACTCAACTAACGCACAAATCCGCAAAACGTTCAACAATGAAACGGATCAGAGAGGAAAAAGCTAACTGTTATTACGCGGCTTGGTGAAACGCTGGCTCCTGTTTTCAGTGAAGCAACGGAGGAACAAAGAGTTCAGTGTTTAGAGTTTAGAGCCATTGAGTAAGAAATTATTTCAAAATAATGAGCAGAAATCTAATGATGGAGGGTTGAACAGGGCAGCAGCTGTCGGCGGGGCAGATTAAATAAATTCTGCAGCTGATATGAAGCTGCAGCTGACTGTTTGAATGTCAAGGGCATCTGCAGGCGAAGTGACGCTGCAGCAGCAACAACACAGTAACACAACAAAGGTCTGGGGACATACTGTACTGAGCAGCAGCATGCGTGAGGTCCTATCTGCCCTGTTATGGCTATAATTGTCTCTGAAAGGCCGTCAGAACAGATGCAGCAGGTGAAATATGTGGATCAACAGCCTTCGAACGGCATTCCTGTGACGAAAACTAAAGAGCAGCTACTGGGAGAAAAAAACCGAAAAGGTTTTAATCAACCGGAAGCTGGTCCAGAAAATGAGAAATTCTCCAAAGAAAGCTTCACATTAAGGACGCTGTGTTTGCAGCCTCCAAGTGGCTGAACTAACAGATGAAGTAACGACAAAATGAACGTGAAATTGAGGGCCTTTCTATCTCAGGTGGGATTACTTCGTCAGTAATGTTGTTCCACACCAACGTCCACATGCATGTCTACACACTCCAGTGCAGCGGGAGGCAGTTGGAACCCAAAGAGCTTCATCTTCCTTGTTCCTGTAGCTCAACATTTTTGTCTATAATAGTTTTCTGCAGCTCAAACTTCTAGCAAGTCCTAAATTTCCCCATTAGACCAGAGAAGTCGCCTCGGCCATGCATTAATGGGACGATTCATCTTCTTCTTCTCCTTTCGGCTTTTCCCTTCAGGGGTCGCCACAGCGAATCAGTTGCCTCCATCTAAGCCTGTCTTCTGCATCCTCTTCTCTCACGCCAACCACCTTCATGTCCTCTTTCACTACATCTATAAACCTCCTCTTTGGTCTTCCTCTAGGCCTCCTGCCTGGCAGTTCAAAACTCAGCATCCTTCTACCAATATATTCACTATCTCTCCTCTGGACATGTCCGAACCATCTCAGTCTGGCCTCTCTGACTTTATCTCCAAAACCTCTAACATGTGCTGTCCCTCTGATGTACTCATTCCTGACCCTATCCAACCTGGTCACTCCCAAAGAGAACCTCAGCATCTTCAGCTCTGCCTCCTGTCTTTTCCTCAGTGACACTGTCTCTAGACCAAACAACATCGCTGGTCTCACAACAGTTTTGTACACCTTTCCTTTCATCTTAGCTGAAACTCTCCTATCACACATCACACCTGACACTTTTCTCCACCCGTTCCAGCCTGCCTGCACACGCTTCTTCACCTCTTTTCCACACTCTCCATTGCTCTGGACTGTTGACCCTAAGTACTTAAAATCTTGCACCTTCTTTATCTCTTCTCCCTGTAACCTCAAATGGGACGATTCATCACATTACAGAATTTAGGGTCAGGTGCTCCCTGATGCAGAAGCCCCCTTTGACATCATTTTTAAAAAAGGCAACATGTTCTGTTTCTAGTCTATAAATATTAGTGTCAGTTGTCATCAGCTGTAAGTGTTGAAACAAAAGTAGACAAATGAGTTCTTACCTCCTCCACAGAAACAGGCAGGACGATTCGGCTGCAACACAGAGGAGGAGACGGTTATCAGCAATAAACCAAATTGGACCTCTGGACTGTAACGATGCAGCTAATTCAACATTTCAGCCGTAAACCTGAAATCAATCGGCTTTTTCAATGACCACATCGATAAGCAGCCACGTGCAAAATTTGGACTCCATGATTTAATCGCACAACTGCTTCCAAATGTGGAATTTATAGGGACGAAAAATTGTGAAATACAGACCTAGTTTAGACAACTGACACCACATCAATGGTTAGCATAGCTTAGCATAATGAAAATAAAAAGGAGCTGGCTCACCTGTGAAGCTCAGTTCATTTTTGATTTCATTAGAATTACACAATGGTTAATTATTCCCAACAATCTCCGTGGATCGATCACGACGTTGGAGTGTGTCGGAGGTAAATTAAGAAACAGCAACTGAGCTGTTACTAGTTATTTAGCTGACAAGGTGATAATTTAAACATGGACAACGTTCAGCAAGAAGCCAGTTCAGCTGCTGATGCCTCTAAAGGATCTGCAGATACAAGATGTGTGTTGCTGCTCTCCTCTGACGGACCAACCTGTTCACATCATCATCAGTCCGGTTTTCAGAGAAGTGCAGCTGTACAGTTATATTTAGTGAACTGGGAAGTGGCTTTATTTCTCTGCAGTGTCAGTGAGAGAAGAGGAAGAATAAATAATAAAATCTACAATCAAGGCCGACCCTGTGAGTCTAGATGCTCTGATGGAAACGCTGCATGGGTGCATTCTTTGTGTGAGTTGATACAATAGCCAATTAATCTCCACCTGTTGCCAGTCCATCAGGGCCTGAATATTTCATTAGAACAGAACAGCGGAAGGCGAAACCCTCCGAGCATGAACTTTATGGCCCGTGTGGTGAGGAGGGCCGGTCTCCATGCACAGTTCACACAGCCTGACCATCAGACTCCATTTAATTCAGCATTACAGTCGGTGTTACTGAGGCGCAGGAATATCCTCAGCTTTGTGATTTAACACGGCTGAGCCTTTTCATGCACTTTGCACCACAGTCATATGACAGCCAGCAATGATTTGCACGGCCATAAAACCGTCTGGAGTCACAAGAAAAGATGATTATTTTATTTAAACAAACATCTTGAGGGACGTTTGAGTCTTTTTTTTTATTATTTTTTTGAGCAAATAAAGTTGACTCCCATTAAGTGCTCTGAATTGTCAAGCTGGAAAAAAAAACAAAAAACAAAACCTACATCCTACCTGAAGTTGTTTTCTTTATTAATTGATGGTTAAGTGTCTTATAAAGTCTTTTTTTTTTTTTTTAACACTAAAATCAATTAAAACGATGTCACTGGAAATTAAACTGTCAGTTGTCCGGCTGCACCCAAACTACTGAGTTTTGTCTGAAACCTGAAGGTTTAGGTGAAATTACGCCGCTTCTCTAAATAACAGGTATATTTTAAATAAGCCGAAGTGACGTTCACTATAACAGTATTTAAACTATACCTCGTTTTAAACTATAACACAGATGTAGTTTCGACGGAAGCTACATAAACGTTAAATTTCCAGAAACTCAATCGGAGTAACTAGGAAGCTGAGACAGACATGGAAGTTGGTTTCACCTGCTGTCGTTTCTAATGTGGTTAATAATTCGACAGAAAGCTGATAAAATCAACGACAGAGATGTGGAAGAGGAGTTTCTGTCTCCTGATAATAATAATAATAATAATAATTAAAAACAAGATACTCACAATTCCTTAATCAGCATGTTGACCGAGTCTGGGACCGAAAATTAAAAACTCCGACAAGAAAACGTGACTAAAAAATAAAAAAGAAAATGAGACTTTCTTTGGTTCATTCAGCAGCTTGACGCTCCAAACGGCCGACTTTCTTCCTTTCTTGAGGCCGGAAGAAGGGGGCGGGGCTCCGAAAGGGGGCGGGGACATTCACATTTTAGTCACAGGTAACTTGGTGTGACGTTCACGTGCAGCTGGAAAACAACCGCCAAACTTTACATGAGGGCTTTTATGGGCATAACAGCATTCCTTTATAATGATTACAATATAAATCAAACTGTGACCCTTTTTCCTCTTTTTTACCAGAATAAGTGTAAGACAAAATGAAAGCAGAGCAGCAAACTCCAAAAAAAAAAAAAAATGGATCAATGATCTTGAAAAAGAAAGAAGAGATGCATTTTCAAACAGGTGGTGCAGAGCCAGAAGTCAGTGAAGGCAGCATTAGTGACTTGGCTTTCATTTGGGTGAACATGGACAGAGGTCAGTGATTGAAGACCATCTGTAAGGGTCCAACAACTGTAGGCAGAGATTACCAAGACCTGAACCAAGACCTGGACCAAGACCTGGACCAAGAGCTGGGTGACATAAGGCTGGATGTTTTTGACGTCTTGCAGAGCAAATGATTTTAGTAATCTGCATGATTATGACATTCGAAGGACACCTGGGTTTTAGTCTTATCCCCGACTTGTGTCTGCTGTGCTGTAAAATATAAATAATTATGTCACCGGCAGACCGGAGCTGTATGACATCATGACCCCAACATGTCATTGTCCGATCTGTGGCCTTAAACATGGAGGTCGTGGTTGCACATGAGATCACTGTAACGGTGATTGCAGCTCATTTGGCACCAGGGAAAGGCTCCGTCTGTTGGGTGGAGCAGCCTGTTCAAATGTATGAGTGTGTTCACGCCTTAGTTTGGTCAGACCAGTAGAGGGAGAAACTGCCAACTGTGGCTCGACCTGTTTATTTGAGACGACTCAGCCGGTTTATTTCCACTCTGGATGATCCTCGGCAGTGCTGAGGAAAACCTAAATCCGCTCCACTTAAAGGGAAGACCAAATTCCTGTGGACTGTATGAAAGGTTTCATCTCCAGATAATGGTCGAAATATGTCATATAAATTCATCACAGACAGTGAAAAACCATGAAACCGTCATTAGAGTTGGATAAATCATAATCTCTGGCTGTTTAATATAAATAAAAATAGCATCGGTGAGTGAGTTGGCTCTTTCTCACAGATTTCCAGGCTCTAATTTTCGTTTATAGGAATTATCCGTCGATAAAAGTTAAGTCTGACAGTCAGAGTCAAACTAAAAATACTGTGGACATCAAACAATTCTGAACTTTTATGACAAAACTTGATCCTTGGCTCAGTCACTTATGTGAGGATATTCACGTTTATCATCATTCTTTTTACAATTATCAACTCCTTTTGAGTGCTTTTGATTGCGATATGCCTGAAAATCATATATTGTCCCACCCCGTATATTTCTATTCTGTTTGACTCCAGATAAAACGAGTCTCACTGAGAGTCTGACCCCTGCTGCTTTGAAAAAGTATTGTCCTCTCTCTACAAGAGGAAGTTGAAATAAGAGACACATCTATAGAAATTATTTTTTTTATTTTGCGTCATATATTGAGCTTTCTTTTTCTTTTCTTTCAGTTGAAACAACATGAGTGGAAATGGACGTCATTGAGACATGGCTATACTGTGGTACAGGATAAAAGAAAAACAAACAATACAAGACCATGAAAAATAAACATCCTCGTAAACATCAGAGGAAAAAAAAACAAACAAGCCATCGAGTAAAAGACACCTAAATTAAATTCAAACATGGTTGGCAGAAGATACAAAACAAACATGCCAGGAGGAGGAAAACAACAAGGCGTCAGCGTTTCAGCCAAAATCCACATTTCGTGTCATCAAACAGCCATAAAAAAAAAAAGAAAAATCACCCACAAGAACTTTTTAATAATAACACATTGATCAATCAACCAAGTTACTGAGATGCAGATGGGGAAGGTGATGGCGTTGATGGGGAGAGGAGGGGGGGTGATGGTGTTTAAGGTACGGCAGTGAAGGAAAGTGCTGATTGGCTTCCCGTTAAGAGGGAAATGAAGATTTCACCTGATAACCCGTCGCTCATTCACCTGAGCGTCATTTACAGAAGTCTGTAAATTCACTAATTTCACATTTAAGTCTCGTGGTGAGTTAAAGACGGGTTACCAGGCTAAGATAAAAAAAAGTCAACGTCCATCATCATCACCCACATTCATTGTTAAACACTGCGTCACATGTACCGAGAGAGAGTATGGAGGAAAATCAGCGCCATCATTACTGAGACGTGTAAATAAGATTTAGGGAGAACTTCTGCACATCTTGTTGCATCTCTTAAGTACAAAACACAACAACACAATTCACAGCATTTCTTGACTATTTCTTCCAACATTCTGCTCCAAAATCTACAACCACAAAGTAAAATTTTATATAAATGAAGTGAGGATTTCTTATTTTCAATTTCACTGTGACACATTTAACCCGACATGCATCTATTTAATTTCCATTTCTACATTTTTACTCCATACAATTCTCTCTGATTCTGCAGTCTGTTAAGGATGAATGTGCAGCTTTGACGCAAGTTCCTGAACTGAGAGACAAGACTCTGGCACACTGTCCGAGCACATAAAGGCATTATAATGAACATTTGAAGCAATAGTTTTTCTTCCTCTTGAGTATAAAAAAATAACAGCATTTTTCATTTCCCGTGCTCTGAATTAGAAATCTGCAGCTCTGAGTATACATTCTTTGCATCATGCACCGTTTGTAAGCAGCCATGCATCCCGCGCTCGGTACAGCGGAGGCCTGGGCCTTTCAGAAATACACGACTGAGCTCCATTTTAAAAGGTCTAAAGTGCATCACGTGCCATTCGTTTCTCACTTAAGTCACTCACTGGGCGCCTCTGGAGGTAAGCAGAGGCTCGTCTCTCAGCTCAGGATGTTTCTGTGGGCCGATGGGTGGATGAAAGCAATAGATAGATAAGACAGATAGATGTAGGGAGGGAGAGAGGGTGGGACTGGGTGTGCCACATCCTGTCTGAATCCACTCCTCCCATCATCTGTGCACATACAGAGGCACTCTAAGGGCCATGGCTGTCTTTGGAAATGCCTCTGAGAGTTTAAATATCTCCCTGTATCGCTCTCTCTGCTTCTGTTCTGGGCGTTTCACCCCAAGACAAAAACTCCTTTTTGCCTAAGAAGCTGGAGGATGTTGTCTTTAATCAATCTGCCTCCTTCAAGCTGACGTCCCTTTACTGTACGTCTGTAAAGAGGTGAGGTCAAGTTTCCCAGAGCTGCTGCTGCTGCGTTACGATGCAGAATCACCCATAAAACTGATTAAAAAGACTAAAAAGTGAGTCATTTGACTGGTTCTTTGGAAATCCACTGAAGACTACATTGATATGAAACTGCAGTAAAATTACTTTAAATCAAAATACATTTTTAAAGAACACACATTGCTGGAATTAATTACTGCAGCACCTTTTGTGGTTTAGCAATACAATTCATTAAATGTACACATTTGGCTGTTTGTGTGTCGGCGTGTGGCCCAGCACCAAGCAGAAGCATTTATTGCTACGACGAACCCAAACCCCAGCTTTCCTCTAAACCTTCTCCTCCAGGTCGGTTTCACAAAAATATTTCAGACTGGTCAAAAGTTTGAGTGCAGAAATGAGATTTTTCTTTTTATTGTCGCGCTCTTTGCTGAATTTCTTGAATAAAAATGTTGAAGTTTTCCTCAGTAAAAGGAGCAGAGCAGCTGGATGTGGATCTTCTGTTGGCCTTTTTTTTTTTTCCCATCTTACCCAGAATTCATCATGCCGCAGTCCGGCTTTAGCTAGTCAAGGACTAAACTGCTTTAATTGCTCCCAAATGAATCTCATCTTGGTTCATGTGACTCTCCAAGGTGACGACCGCCCCCACCCCAAACACCCAAACATCCCCAGAGGTTTTTAGAACTGGAGAAGCCTTTTTGGATGAACATCTGCCGGGAGCCTTCAGGTCGCACAATAAACTGCTGTAGATGTTGAACTTTCTGAGCCACAGTCTTTGTGAAACCGGCCTCATTTATCAGAGGGCTAAAAAAAAAGATTAAAACTGCACACGCTGTGTTCACATCGGAATAAATACATTTGAAAAACGGAAAACAAAAACAAAACAGTGACTTTTTCAAACATACATGATGAATTCAGAAAACCAGACTGTCATGGCGAGCTGAATGTCGTCCTGAAGCTGTAATAATGGACCGTCATCACAGCCATCATGCAGTGAAGTTCATCCATCGCTACATTCATGTAATGCACTTTTTTTTTTTTTTTAATGCTGATCTGTGCATCCATCCTGTGTTTATCTGCTACCAATATTGTCATCTGTGGATTCTCACTTGGTTAGCGCCCTCAAGCCCAACAGGAACAGGAAGCTGAGGCGTCACGGCCCGAAGATGCAGCTTCCTGTACTTTTTTTTTTTTTTTTTCTCTGAGTCCCAGACAACGTTAAAGTCCTCACAAATAAAACAGACCCCAAACACCGGCTGTGTGGCGTCTAAGAGAGAGGTTAGAGACAAAACCTGGACCGATCCCCAGAGGAAAGGTCGCCATGGTTACTCCATGGCTACAACGCACCGGTCACCGATGGGTGGCATCTTCTTCTTCTTCTGTGGTTTTTAAGTGAGGCTGGCAGAGGCTGAGCCATTCGACCGTCAGTGGCACACACGTGTCAGGATGTAATAAAAAACTATGAGAGTGAAGAAGAAATAAAAACATCCACTTCCTTTTTCACACTTAGTCTAATTTCTTCGCAAAAATGCAGTCAGAAGGAGCGGGGGAGGGAGGGGGGAGAGAGAGGAGGTGACCCCCCTCCCCTCCGCCCACATCATAATGGAGCGGGGGGGGGGGGGCTAATCAGGATGTGCTTCTCTCACAGTGCTCGCTGAACAGATGAGGGTGAGTGGAGCCGGGTGTACAAGTCCATGTTTGTCCCAACGGCAATATGGCAGTATGATGGAGGGTGTGTGTGCGTGTGTGTGTGTGTGTAATGGAAGGGATTTGTGAGATAGGACAATAAGAACATATTCAAATCTTACGCAGGCAGGTGACCTCCACCACTCCCTCCTTCCTCTCTTCTTCTTCTTCTTTCTTTTTGGTGTTGAACCCCCCCCCCCCCAGCTCTCTCTCTCTCTTGCTTTACCGCTCTAGACGAAGGCCTCGGTCTTGCTGCCGTTGTTGATCTTGGCGTAGATCTTGGGATCCTCGTCGTGCTCGTCCCTGAGGCGCTGGAAGCGACGGCTGTGGTGCAGCAGGTAGAGCGGCAGACAGAATCCCAGCATGCTCAGCACCAAGAGGCCCACGTTCACCTGAAAACAGACGGCACGACGTCAGCGACCTCAGCCTTTGACCCAAAACACCAAATGTTCATGAAGCTGATAGATAACCAAGCGTTTTTAGCTTCTTACCCATAAGGGGTCTCCGTGCAGCGGTCCCAACATGGCCATGAAAAGCGGCTGCTGCAGCAGAGCAAACAGCGCGCTGATCAGAGACTGCATCCCCGTCAGGCTGCCGAACTGGGAGGACGGGTACCTGCAGGGGACAAACAACACGGTCTCATAACTAAACTCAGGTCATAGTTTAGATTTTGAATGGACAAGTATATGAAGATGAACTTTAAACTGAATATAGTCGAATTAAACTTCCCCAGAAATGTAATATATGAAATATTAAGGATAAAAGGATAAAACTCTGTGAATGTAAATCTGCATCCTTTACGTTTTATTAACTATTTAACATTATTTATTTGTATGAAACAAATAAAGCTGCCTAATTAGCTCAACAAGTGACAATTATAGGATGATGCTCAACGTTAAAACCGTCGTCATTTCCATTATATGCAAAATATGGCCATGTTTGTTTACAATAGTTAGCAGTAGCCACAGTAAACTAATGTAAGACTTAAACAACAAACTCCCCTGAGAGTGTTGACAGTGATTAGTGCATGCATGATGTTTTGACCTGATTGTGTCTTCTACTTTGTAGAAAAACTGTTTGTTACAGCTGCAGTTTGACGTCTCTGGTTGTACCTCAGTATAATGTTGAACTACATCTTCTCAGTGTCCTAATTTATGATGTTATGGTCTCAAACAGTATCGTTTTTTTTATGCTGGCACACTCACACAGCAGCATAGAGGCCTCCGACTGCAGAGTGAATGAAGCCTCTGACGACGGTGTGGAGGACGAAGGACAGAATCTGATGAGGAGCAGAAAAGAGGAGATAAAACATGGATTTTCCATAAAGCACCAGGTCAGTCTGCAGCTGCACTGTCCTCATCTAGAAAATAGCTTTCATCTTTGATGGATGGCAATTCAGCGCAGTAAAAAAAACAACAAAAAAAAAAAACAAGCTGCTTTTTTTTTTTTGGCCTCAAGGTGGCACCAAAGAACTGAGAAACATCAGAAGCTGCATTGCCATGTGAAGATCTCCCAGTTTGAACATCATGTTCATCTCTCAGTCTCTGCAGTGTTAACGCTTTCTGAGAGGAAACTCAGGGCTATAGAAGCACGTGCTGGGAAATGTGAACCCCCCCCCCCCCCACCAAAAAAAAAAAAAAAAAGACTTTAAAGATGTGCAGTCGTTCTGTTTGTGTACCTGAAGGTGCAGGTTGGGGATGAGGCAGGTGATCCCAAAGCCAACCAGCAGCAGGTTGGTGAAAATGAAGGCGCGGGTGGCGTTGATGATCTTCTGGATCTGTTTGTTGGGGCGGCGGGGCTGACCCGGCTCCCTGATAGATCAAAGCAGAACAAAACAGACTCAGACTTTTTTTTTTTTTTTTTTTTTAGATCTGGTTTTTCTTCTACTTGTTCTGGGCTCTCATCCTCACCTCTTGGCGAACTTGTCGTTTTCGTCCTCGCATTCTTTGAGCCTCCAGTCCATGACGTAGCCGATCACGGGAGAGGTGACCAGACACAAGAGCTGGAGCACGCCGAAGATGGACGTGTAAACACTCACTGAGAGACAGACGACACAACAGATCGAGTCATTTTCATTTTTCCGACACCGAATCTTTTTGAGCATGAAATGAAAGGCGTTGAGCGTTTAGAGGGGAAATGCACACGCAAACACTGACAGGAAGTCTAAAGGCCCTTTGACCACAAATTTTACTCAAACATGCACTCACAAGGACAGAGAGAGCAGCTGAGGAGACAAGGTGAGGAGTGTAGGTGACTTTGGCCTGAGGTCTCTTACCCACTTGCATCCTCTCCACTGCAACAGCAGCAGGAAGCCAGCATGACACAAAAAGAGAGGAGAGAGAGCGAGAGACACAGAGAGACAGAGAGAGAGAGAGAGGAATGGAAAAGGAAAGATGAAGCTGAGTTAACCATCAGCCATTTTAGTTAAGCTGAGCAGAAAACAGCAGGGGGAGGAATGTTAGGTGTTAGTCAGAGAGCAGAAAGAAAAGCTGCAAATAGTCTGAAGAAGGCACGAAGACTCACTGCAGCAGTTAAATGTCCGAGGTCAAAGGTCAAATATAGTTTAAAGGCAGACGTTAAAGGTCCATACGGTCTAGACCTCCAATGCTCACAGCCTGTGTTCGGAAACTGAGCCTTAAAAGCGGCTGTCAGGACTTCTGGAACTTTGTGATGTCACAACAAAGCATTCATGGCCTCAGCCTTCCAGAACTGGCTTTCTCTGAGTGTTTAACTGAACTCCACTACCTTTTTCAAATCTAAAATACGGGACCTTTACAAGCTGAAGGCAGCTAAGTGGTCACCTGTGCTCAGGTCTCCTTCTGTCAGGGACTCCAAGATGGTGTTCATGGCTCCCATGTAGAAGATGAGGCGGAGCTGGGTCACACACATGGTGACGAGGCTCAGTAAGAAGATGGGACTGAAGATACTTTTGACGAAGGACTGAGCTGCGGAGGAAATGAGAGCGAAGATATCGTTAGAGTCGGGACCAGATCTGATCGGAGCGCAGAGAGACCAGACAGACATCAACAATATTACACACAACAGTAATTTAAAGAAGGTTTTTTTTTCCTGCAGAGCGCTGCATGAAATGTTGTGGTAGATGTGACCAAGGCCGATATTCAGCTCCAGCTTCCTGCTCATTACTTTCTCATCCAGCTACCTCATGTGCTCTGTGCAAACATCGGAGGGGGAAACTCCTGTTCCATATTTAGTTGTTATCTGGATTCAGGTTGCTTATTAATAGGTATTGTCGTGAGCTCACAGATATCAGCGGGCTCCCAGGAAAGATAAAATCTTTGCAAAAACAATACAGTTTGCAGAAATACTGGATTTAGATGTTGATTATTTCCAGGAATAGTTTTTTTTTAATTATTATTATTATTGTTGTGGAGCTGCAGGCATCTGTCAGATCAGGACGTTCACTCTGACACATTTCACCTGAACCAGAGCAAATGAAGGGAGGGATTCTCACATGTGTGCAGAAAAACATTGTGTTTATTTGTTCAGTAGAACATCTGACTGCTCTGCAGACAGCAGCTACAGTACAGACAAGTTCGAACACGACACTAATCCTACATTCTCTGTTTTCTTTTTGCATCAGACGCAAAACGACACACGTGCCCTCCTGTCACGTTACAGGGAAGGGATTGCCGTCTGATTCACCCCCCCCCCGGGGACCTCAGGTGCCACAGCATCACGTCTTAACCTGCATGAGAAGCTGGATTCGAAGGAAGGTGGATTCCCAGGAAAAGAGGTTGATCATTAATCAAAATTGCGAATATAAATGGAAAATGGACGCAGAAGGCCCATATGGCGACTTGCTGGACAAACCAATTAATGGGGGGGTGCACAGACGCAGCAGATGGGTTTATTACCCAACAACAGGTATCTTGGTGGGGGAGGGCGGGTGGTTTCGTGACAGCTTGTGTTTGTGGGGGATTTTCAGGTTTTAGAAAAACTTTGTGATTGTTTGAATCAGGTCAAAATATGAAAAAGAAATCACCCACAAACGATTTCTGCCTATCAAGTAAAGCCTCATAGAGGTAGCTGCTAACAGGCTAACAGGCTAACAAGAATAAATGCTCTTGTTTAGCCAGCAACATGCTAACATTTGCAGAAAAATATTAAAAGGCATGAGCGGAGAACCACCCTAACCCTAACCCTTTTTATTTGGCGTCATAATCCAAATGCAATTCAATCAAGGTGCTAGTAGCCATAAAATGATAAAACGCTGTCAGGTTTAGCTCTCGGCGTCACTGTTAGTGTTTGACGGTGATAAAAGGAATATAATATTAAGTTTTCGTATAATAAACGCAAACGTTTACCAGCTGACATTAAATGAGAGCAGGAGGAGGAGGGAGCAGGCTGCGGGTATAAAAGGGCCTCTTTAGAGCTCCTGACAGACGGAACATGTCCAGCTGTTAGGAAACCAACCATAAGCATCCTGACTTCACTGCAAACACACACACACACACACATGGAGAAACACACACACACTGGCTGATACATCAACCCACAACAACACTCCTCCAGAGCTCCACGCCGACATACCACACGCCTGCTGGGTGGATTTTCTAAGAACGGGGTCCGAACCGATTGCACGGTCCGTTTGGTACAAAGGAGGCCGACCCTCCATCCTCCCACCAGGAGGGTCTGGGGGGGGGTCGTCTGGAGGTGTAGGGGTAACAGGGGTTAGAGGATGTAGGGCAGAAAGAAAGGGGGTAATTTGGGGGCATGGTGGAGATGTGGGCGGTGTTTCTGTGGATGTAGGTCAGACCTTGAGGTTTCTTCCAAACACACAGTTAACATCAGTAGACCCTTTAAGGGGGCTGTTTGGGATGCTTCTGGTGATTTCCTGACAAAACTTCAGCCATCTTTGTTCTTATAAAACAAGGGGTAATTATACATCCTCATCCAAAGCTGCCTCTTCAGGGCAGATTGGAGTCTACAGTGAGCCGTACTCAGGACGAGGCGGCTGAGAGAAGCTGACTAACATCCAGCTTTAGATGAAGAAACGCTGCATTAGAGAAAATTTACCTTAAAACACCTCATAGTGTGTAAATTCTTCTTACTGGTACGTTGTGTTGACTTTCCATTGGAGTTTGTGTGTGGATTCAGTAGCTGAATCGAACCGAGGATAAAGTTTTGTTTGAGTTATTCTACCTTAAACCCCAGAGGATCATGGGAAGGACGCCCGTGTTGTCTGATAAGTTCATTTGCAGCACAACCTGACCGGCAGAACGGTTTTTGAGGTGCCTGGATGAATCTTTACTGGCTGAATCTTCTGAGCACAAAAGCTTCTTTTGTCGACTTATGTGTGTTTTTTAAAGCTCTTCCACAGCGACAGACTGTCAGCAGCATGTCGGCTCAGTTAGACTTACTCTCTTCCAGGCCCTTGCACTTCACCTCCAGGTCAGCGGTGGACAGGCACAGCTTGTTGGCGTCCTGCATGGCCAGGTCTTCGGCCGGCTGCTGCTGCTTGATGGAGTTGCCGACACTGAGGCGGCGACCCACCGTGGTCACCTGCCGGTAGAACTGCTTCCCGGTGATCTTGTGGTCAAAGCCCAGCCAGCTGAACTTGATTTTCACCCTGAGGAGAAAAGACATGAGGAAAGATCCAGGTGAATGAGAGCAAAGCCTTCAGATCATCTGGCTTTCTGGTCCTTCCTGTCCTACAGATTCGCTCGGCCTCTGCTGCATTAAACTGGGATTCACTGCACATGAGTGTGTGTGTGTGTGTGTGCATGTGTGTGCATGTGTGTGCGGTGATGACTGTGGAGAATGTGGCCCGTCTGGGCTCAGTCAAGAATCCACTTGCAGGAAGTATAATCTGAGGTTAGCTGACAACATTACACTGGAGGCTACAGAAACTTTTAAAGTTTATGCTTTTGTGTGTGTACACAAGGATGAGCGGCGTGTCTGTTCTTCTTACGTGAAATCCATGTCCTCGGGGCCGGGGAAGGGCTCCAGAGGCCAGTTGATGAAGCAGTTGAAGAAGACGAGGCAGGCGCAGCCGGCCCAGACCAGCAGGATGGTGATGAAGGCGGCACCCAGATCATAGATCACCTGCTCCGGCAGCCAAGCACAAAATATCATGATGAAGAATCAGGCACCGGAGCATAATGTTAGAGCATCAAGGAGGACGGATGAAGGATGGGTATGTGAACAGCTCCACCTCACCTTAATGCCCGGGAAGGTGACGGCAGAGGAGGCGTAGGATCCGATCATCAGGGCGATGAAGGTCGACCTCAGGTGTCCAAACATGTTGGGGAGCTGTGGAGACAGAAAGATGGATCTTCATCAGCCTAAACTAATCTTCCCCTCAAGTTAACGTTAAAGTCTCAGAAGAAAACATCACAATATATCTAAACAGTAAAACATGAGTGAAAAAAAGAATAAATAAAAATGTGTCATCATATAATCAGATATCACGTCGGAAAACATCTCCTTTTTCTGGAGGAGCTGTGGTCTGTGTCATTAGAGCAGATTCATTGTAAATGTTTCTTCATCTCAACCTCTTTATGGCACCTGGATATGATTTAAATCACAGGGAAACACTGTTAGAGAGAAGCTTAAAGGAGAAAAATCAATTATCCACTCTCCAGCGCAACATGCAGAAGCACAGACGGATTATGAGCTTCTCAAATCTCAATGTGGGAGACGAGAAAAAAGCTGCGTGGTGACGCGACGAGATGTTCATTTCTAATATTACTTTTTCTTCAGAAGGGAAGGAAAGAAAAACTCTTTTGTTTCTGAAAAACAACTCAGGGATTCATTCAGGGGCAGTAAAACATGTGCGTTAAATTCAGTGGACTCCTTTTTTCCTGACCGATAGCAGACTACAGATATTTCCCGTGTGACTAATTATTGAGTCGTTTTATATTTATACGCTCAGAATCACTCAGAACAGCAAATTGGACGCATTCACCCAAATGCATGTTCCATTATTGGCCACAGTGAGTCCGCTGCAGGGAGTTTCTCACACTGGGTTTGTTCCAGGATTTGAAGCAGTGCTGATTCAGAGCAGCCAGAGTTGTCTTGCGTAATAAAGATGAACTCGGGATGAGAGCACACGCTGTTCTTTACTAGGCTGCTTCAAACTGTAAAAAGCTCTTCTCCAGGAAGTCAAAAACCAAGTCCCTGCAAACAAAAACAACAACAACAACAACAAGAAACCCCCCCCCCCCCCAAAAAAAACCAACTGCAACAATGAGCTGCATGGAGCTTTGGGGTTTATCATGAATATGATTTTTATCTTGTGCAATCTGGAGGATCTGGTTTCAGTGTGCAGGAGAAAGCGGGTGAGTCAAGTCATTTCCACGAGGGGTTAAATTTAGACTGTAATATTATTTTGGGTGATTATTGGCACCTCATTTTCCTCCTCAGAGCCACTGGGGGGGGGGGGTTAGATGACCCCGCTCACCCCACACAGACTAATCACACCAAAGGCCGAACTCCCCAAATCTCACCTCCCCAAATCCAATTAAGTCCAAGTCCAAATTAACCAAGACTTGCTGGATTCATCCAGTCATCCGCAACAATCCAGTCCTGACGCGTTACAGTCGGACGTCTGATGGACAACTTTGGGGGGTCGGTGATCTTTGGCCCAGTTAGAGGGAGAGGAAGGGAAACACAAACAACCAACTCAGCTTGTGTCTAGTTCAGCCGAATGATGACTCAAGGTCGCCTCATGATATCTACGCCGAGTCAACAGGTTCAGATCTGTCACTTCCTCGTCCTTCAGTCTGCGACGGCGGCTCGTTGCTTTTTGTCCGTTCATTGTGAGATCTATTAATAACATAAATCTTTGAAGGATGTTGGCAAACTTTGAAGGGCAGTTTATAATTATAAAAGGGAGAAGAGGGCTTTTTGGAGTATCGTCCCTTTTCTTGGAGTGGTTTCTCTTTTTACGTGGACTTAGTCTGAAAAAACTTCCTATTTATCACTTAGTGTGTAATATTTATGATGAATGTGATGAATGTGCATTTTGCAGCAAGATGTAGAAAGAGCACATTTATCCTTTACACACAGTAAATAAAAGCTCAAATGAACAACACTACATTTATAATTCAAGATGATTCAGTGCATTAAAAAAAAGGGAAAAGACCGCTGCTGTGTTGAAAAGTTAATCCCAAACCTCTCTGTTTTGTTCGGCACCACTGCCAATCATTTCTCCGCGCTCACGCGTGAGTGGGAGAAAAAAACAAAACAAAATCCAAATCATGTGGGCTGTGTGAGCAGAATCCACTTCCTGTCCCTGCCATGCTGAAGCTCTTGCGTCACATTTGGGAAAGCGTGTGCTTTCTCTGGGTTAGTAGGTCTGTGTCACAGTCAGCTGATTCCCCCCAAAAAATAAATCACAACTGGTTTGTGCGGCTGATCGTGAAAGTACAAGTCGGGATTGATGAGTTCAGCGGAGTCGGGATGATGTGTGAGCAGGTGGAACTGGGAGGAGCGTCTGTCAGACCTGACGAACAGCAGATAACTGTGTTTTCGTCGCTGCAGTCAATAACACATCAGTCAAACGGACAGGTACTTTTGTGATTATTAAACGCTGGAAAGGACAAAGAACCCGCTGTGGCCTCGGGCGTTAACAGACAAAACTACACACAACAATCATTTTACTGCCGTGAAATGTGATTCAAACGTGTTTTCTACAGATGTCTTATACGTGGAAATAAAACTTTTTGATCAACAGATTTGTGACGGTCCTTCCTGAAGTTTGATCATCACCACTCGCTGACTAAAACTCCAAATCCCTGAGAGGTGTAAAAAACGTTCTCCTTCAGAAAGCAGCAGTTTGTTTTGGTGGGTTTCTCGTCATATCATTTTAGTAATGTCCGTGTTTTTCAGAACAGTTTAATGTGATTATATTTGTTTTGGACACTTAACCTCATTAAAGACAGGATTTACTAACTGATCAGTTACATCACAGACATCGCTTCATCTCCAGTTTGTTGGGTGGAGGAGGAGAGACAGAAATCTCTCCAAAGCTATAAAAGCCGCCATTTACTTTGTTATTGCCTCTTCCCTCAACGGCTCTTTTGTTAGCTTACGGTGTATCCATGCAGAGCAGTGAAGGTACACAAAGAGAAGACGGGCTCAGTGTTTGGACAGATCTATTTTTGCCCCGAGGCAGTCACCTGGAGATAAGAGATCAGGGTTCAGTTCATGGCTGATGGATGCAGGAGGTGGAGTGCGGGGGGGGGGGGGGTTGGTTTGTTGTTATCACAAAAAAGTCATCACAATATCTCCTGAGAAACAAAGATACTTAATGGGACCAGGCCGTACAGCAGGGGCCTGTTACTGTTTGAACAGTATCCAGGTGACGAAACATTTCACGCCAGCGTTATTTGTTAAATGTGAAGAAACTTTAAAACTCTAACAGAGGCCATCGTGTCTCAGAGCCAGGTGAAGTGTTTTTAAGAGGATTTTCACAAAGAGCAGCAGTTGAGTGAAGGAGGCTAAACCCACCTGAACTTAGACGCTAAGAATCTGCAAATACGATTGTGTCGCAACCTTTTTTGTCAACAAAACCAATTTAGCTCGACGTGCCGATCAGTAAATATCAGCATGTTGACACTAAACGGTTGGTAAACACCAAACTAATCATCTGCATGTTGCAGTTTTCATTGTGAGCTTAGCATAAACATTTAGCTGAAAGAGCCAACATTTGTCAATACTGTAAAATTGTTTTCAGCTAATTTATCTTCAGGTGTCCACACAGATCAGTTCAGTCGATGGAGATGAATGATTTTACACCATCTGACCCATTTCTTGAAAATGACTGTCAGCTTGTGGATATTTCTACAGTCTGGTGTAAAATCTGTCCCATCTCTCCTTCGTGACATCTTAAATGTAAGTGACGTTTAAATGTAAAGTAAAAAAATATAAAGATGTACAACAGAAGCTGGTTTTGTGAATGAATAAAGTGACAGCAAACCTTCTTATGGTCGCTTTGCACTTTCTTGCATGTTTTGTAAGCTGCCGGGGATGAGACTGTGTGCTGAGGTGTTAAAAATGAGAAAGGAAGAGGCCGCGCATGATGTGACAAAGAGAAGTCATGTGGGCGGTCAGGAGGAAACCGAACAGAGCTGCTCCAGAGAAATGAAATGAGGAAGGAGTGTTTGCTGCAGCAAGTGGAAACTCCAGCTGCCTGCTGCTGGCTCATGGAGAACCAGCTCTGACCGGTCCTGTCCTGACGCACAGGAAGGGACTCGATCCATCAGAGCGGCCAAGTGAGATTAGCCAACACTGGCTGACCAACACCAGGCTGCACGGCTCTGTTTACCTGACGTCACTCTTATTAAAAAGGGTCCACATTTTTAAGGATAAGCTTCATATATTCTGCTGGATTTTGACAGAAATAAACATCAAAAGTCTTCTCTGAGAGGGTTTTATGAGCCTTCTGTGTCCGGAGGGGATTTACAGACATAACCAGACTCACACCAACACACAAATCCACATCCACACCAGCCTGACATTAACAACTGCTACTTGTGTCTGACCAGCTCCAATCTCACATTACTGAGCGATTCATGACCTATGACATTCATTCTGTCGTATTTATTCCCCCTCTCAGTGGTCACATGCAGGAAATTCGGGAGATGCTGTCCTTCCTCCATCTCAGCCTGCCATTTATCTGTGCGTTAAAAATAGTCTGACCTTGCTGCCTTGTTGCTTTCATCCCCTCCACCATAACATTTCCAGCTAACAGTAAATTTCTCCGTCTTGTTTCCAGCTGCACCTCAATGTCAGAAGCTCATTCACATCACACACATCAGTTTGTGGGAAGTTGAACTCTGCTGAACCGGCGAGCAGGCGCACACAAACGCTACCAGATGGTCCAGTGACATAGAAAAAGGAGCTAAGGAAATAGACAGTACACAGAATGTAGATGGGGGCAGCAGGCAGAGACCGGAGCAGCACGTGCAGCTGACGAGGTGAAGAACAAGAGGAGGAGCTTCATGTGTAGCAGCGAGAGTGAATCTGAATGTATGTATCTGTGTGTCTGTGTGTGTGTGTGTGTGTGTGTGTGTGTGTCTGTGTGTGTGTGTGTGTGAGTCTTTTACTGTATTTTCTGTAACATGAATCTGTTTACATGCAAAGAATGAGAGGAATGAAGAGCAGGGGGGGAATGAACAGCCTCCTCCTCCTCCTCTTCCCTGCTTCCCCTCGTTGGAACAACGGGTGCTGAGTGAGCTTCCAGGATGTGAAGCAAAGAAAAGATAAAGAGCAGCAATAACAAAGAAAGGTGGTGCAAGGTCTGAATAACCAAAACACACTTAAACACACACCGGGTGTGAAAGTGGAGGAGGGTTCATCTTGACCTTAGTTTCAACATCATGCCTGAGATGATGCGTCAGAGACTCCCGCCCTGACAAATAAAGCTTACAGGTTTTTCAAATCATTGTTAGGAAAACAACAATGACCCCCCCCCCCGCCTGACCCCGAGCTGCAGGAACAGGATGAGTCTGACAGAAACATCTACACCACAACTGACGTTCTCACCCTCATTCACCACAACAGCAGCAGAAATGAAACAGGCCTACAGGGAGCTGTAACTGTGGGCCAGAGGCCAAAACAACACACAGTCAGACGCACAACTCTGCGCTGATGTACACTAAGAGTAACAGTACAGGACGCTCTGTTGAGGCAGCCGTGTGCAGGTCGAGCCTCGCAGAGCAGCTGAAACCGGAGAAGACAAAAACAAGCAGACCAAGAGTGAAAACTGGGAGGCTGTGGGAGGGTTTAGGGGGCGGGGGGGGGGTGTCAGTGTAGGTCCCAATGTGCTGCCTGAATAGGAAACTGAAAAGCACGGGTGTGGAAACGCACACACTCAGTTCCCCTGTCGCTGCTTCCTGTTGGCCTCCTCGGTGACAGTTTTTCTGTGTTTTTGCAGCAAAAGCACAGAAATGTCACACACACACACACACACACACACACAGTCCACCTCTGATGTCACAAAGGCGGCGGAGAAACTGGATCTGAACTCCCACAATGCACCCCCACCACACACATGCACACATGCACAGACCTCACGTGCATCCACTTCTTCCCTTTTTGGCCTGATTTTATATTCGGGTGTATGTTTTCTGATAAATTCATCCGGTATTATCTCGGTCCTGCACTGCAGTGTGTAACTTTATTCTCCTGTAAATAAGTGTGAGAAGGTTTTGTGCGCAACCCTGACTTCACCCTCCAGTAAACACACACTTATAGCACTTACACACATGAACACCTGCAATTACAACTACAACAACAACAACACACACAGCATCCTTGTGTGGATGAAATAGTCATGAACACAGGTCTTTTTTTGGCTCCCAGCCAGAGCAGCAGAGCAGACGTGAATAATAAATGACTAATATAGACTTCTCCTTTCTGAACCACTGTCTCTCTCTCTCTCTCTGTCTCTCTGTCTCACGTGGCGTCTTCCTTCTTGTGATGCGGCACTTTTCCTGATTGATGAGATCATCCTGACCACTGGCTTCCCTCGTCCATCGCTTCCTCCTGGCAGCCTCTCGTCAGCTTCATCTCTCCTCCTCCCCCTCCATCCGTCCTCGCTCCCTCTCTCTAATGCATCTGTCTCTCTGTCTGTCTGTCTCCGTCCCTCGTTTCCACCTCTCTGCACCGCCGCCTGATGCGGTCACACTTCACATGCTAATCCTCTCTGCTGCCTCCTTTAGCTCGCCCTCCATCCTCCCATCTCGAGCTGCTTTTTCCTCCTCCCCCCTCATATCACATCTGGATATTATGCTAAGCTAGTCAGCTGCTGAAAGTGACACAAAAAAAACTGTTTTTGCCTCTAAAGCTTCATTAATTTGTCGCAACAGATGCTGGAAACGCGAGCTGTAACTGAACAGTAGCAGAGAGAGGTAGCTGACTAGATCCCATATTTTAAAACAGTGGAAAGAAAATGTATTCCTAAATTTATATTTTAACATGTTTTATATTATTGTTGTTATTCATATTATGGTTTGTTTTGTTGTTGTTGTTGTTGTTGTTGCAGAGATGCAGCATCGTGTGACCTGCTAAACAAAACATCAACTACAAACATCTTAAAACCGACAATCTGAGTTTCGCAAACGTTCCCACTCACCGTCAGAGAGGTGAACGTCATGCACATGCCTCCAAATCCATTCAACGCCAGGGCGAAGAAGATCAGTATGGACAGATCTGCAGGGGGGAGAGCAGATTAGTGACGGACAGAGTGTCACTGATGCATCACCACACTGTAGCCGTCCATGTTATGATGCAGTTAAAGTGACGACACGTACTGTTGGGATCGCTGGCTCCGTAGGCGATGAGCAGGCAGGAGAAGGCAAAGCAGGCACTGGGAACACAAAGACACACAAAGAGGAAGGATGTAAACCAACCAAACACGCCGCCAAAGGTCCGACAAGCACGGCGTCAAACTTCCACTCACCTTCCCAGAAGTCTCAGCTTCCGCGGCCCATATTTGTCCATGACGATGCCCATGGGCAGGGTGATGGCCGACAGCAGGAAGGAGCCCACCGTGAAGGCCAAGTTCAGCATCTCGTCCTGGCTCTGGCAGATGAGCCAGCCGTTCATCTCCAGATGCTCCTCCTCCGGGCTCTGATCCTCCGGCGTGGACGTGTTGGTGAGGTTCAAGGTGGAGCTGTTGTCTGGATGGGGAAAATCAAATTAGTGTAAAGAGCGGGAAAGATGTAATTCTAATGATCTTTGAAGCCTGAGCTCCTTCATGGACCCCCTCCCTCTCCGAGATCCGAGTCGTTGATCGAAAGGCCACCAGGTTTATTAAAGGACGAGAAAAGAACAACGGTCCAAAGTAAACAGCTGCCAGAATTAGCCACCAGTGCCCCCCCCCCTCCCGGTGTGGAGGACGGAAACGCTGCGACAGCTTCGCTCCGTCGGCCTCCTGCTGAACCGCCAGTAAACAAACTCCAGAGTTCATGTGGAAACTATTTTTGTCTCTCTGCTCCAACTGGCTGCTGCATCCAGTGATACTCTGCAGGCATGGACAGACAGACAGACAGACAGACAGACAGACAGAGAGACAGAGAGATAGACAGGGAGACAGAGAGACAGGGAGACAGACAGAGAGATAGACAGAGAGATAGACAGGGAGACAGAGAGACAGACAGACAGACAGACAGAGAGACAGGGAGACAGACGGAGAGAGAGACAGGGAGACAGAGAGAGAGATAGACAGACAGACAGAGAGACAGGGAGACAGACGGAGAGATAGACAGGGAGACAGAGAGACAGACAGACAGACAGACAGAGAGACAGGGAGACAGATGGAGAGAGAGACAGACAGACAGAGAGATAGACAGAGAGATAGACAGGGAGACAGAGAGACAGACAGACAGACAGAGAGACAGGGAGACAGACGGAGAGAGAGACAGGGAGACAGAGAGAGAGATAGACAGGGAGACAGAGAGACAGACGGAGAGAGAGAGAGAGACAGACGGAGAGAGAGAGAGACAGACAGACAGACAGAGAGACAGGGAGACAGAGAGACAGAGGGAGATGGAGACAGGGAGACAGACAGAGAGAGAAACAGAGAGAGAGACAGGGAGACAGAGAGAGAGACAGACAGGGAGACAGACGGAGAGAGAGACAGGGAGACAGACAGACAGAGAGACAGACAGAGAGACAGACAGAAAGAGAGAGACGGGGAGACAGACGGAGAAACAGAGAGAGAGAGACAGACAGACAGAGAGAGAGACAGACAGAGAGACAGACAGAAACAAAGATAGACAGACAAAGAGACAGACAGACAGATAGACAGAGAGAGAGACGGGAAGACAGACGGAGAAACAGAGAGAGAGAGAGACAGACAGACAGAGAGAGAGACAGAAAGACAGACGGAGAGACAGACAAACGTGGGATGGACAGACAGAGAGACAGACAGACAGACAGACAGACACGTGTCTCCTGTCGGGGTAGTCGGTCATCAGTGTTTTCTTCATTGCAGTTAAAGTTTCTGCTGCATCTAATAAACAAAAGAAGAGAAAATCTGCTCTCTGTGTTGAGTGATGTTGATTTCTGCTCTCTTTGCTGAGCCAGCTTAAAGTGAAGGGGGGTGGGGGGGTCGACGCTGCCCCCCCCCCCCCACCTCCAGGCTTAGACTGCTTTAGAGGAACGACAGGAAGCTCTTGAGTAACATTAAATGCATCCCAGTGCAGGAAAACAGGCCCGAGCCCCGTGAAGATGGAAGTGGGCGATGGATGGAAGCTTTGATTCACCTGATGAACGGAGAGGCCTTTTCTCACTCTCATGATAGAAATCTCTCTGTCCAAACGTGGACGATGTGTTTGATGTTTATTGGAGCTTTAAGTGCTGACTGTGGGACAAACTGAAGGTAGCAGCATCTGTCCAAACTGCTGACTAACCAAACCTGAGTCAACACGAGTAAAGGCACGACTGCTCGCACACAAAGACACACTATACGGTATAAAGGCGTCCTGGTGAATCACTTCGGGTACACAAAGCACCTGCTGGCCTCCAGAAGGGAGTTCCCCTTTCATGTCAACACTGTAAAAACTTCTCTTTGTGTATGTTTCACCTGCCACTCCCTCCTCCTACACTTTCAGCTCACGCCTCCACCAGAAAATTCGCTGTAGTGATTAATACAACACAGTTTTTGCCGGCTCAGCATATCAACTTAATACACCAACTGAGGACATCCCGCAAAATACAAACCTCATATATTAAACAATCAGCAGGCTGCTCTTCGTGATCAGCGGCTCCTTATGGGAAGGAAACAAATCAGACACACAAATGTGTTTTCCAGCTACGTCCGCCTTCTCGACCTTCTGCCGTGCGTCTTGAGTGACGCACACACCGTTCATACTGACCACGAGCGAACTTCTCTACAGACTGCGCGACCTGAGCCTTCCCTTTAAACAACAACCGACAATCTCGGGCCAAGTCATGAGAGACAAAGCAGCTGACGCGTGTTTCTCCTGTGCGATGAATGAACACAAACGCACACAAAGTTCACACCGTCAGGGAAACCACAAGCTAAGTGTGGGAGAGCAGCTGCAGGGAGCTCATCACAACCAGAGAGGCAGCGTAGAAATGGAAACTGTGCTTTTAGCTTCAGGAGTCGAAGGAATCAGACGGGATCAATAATCCAGATTGTGATTTTATGTTTTGTGTTGCAGCACGACGTTTCTGTGGAAGCAGGAAAACGTCTGGTCCTCATCTACATCGACTCTCATTACAGCGTGTCACACATGCTCCTCTGTGAAATTCCTCAACACACTCTTGAGACAACAACAACACTCCCCGATCTGTCACGGGCCCAGCTGCCTTGTGGGTGACGTAGAATAAAGGAGGAGATAAAGAAGGATGATGTATCTGCTTCTTTTAATAAACAGTCCTCTTTTTATTAGTGGAGAACGACACTTTTCTCCATCATCCTGATTTACCACACTTACAGCTGCAGGAGGCTTTTTTCTGGTCAATCATTCACCGATTGTCTTCCCTTTTGTTGCACTGATGGCTCTCGTTAACGAACAATCACTCACGCTGTGTATTACCTGCATTGTTTTCTTTGTGTAAACAGACAGTGTTGAGTCTGCAGAAGGAGGAACTTACCAACTGTATTTAATTAGCTGTGACTGTTGCGGCCTCGTGTGAAGTTCGTACCGTATTTTACAGACTGAGGATGATGATGGATTAGATTAGATTATAGTGACCACTGACTGTTTATTATTTCTACACATAAATATACGACACACATTCCCTCATATCAAGAATGAGCTTTTATATCACCTAACTATAAGACATACATTTATAATGCTCAGTATAAATGTAATAATGCATCTCATATTGTGCCCACATGTTAACAATGTTAATCTAATTTGTATGTTAGTCTCATAAATCATATTAACCTAATTAAGTATGTTTGTGTTTATTTTCTTCTTTTTAAAATATCAACATATATTGATCAGATAAATATAAAACATGATTACTTATATACATGTTATGAAACAGCATATTACATCCATCTACAGGTGAGTTCTTCTGTAGATGGAAATTCAATCTATTCTAATTTTAAATGCTCTTCTATGAATCAGACGGAAAACAGCTGAATTTACTCCACAAAGTAAAAAATGTTAGCGATAGCTGTTTCACCCGAGGCCTTGCAGGAGGACGCTGCAGGTTGGCACATTTTTGCCCCAAGGTTACACAAACACACCGACTACACAGTGTGTAAATCAACACACACAAGCCGTGTGAGTCGCACCTCCTTGGCCTGATTATTGACGTCGAGTAAACACTGAAAAACTGCTGAATTATCCCTGGAGGTCAGACAGAGGGGACGGGCGTCAGTATCAGGAGACTAAAAGTTAATTTAATCAGATATTATAACGTCAGGAAGTCCTGGTTTAGATTAGACGTGATGGATCCACTGATGTTCTTCAAATAACAATTATCAGTTCAGGTGGACCTCTGCTGAGAAGGCGGCGCCCTCCGATTAGATCAGGTGATGGTCTGAATGATGCAGACAGTGATCAAAACATTAAAAAATGAACCCTGGGATGCTTTCAATGCTTCAGTGCTGCTCCTTTTAGTAGGAAACAGAACGACACGATCAAAGAGGCGAGGACAGAACAAACATCCATCTGCAAAGTGTAGAACACCCCCGATACAGGCAGCCACGACGAAGTGGAGCTGTTTTCAGGGTTTATATGACCTACATCTGCTGCTGTGACGAGGATCGGGCATTAACTCCTGACTCAGTGGCTCATCTGATGTTGATTCTCCCGGCTGAAGAAATATTCTGATAAAAAAAAAACTAATAATAACAAGACAACCCCGTTGGTTTTGTTGTGCAGGAACACTTCACAGCTGCATTTGAAGCCGGACACATCGACTCTTCCTCCGCAAGGAAATCCCAACTGTTGGATCGAAATCAATCCATTCTGCTCACTCATTTACATAAAGCTGCTCCCTTCAAAGGTCGCTGCCCTCGCCGAGGAAATAACAGCACAGCTAAAATCAATGAGAGCTCCACAATATGGAGAAGTTCAGGCTTTAAAGTAAAAACTCTGGGCATGTTCCTGCATTGTTGCCCCTTTAATACCCCTTCAGCTCTTACACTTAGTACCACCAGCAGCCAAAACGCCCAAATCCTCAGTCCAAGTCTGGCCCACATCAACAGAGTCCCAATTTCTGAGTCGGTCCAGATGTGGGAGTACAGTCATGATAATTGTGGGCCTTCACTGTGATTGTTTCTAATATCATCAGTAAAAGTATTTGTGATTAATCTTTAATTTTTACCCCACCCTCTCATATGTGGGACATGATGCTCCCTGTCCACGTGGACTCACCTGGTCTTTCGCACAGGTAGGAGTAGAACCCCTCAGACTTGAGCATGATGAGCAGCGATCCCCAGCCCAGCAGCACGGCAGAGAAGAGCAGGTTCTCGATGACCGCCGTCACCGCCATCCACCAGCGGCGGGAGAAGGCCGTGGCCAGCGTGGGAGCCATCTCGGCTGGGTCGGAGGTCAAAGTTCACTGGCCTGACTGAAACTGAAGGAGCCTGGAACACAGAGACAAGAAGAGATTGCTTTTATTTATTTTTGTTTGGAATTCTCTCCATATAAAGAATTTGATTTGGGGTTTTTTTTTTTTTCATTCTTATTTTACAGTCAACAATCCAGAACATCTACATTTCTTTGTTCTACCATGATGATGATGATGATGATGATGATGATGGTAGAGATTCAAAAACAGAGAACAGCTGAGGCCTTTGAGGTGCACACCCCCTTATCATAAATATTAAACAGCCCCACCTCCTGCCATCTCTGATTGGCTCTGGGGATTAACAGCCCGTCTCCTATTGGCTGTTAGTGACATAGCTCGTGCAGCAGCTACACGTGAGGCCGATGTAGCGTTCACACCCTGTGGGTGATGGGAGGGGGGCTGTTTAGTCTTTTATGCCAAAAAATACAGTTTGTTTTATTTTAAATCATTCACAATCATTCAAAAACATTATAGATCATTTAATGTTAGAGCTTAAATGTAAAAAACAAAACAAAACCCAAAACATTAAAAATGTCTTAATGTGGCGATATTTCGACAGGACACGACTACTTCCTCAATGTGTCCTTTGTTTGCGTAGAAACGTCGATTTAAATGTTTCTCTGTGAAAAGGAGTGTGTATCAGCAGCAAGAAGGACGTTTTTATTAAAAAAAAAACAAACAAACAAAACGAATAAACAAACATAAAACAGAAGTAAACTAACTAAAGTTTACAGAAACCTGATTGTCCCTGAACACACCGCGGGCTCCAGCCGCTTCGAACCAGCGCGGCGCGAGATTCTCGGAGTCTCTCGGGGCTCGCGCACAATAAAGTAACACGTCACTAATTAAGCTAATTACTGTCAATCAGACTAAAACGAGAAAACTAAATTAATTCACTAAACCCAATAAAATAAAATAAAAAATCTGAATTTTTAACTTAATGACATTCTTTCAAAATAAATGCCCCGTTTATAACAACCGAGGACATAAAGAGTATAAAGCATTTTATTTTGACACAAACATTCAGAGTTACATGACAAGAATCCAAAATAGAAATTAATTATGTGTGTTTTTCTTTTCTATCGGGGCAGGAAACATGAGGTGAAAACTTAACACACAACATTTGTGTTGTGTGTATTTTGTTTTGTTTTGTTTTGCTGTAGTTGTTGTTTTTTGTCAGATTATGAAGTTGATGCACTAAAAAAAAGGGCAGGAAGGGAAAACAGAGAAGAAGGTTGGTATGTAATACGACTGTAAAGAGCTGTATTGGAAAACGACCAAACGAGTGGAGTTTGAACGTCAGTATGTTTACAAGTTTCATGAAGTTTGACATGTAGGATGGCTTCGAATTGCTCCACGCAGTGATCTATTTTTAAGCACCACTCTTCGGCGGCTTTCATTCATAAAAGGCCAACTTTTTGTGTGTGTTTTTGGGATGAAGAAGATCTGTTTGGCCTGTAATTATTGTTTGTTTGCTACCTGCCTTTTTTTTTTTGGGCACGCAACAAGCAGTTTGGAAGAAACGCAAAAATGTCTGATGTTGCGGCGAGGGACGGTGAAAAGCCATCATCAGAAAGAATCCTTACGATGTCTTCTAAAGGTTTGGAATACCAAGTGACAATGTGCCAGGAAAAAAGGAGTACAAAGTGTAAACAAGCCAAAAGGTGTATGGAAAACATCCGCGCGTTAATGGCATCAAATGAAAATGCCGATTCAGCAAAGAATGAGCTTGCTGTGTTCATAAAATGTTACCAAGACGCAAATGTCATCCATGAATCTTTCATGAGCTTACCCTTACCTAAAGATGAAGTTACAAGACGAAGTAAAAATTGGAGGGACTGTTTACACTTTCTTGAAGAATACACCAGGGGGCAGCCAAAAGACTGCGTACACAGTTGTCAACATTTACCTTCAGATCAGGGATACCAAAGAGCCAAAAGTCTTCTAGCAGAGCACAAACACAAAATTGCATCTGCCTATATGGAAAAGATACTCAACTGGATGCCTGTTAAAGGTGAGGATATTAAAGGATTAACATCATTCGCCCTGTTTCTTCGAGGATGCTCAAATTTAACAGAGCAAATGATGCATATGAAGGAACTAGACTTACCATCCAACATGAGGAGCATCATCTTGAAACTTCCTTACAAATGAAGGGAAAAATGGAGAAATGTTGCTTGCGATCTGCAAGAGCAAAGGCATAAGACAGCAATGTTTACCGATCTTGTTGGCTTTATTGAAAGGCAAGTCAAAATTGCCTCAGATCCAGTTTTTGGCAACATTCAAGACCCACAACCCACCAACTCTAAGGCCTCCACTGCTGGTCACTTTAAGCAAAGGAGAAAAGGAAGCAGCTTTGCCACCAATGTCACTGCAGTAAAGGAAGGATTTATAACTCAACATACTAGGAAACAAGACCAAGTCCTCCTATATTCACAGCTGCCTGTTTTGTTCACAAAGTAATCATTCACTGGATCATTGTTCACAGTTTAAAGTGCAAGTACAGCGGGACAAGATTAATTTAAAGAAAAAGGTATTTGTTTTGGTTGCCTGAAAGTAGGCCACACAAGCAAAGACTGCAGGAGTCGTTTGGATTGCAATGTGTGTCACCAAAAGCACCCAGGTGTCCTTCACATAGAGCGGCAGGATAAAGGCACGTCCTCAGAACAAGCCAAACAGTCTGTGAGCCCTCCAAGTGTTTCAGCTGCCATGTCTCAGACCTGTGGTCATATCGGGGCCGGTCGTGAAGATGATTCCATCTTTTCTATTGCAGCGGTTAAAGTCAAGAGTCAGAGGAGTAAAAAAATTGTGCTGACATACGCGTTTTGGGGTCCAGGGAGTTCAGGAACATTCTGTACAGAAAACTTGGCAAGAAAGCTGAACTTGAGGGGTAAAAAAAAACAAGTATTCTGTTACGGAAAATGGGTCAAAAGAAGATTGTAAATGCTCATTTTCTGTCAGGTCTTGAAGTGTCTGGTATGGATATGAATGATTTCATTGAGTTACCTGATGTTTTAACTCAAAAGGACATGCCTGTCTCGACATTCAATATCCCACGACAAGAGGATGTCGATCATTGGTCTTATCTGAAGGATGTTAAACTCCATGACATTGATGAAGGCGTCGACCTGCTCATTGGAACTGATGCACCAAAGGTGATGGAGCCTTGGGAGCTGATAAACAGCCAGGATGAAGGACCCTATGCGGTCAGAACCAGGGTTGGTTGGGTGGAAGCAACAGGAATAAGAGTGACTGCTCTGCTGTAATAGTCAACCGAATCTCTGTTGAACACCTTCAAGAAATGCTGGTTAAACAGTTTAACCATGACTTTAATGAGAGATCATCAGAGAAGCAGTTGGAAATGTCCAGAGAGGATATTAAGTTCATGAATGTTGTGAGCAGCACCACGAAATTAAGTGGAGGCCATTATTGTATTGATTTACCTTTCAGAGAGGAAAATCCTATCCTGCCAAACAATCGCCATGTTGCAGAACAGCGCCTCCAGAGCTTGAAAAGAAAATTTGTTAAGAATGCCCCATTTAAGGAGGAATACATCAAATTTCTAAATAACATGGTGACTCAAAGATATGCTGAGATGGTGCCTCCTCACCAACTAAAGCAAAGTAATGGAAAAGTGTGGTATATCCCTCATCATGGGGTTTATCATCCCAGAAAAGGCGAGCTGAGAGTTGTTTTTGACTGTGGCGCAACGTATAAAGGGACGTCCCTGAACTGCCAGCTTTTGCAGGGCCCTGATCTGACCAACTCTCTCATTGGAGTCCTTGTTCGATTTAGACAAGAGCCTGTTGCAGTAATGGCTGATATCCAGGCCACGTACCGCCAAGTTCATATCTCTGATAAACATGTTGACTTTCTCTGCTTTCTCTGGTGGCTTGGTGGTGACACCGTACAGTCTCCACTGGAATATCGCATGAAAGTACATCTGTCTGGAGCTGTATCATCACCAAGCTGTGTAAATTATGCATTGAGGAGAACTGCAGATGACAATGCCCAACATTTCCCTCTTGAAGTGGTCAATACAGTCAAACGTAACTTTTATGTGGATGATTGCCTGAAATGAGTGGCTTCAGAAGAGGAGGCAATGCAAATGGTCAAGGATTTGACTGCGCTCTGTCACAAAGGAGGATTTACTCTTTCTAAGTGGATCAGCAACAGCTGCACAGTGCTGCTGTCAAATCGCTGAAGACTGCAGAGCAAAGGAAATGATGGAACTGGACTTGGATACGGACCAACTTCCAATGGAACGAGCATTACGACTACAGTAGTGTATTGAAACTGACAAATTCAAGTTCAGGACCTCAGCACAAGAACAGCCACGGACCAGAAGAGGCATTTTGTCAGCGGTCAGCTCACTTTATGACCCTTTGGGTTTTTTGGCCCCATTCAGTGTGCCAGCCAAACTGTTGCTGCAGGAGCTATGTAAGAGAAGCTTGGGGTGGGATGAAGCTATCCCCCATTCCTTCTCTAAGAAGTGGTCTGAGTGGCTAGAGGATCTCCAAAAGGTGGCTGAATTCAAAGTGGATCGCTGTATTAAATCCAGGCTTTGGAGACCCTCTTAAGTTGGATATGGAACAGTGTCTTATTTGAGACTGGAAAGGGCTGATAAAGTTCATTTTGCATTTGTTTTGGGAAAGGCCAGAGTTGCTCCACTTAAGCAGACAACAATTCCTCGGCTGGAACTCACAGCTGCAGTTCTTGCTGTTCGAGTTGATGAAATGCTTCAGAAGGAGTCGCAATTTAAGTTGGAGAAGTCAGTTTTCTGGACTGACAGCACAACAGTTCTTAAATATATCTGTAATGAAACCAGGCGATTCCACACATTTGTGGCGAACAGAGTCTCCATCATCAGAGAAGCATCAAGAGGAACGAGGGCAGAGGATTTCCTGAAGAGTGGCTGTAAATACATCTTCAAGGGGAGTCTGCTGTACAGACTGGACCCAGTGATGAGTGATGAAATCCTCAGAGTGGGTGGTCGGCTGAATAAAGCAGCACTGGCAGAAGAATTTAAACATCCAGTCATTTTGTCCAAAGATCTGCATGTATCCACACTAATTTTGCGTCATATTCACCATCAACTGGGACATGCAGGAAGAAATCACATGCTGTCCAGTTTACAGCAGAAGTACTGGATCATCACTGCAAATTCTGCTGCCAGGAAAGTGTGTTGTTTGTAGACGCAACAGAGGAAAGCTTGTTGAACGGATGATGGCAGATTTGCCTGAGGAGAGAGTGTTGCCCAATACAGCCCCTTTCACGGATGTTGGAGCTGACTATTTTGGACCCATCGATGTTAAAAGAAGCAGAAGTCGTCTTAAAAGACATGGAGTGCTTTTCACCTGTCTGACCAGTCGTGCTGTGCACTTGGAGGTGGCATATACGCTGGATACAGACTCCTGTATAAATGCAGTCCGGAGGTTCATCTGTAGACGAGGCCCAGTCTCAACTATTAGGTCTGATAACAGCACAAATTTTGTTGGAGCCAATCGGGAGCTGAGAGAAAGTCTGGCTGTCCTAAATCATGACAAAATTCCAAGAGCTGTGGTCCAGGATGGCATAAAATGGAACTTTAATACACCAGCAGCTTCCCATCAAGGTGGCAGTTGGGAGCGCCTGATTCGTTCAGTGAAAAGTGTTCTCACCTCAGTTCTCAAACAGCAAATTCTGGACGATGAAGGGCTCCAAACCATTTTCTGTGAGGCTGAGGCAATACTAAATGACAGACCCATCACGAAAGTCTCAGATGACCCGGATGACCTTGAAGCCCTCACACCAAACCACAATCTAATGTTAAAGGGCAAATCAATCATACCACCAGGACTGTTTGATCAGAGTGATCTATATGTCAGGAAAAGGTGGAAGTAAATACAGCACATGGCTGAAGTCTTTTGGAAGAGATGGATTTCTGAGTATCTACCTATGATGCAAGAGAGACAAAAATGGACAAGGCCGAGAAGAAGCCTCATTCCTGGAGACATTGTCATTGTTGCAGATGCTCCAAGAGGATCTTGGATGATGGGGAAAGTTTTGGATGTCAGACCAGATGCAAAGGGCCTGGTGCGCTCGGTGTGCCTTCAAACAAGGACCAGCATTCTGGAGAGGCCTGTGATGAAGCTCTGTTTAACAACATGGACTCACTCTCTCTCTTTGTCTCTCTCTTTTTTTTTTTTTGTAGGTTAATCATGAATGAAAAAGTTCACTTGAGTTAATGCATAACATAATATTCCTTGTCTCATAGGAAATAGCTCTTCACACGAGGAGCTATTTAGTTGTTGTTTTGCTAATAATTAATAGTGTTTGATTATTCTAAATTTTTGAGTTTATTATGATCAGATTTTGTTAGTATTTTGTTTGCTAATTATTTGTTTAGTTTAATTGTTTTTTTGTTTTGTATTTTATTTCGTTTTGGGCATACTGTGGACACCAAAGATTATATATGTGGGACAGCAGGTATGTGACCAGCATGCACCTGGGTGGGCACATGGTTTTTTTTAACCAGAGCGGGAGAAGCACGCTTTGTTTGCTTGCTTGCTTTTGGAAAAAATAAACATTTTGAAACGCAGAAACTATTGCGTGGATAACGAGCTTCTTTTTGCCTGAGACATGCCCATGGTGCAGCAGTGGTCCTTTGTTTTTGTTTTGACATAAGTTTGATTTGGATTTCTTTAGTGACAAACGGCCACTACAAAGGTTTTGAATCCGGGCATCATATTGTTTTTGTTGTTGTTTGTTTGTTTGTTTGTTTGTTTGTTTAGTAGCAGATCTTCACATCATCATCAGTGACAACAACAAAGAGTATATTGCAGTGAATGAAGTGCAGAGCTGGAACTGGTCTGAACTGGACTGAAATTATCCGCACAATACCCCCCACCCCCAATCTGTCCACCCCCCCCCCACCACCCCGGACAGTGAATTTCAGCAGAACAAAAAAAAAAAACACAAGGAATCCGGGTTCCGCTTTCAAAATAATGAACGTTGCTTTGTGAACACACACACACAGAAAAGACCACCACCACAACACTTCACACAGCCACAAAACGACACATAGAACAGACAATTAAAAAAAAAAAAAAAAGAACTTCCCGATGATCATCACAAGGTTCCCAATGCCCAGAAAACATTTGCGCCCCTTTTATTTTGAAACCAAACCGGAACTACAGCGATCGCACTGCAGCGAACTTGACGCTCTTCGGCGCGGCTGGCGCTCAGCTGTTCGGTATCAACAACAGTTCCCATGAAGCTGCCGAGACAAAGACAGCCAACTACAGAACTACAGGACGGGTGACAACACCACCGGAGTCCGGGAGTCCGGTCCTGCCCCCCCCTCCCTCCCTCCCTCCCCAGGAACGGTTCTCCGGGAATCCGGCGTGTTTTCATTCACAAATTAAATGAAGCCCAACTTTCCGCCATCACACCCCAGCAGAAATAACAACAACAACAACAACAAAAACACAAACAGCTGGTGTTTACATTTGAGCCAAGTCAGCACACAGCAAACGGTGTCACAGGTTCGAGCCCCCGTTATAATAAACTGTTATAATACATTTTAAGTTGGTGACTGTAAACGACAGACAGGAAAGCAGCAGCAGTGTGTGTGTTTGTGTTTGTGTTTGTGTGTGTGTGTGTGTGTGTGTGCTGTCTGTGACTCAGGATGTGCGGGATGTCTGGGGAACATCCTCCGGTGCGGCGGCAGCAGCCGGCCTTACCTGCGGGGCTGTGGATCCGCGGACAGCAAGAGCCGCTCCGTCCTCTGTCAGATCCGGATTCTGCAAGTCCCCAAACCAGACCAGATCAGACCAAACCAGCAGCAGCAGCCCTGTCAGGCTCTGGAAGAAGAAGCCTCTCTGATTTCTGGGGCTCTTTAATTCTCCCATCCTCTCTGCTGACGGACCTTTATAGCAGCGCAGAGCGGCGCACAAACAACCGAGCCTCCTCATTGGTCCGCGGTTGAGCTAGAGACCCGCCGCAGCCAATCAGAGAGCTCCGATATTACATCTGTGTTGCTTCTTAATTTTGTCGGGGGGAAAAAACAGGTCGGACACAGACTGAGCAGCTTTTATTCTGAAACAAAAAACAAACAGACAAACAGACAGACAAAAGAGAGGTGCAAATCAAAGATATTCTAACACTAAACTGGCCTGAAATGATGTTTATTCATATTTTTAAAGCTTGTGCTTCGCTCAGTTCAGATTTTCTGTGTGTATTTAAATTCCTGGAGGTTTAATGTAAACACACGTTCAGGTTCCAAACTCCCAGCAGCGTGTGAGGTGACTCACTGCTTACCTCCAACTTTATGCCCGGGTTGTGTTTCCTAGAAGTCAAGGAGGGAGGGGGGGGGGGGGGGGGGGGGGGGGGGGGTGTCAGACGGTCCAGAGGAAAGACCTGCTGGGAAAAAAAAAAAAAAAAAAAAAAAGCAGCTGGGGGAGACACTCTGATGGAGGGCGACACCTGCTGGTCGGTCTCCGGGTCCAGGACCAGGACCAGGACTCACAGGGGTGGAGTCCTCTGCAAAATTAAATGGGGGCATTCAAGTATCCCCCCTCCCCCCCCCCACAAGAGTCAGGAGGCCTCTGAGCCGGAGCCTCTTCCAGCTGATTCATTAATACACATTATTAAAAATGAGTAAAGATGACCTCATTATTCTGTTTTCTTCCTTTAGCACAACATATTTTTCTTATAGAACATTTCTTGTAGTTCTTTCTATAACAGAATTAAAAACCACGTCTGCCCGATATACTTCCACATCTGGGCAGATTACAGCTGTTATCCTCCCGTACATAGACTGACAGCTGCCTGCATCAGAACTGGTCCAGATGCGGAAGTTGCTCCTGATAATCGTTCTGGATTTGGACCATATAGATCCAGGGGAATTCTGGTCCAGAGGAAAACTCCTTGATGAACCTCCACTTGTTGGACTTGGTTAGTTGAGTCTGTCTATTTCTTGCTGTGTGGATGAGGAAGATTTGGCTCCTCGGGCCTTTTGTCTACGGACAGTTTCACTTCAGACAGATGAGGCGTTGCTGCTTTCTATTTTGATGTTAACGATGATAAGACGAGTCAGCATCCCTTTGTATTTCTGATGTGACTCTTAGAGCCCAAAGCTTTAAAACTACACGGTTATTATGAAGTCATGTTCTGAATACTTACCTCGTCGACTTGTAAACGTGTGGTCGAGCAGGGAGGAATAAAAACCCAACAGCCGCTCATCAGTTTCAAATTTTCATCTTTATTTTTTCAAATCTTTAGTATCTTTTTTTTTTTAGTGTGTTGGCTTAATTATATTGTTTTTGTGCACACAGTGAGTCAGGACTGATACCAAGAGTGCATCTGGAAATCAACAGACAACAGACTTTGGGTTTGGTTTGAATAAAGCTTATACAGAGAGAGAGAGCGTAAACCTTTAGGTGCTGATGGGAAACTTGTAGAAACAACCAGACAACTCGACTCTGTCCAGGAGGTATTTGTTCTTCTTCTTTCTTTTTTTAATTATTATTATTATTTTATTTATTTTCACACAAATCTGTTGTATTGCTATCAGACAAGGCACGTGAACATGTTAACAAACAACACTAAAATCTTCTTCCCAAAAAAAATGTTTCACATCTCCAAACCTCACTTGGCTTGAATCTCTCATTTATGTCGACACAAAACACAAACTGTACAAAGACATCTCCCTCCTGAAAAAAAAAACCAAACAAAACAAAATCCCCAGAACATTTATAATAATATCATAGAAATCATACACAGAATCAGTATAAATCAACGGGGTCTTTGGCTAGTATAGTGTAAGTGCAGTAAGCACAGTCCTGCCTCGGCATATTGCACCCGCCTCGCCACCCAAAGAAATATATATATATATATATATATAGAGAGAGAGAGAGAGAGAGAGAGAGATCTCAGAAACATTTTGGAGTTCCTCTCAAAAGTTTTCAAGAACTCAACTTTGTTGCCGTCGTCTTTGGTCTCACTTGGCTTGAGGAAGAGTTGGGGGTCAAAGGTCAGAGATAGGATGAGACGGACAGGAGGCTTTTAACTTGAATCGGATGATGGATAAATATTTTTTGCTGTTGTGCTTTAAATGTGACAGTTTAGATGTTATTTAGATTTCTTTTTCTGTATAGTTGTGAGTATGCAATGACATTTTTTTGGCTTTTAAAAGAATAGTTTGACATTTTAGGAGAGGTTCCTCTGCACCTTTTGGCCGAGCTGGTTAGCTAGCGTTAGCATTAAGACTAGAAACAGGAAACAGCTTAATCAAAAAGTAATAAAAACTGTTTACCAGCTCCTCCAAAGGCTACAATTTAATATATTCTTTATCAAACATTACAGTTTTATTTGCTAATTGTGTAGAAAAATCTAATTTGTGACTTTTCTTTTGGACAGAACTGAGCTAGCAGTTTTCCTCAATGCTAATTTCTGATTGTTAGCTTCACATTTAGCGCGCAGACACTTCTCATTTAGGGATCAGCAAGAAAGTCAGAAGATGAATTCAGATGAATGTAAAACTAGTCATTTTACAAAAGTTCACATTTATCTCAGCGAACAGCAAACAGTTGCTGCGTTCGGACGTTACAAGCAGATTTAATATGGCATCAAATTGTGAGTTTAATCTCACATTATAGTTCAATTCTGTCTGATGTTGTAAAAATGGTGAGTGCTTTTCCATAATAACTAGAAATAATGGCTCCTGTAAAACAGAAAGCAGGCAGGTGGAGATGAGAGGAAACGGAGAGGCTGACAGGTGAAAAGATGGCGGGGCTTCCGAACGAGTCGGAGCACGTTGTGATGTCGTTGGGGACTGACGGGTTTCTATTTACACTGGACTCGACTCATTCGTGTGAGTGTCATGGCTTCCAGACGTCAATATGCAGGTCAGAGAGGACTGAATTAGTCCGGGGGGGGGGGGGGGGGGGGAGGCACGACGACGGCTTCCTTCTTCCATCTTTCTTCTCGCCTTTCTCTTGCCCTTTTCCTCGCACGCTCGCTTCACTTACTTTGTTCATTTTTATTTTTTTTTAACTTGGATTATTTTGCGTGACGGCCAACTTTCTTCTTCTAACCCAACTACTGTACAAATACAGGCTTTAAATTAAATCCAGTAGTATTTATTTTTCGATTTAGAGAGCCAGTCTTAACACTTTTCAATCAAAGCGTCACCCTTTGATTGAAAAGTTATTCTTCCCCGTCCCCGACCCTTTCTACGGTTTTCCTACATGCTGTCAGCCCTGATCTAAACATCTTCGTGCTTCCATAACAAGCCATTCGCCCCAGTTAGAAAAAAAAAAAAAAAAAAAAAAAAAAAAAGGTCAGCAAGACAATCAAGTCTTTTAGTCAGACAGAAAAAGTAAACACGGGGGAAAAAAGGAGGCAACAACCAACTCGGACAATCTTCTCCTCATAGTCGCCTCTGATTCTGTTGCATCTCTTATAATTTTGTTGGTCATGTTCCAAAATAAAGCACAATAAACGCACAAGGTGCAAGAAAAATGCACCGTAATATTTGTTATTCCTTGGCCTCGTATATAAAATCAGTCTCTTCAAACAGCAACAGTATTAATCCCAAAAATATAATATATAAACATAAATATATCAATTAGTTTTGCTGGATTTTTTTTTTTTTATGTTTTTTTTTATTTTATTGGAAGCAAACGCCACCTATGGAGTGACAGCTGGCATCTGATTGGCTTAGGCAGAGCGGGGTCTGCAGTCGTGTGATTGGAGGATGGGAGAGATCAGGAGTACTTCCTGGTGTGTGTGTGTGTGTGTGTGTGTGTGTGTTGTTTGTTTATGTGTGTGTGTCTGTGCGAGTGTGTATGTGGTCAGAGTGGCCATCATCTCGAGTTCAGTCTGGGAGCCGTCTGGAAGAAATCCAGAGGAGAGAAAGGTCAGAGGTCAACAGAGCGACATTTCATCTTCAGATGGAAGTCACAATGACGACAACAGTTTGTGTAACTCCGCACAACTGATGTCTCTACTTGTAGTTCTTTTATTTGATTGAAATATTAAGCAGAAAACTCCAACATGTAGCTTAATGAATTTTATTTAGTTATTTTTAATCAGGAAACGAAGCCGCTCTGGTCTGGGAGGGTTTCAAAGAGCTTCACTCCAAAAAGCAAAATATAAACTAATAAAAGCTGCATTAACTGACTTTTTCTGGTCACTTGAATGCAGCCTCTTTAATTACTTTCCTGCTTTGAGCTGTCGGACATCAGTGCAACGTTTGATTTCTGCTCTGTTTTTTCACTGGTTCATCAGACGGTGATGTCAAATGTTTCTGTCATAAGTTTCAGCAGCTCACTAATTTTACCAAATCTGATGTTTTATCTGAGCTTTAACTTGGTGACGAATATTTAATGTTTATAGGAAAAATCTTAACGATGTCTTCAGGCCTTTTAACGGACCATCCACAAGTTCATGTGACCAAGCAGCTTTAAAAGTTTTAAATACTAAATACGGTGCGATCAAGGAGATTATTTATGTGACGGTGAAGTCCACTCACCACAGACAGGTGTCCATTCTTAGCCTTGGCCACCAGCAGTTCTGATCCGGGTGTGAAGTCTATGATTCCCTCTTTCCCCTGAGCCACTGTAAACTTTATGCTGTGGAGACAGCGGAGGAACCGTCAGAGTCCTGCTGCTGCTTTTAGGCGACAACACAGACGTGCAGATGTTTGCGTTGTGCCGCTCACCTGCCCTGGTTGATGTTGATGCTGTTGATTTTGTCGGCACAGATTGCGATCTTGGTTAAGGTCTCGATCACGTGGTCGCTCTGCAGAACTACATCTCCCTGATGGGAAACAGACGCACAGATGGTGAAAACTCAAACACGTTCTCGCCAAATTCACGGCCGGCGAGTCTGGGAGGCCTCACCTTCTGTTTGTTGTCGTCATTGGGCACGTGCAGAACGAACACGCCGTCGCTCAGAGAGCTGACTGAGATCCCTGCAGGGGAAAGACAGTTTGAGCTTCAACACAACTCATGCCAAAATATATTCACATACCCTGCACAAATGATGACCTCTGACCTTTCAGGGCTCCATAGTCGATGCGCTGCTTCAGTTTGGCCTCCTCCACAATAACGGCGCTGTTCCCGGTGAGAAGCAGCTGGCGCTGCCGAGCTTTGTAGCCCTTCCTGTCGTACTTGGTGACTGGCACTGCGTACTAAGAACAGGAGGAGGAGCTTTTAATTGTCTTCACTCCAAAGCTAAAAAAAAAGATAAACCCACTCTTTGGACTATCCAGAGGGCCGTCTGTTGTTTCCGGAATATTTGGAATAACTCCACAAGACATTCGTGTCAGTCGCTGAGCTGAAATGATGAGAGCTTCTCATCTCTTATAGTTTGACAGCTTATTCTGCTTACGTTCCTGAAACGGCACGTCGCTCTGCTTCTCACAGTCGCCTGAATCAAAACATTAATGCTCCCTCAGAGATTTCTGGATCTGAACCATCTACTTGAGCTCATTCATTCACTCACCTTCATCTTCTCGCTGCCCAGAGTCTGCAGCACCTTGGGGTTGATGTCGTCGCCGTCTGAAAAGAGGAAATGCGCCGTTTAAACCCTTTTCAGAAGCTGCGACGTCTCCATTTGGGCCCAAAAAAAAGGTGGGATCTTACTGAGTCTCGTGCTGACAAACAGCTTGGGCACGCTCTGAGGGTAGTTGTCCTTCTTGTCCTTGAAGATCTCACTGGCGATCATCTTCTGCTCCATCTATTCACACAGACATGAAGCCAGTGAGGCGGACGAAGGAAGCAGCAGGAAGTGGCTTCATGAGAGAGAGCGTTACGTTTATTCACCTGGTGTTTCCACTCGGGACTGATCTTCTTGCAGTAGCTCCACACCATGTTCTGCATGCACAGCTTACGCAAATGCTCCGAAGCCTGGAGACACAACAGACGTTTCACTGTAGCTCAATTTTCAATTCGTTAGATTCTTTTTGCCATAAAAAGCTTCATAGTAAACAAAATTAAATCCTAAAGTCAGTTTGTAGTTTATCTGTTGTTTGTCTCCACCTCAGTGAGAGCAGCCGGAGGTTTCTGCCAGCTCTTGTCCAGGACGTTCTTGGGCAGGTTCCTGTGCAGGTTCATGAGGAAGGAGTAGCGAACATAATCCAGGAAGTACTCGTTCTCCGGGCAGCGCTCGTTGTGGCGGTAGATGAAGCCCTTGATGAATCTGAGGGTGAGATGAAGTCATCTTATTTATTCCAATAGTGAGACTCAGATGACAGAAACAAACCGATGGAGGCGTTTCACTTTCAGCGTCAGATCAGTGCCATTTTGCCGTACCTGCGTATAGTATCAGCAGCCTGACGCCGGCGCTGGGCCCTCCTCCTGGCCAGGATCCCCCTCCACCAGGCCTGGATGGCGATGGCTGCACGGTACGATATTATACAATAAAACTCACAAACAAATACTACAAATACCTGGAGTCTCTGCAGACGTCCTGCAGTTATTTGACGGGAGGTTTGGTGGAAAAGAAGCCAGTAACAGTCAAACAAAGCTTGTTAAAACATGTTTAAGACACTTTTAAAAGACGTCCGGTAAAATAATCCAAGATTAGTTTAAAAGTGGGATTCATTTAGAATATTTTCAGCTCGTTATCTTATAACGTATTCCTACAGGAGAAGAAAGACCTGAAAATACTTGGACTGTTTTGATGAACACCTTTAAAGTGTTTTCCAAATCTTCTGCAGGTAATGAATACACTGAGTGTGCTGGACCCCCCCACCACCCCGTCAAACAGTTTGGATACATTCTGACGGTCCCAGTGAAGAGGACACGGATCTCACCGGAAGTTCTGAGTTTCTGGTACTTGGACTTCTGGCTGTAGCCTCTCCATCCCGCCTGCAGTTTTGTGGCTGTGGGGCGAGAAAAGAAAAGAGCCGTTTGAAATCTGCGACACGACGGCCGTGAAAAACAAAAGAGTCCACAAATCAGACTGTCCACATCACGACGGGTCTTACCAAGACTGTGCTTCCTGGTCTCCAGTGCGTCCTCAGTGGCAAACAGCGTCTTTGGGAAACGGATGAAGATTTTGGATCTATACGAAAAAACAAAAACAACCGTCTTATATCAAGTAAAAAGCAGAAACGATGTATCGGTGTGTGCGTGTGAGTCTTTCCGACCTGCCCAGCTTGTATTCCTCCGGTTTGTATCCGAGGTGTTTGACCAGCACCGCCACGCCGTCGGACAGTTTCCCCTGCCAGTTCGGCCACGTGTCCGGACACAGAGACTTATACCTGAACACACACAAACCTGGGTTAGTCGAAAGAGTTTAAAGGGAAAGTTCATCTCAGCTGATTAGTTTTTTGGTTTTGTTTTTTTAAAGCAAAATCCTGCAAAGCTGGATCCACAAAACATTTAAACACCATTAAGAACAGATGCTGATGCTGATGTGTGTTAAAAAAACACAGGACAGTGTTGTTGTTGTTGTTGTTGTTGTTGTTGTTGTTGTGTTGGTCCACTCCTTTTTGACTGGAAGTCGAATTAAACTGTTGCCTCACCTCTGCAGGAAGACCTCGTAGCGTCGTCTGTAAGCGAAGCCGGCCCTCCTCACCCTCACATTCTCCATCAGGCCCAGGTACTTGACCTGGTGACGGATCAGCACCTCATCAAATCGACCTGGGGGGGGGGGGGGGAGAGCGGGGTCAAATCAGTCCGATGTGAAAAAATAAATGAATAACTGTGATGCCTGTTGGACAAAATGAACCAGAGAAAACCAGTAAATGCTAAACAGCAGGAGTAGGAGTGACGAGGGACAGAAGGACAGTGTGAGACGGACAAAAGGGCGACTGTGGAGGGAAACAAAGGCTCGGCCCGATATACTGACGACCACACTGCTGCCTCTGAGGCAGCTTAAGGAAAACTGTTTTGGTTGGAATTAGTGAAAGTGCACGATTCAGGAGTTATTTCAGGGAAATGATCGAGGTGTCAAAAACTACCAGTTCCACATGTTGCTGAATCTCTAAAAATTCATTTTAAGGGATATTTTTTCAAAATAACTAACACTCAGTTGTGCTGAATTTAAATTAGACTTCAGTTGATCTTTAGATTTTTATTATTATGTCTGCTATTTGGAGCGAGACATGCAAGTACAATATGATAAAGACAAAGGAAAAAGGACACAAAAATCAATCATCTCTCTGCCCAACAACCGGCTCCTCTGTCCCATCGTTCCTCCGTTGTGGAATAAGGAAAAATAAATGTAGCAGGATTTACACTTTAGCTGTTTAATTAATTGGCGTGTAATTAAAATCGCTGAGTGCAAAATCCCAATCGCAGCAGCAGCAGTTTGTTTTTTAAGGAAGGTAAAATGTGTCGTGACTTTTTTTTTTTTTTGGTGAAAATTAAACAGAAAAATGAAAAATCTGTCTGAAAAATATAATCACATCATCTTGAAGCCCTAATTTAAAATATATTTAAAATAAATTTAAAAGGCTGGACTTTTTCGTACCTGCTTGCTTGGAGTCATTGGGCTTGATGCACCGGACGTACGACGGCTCCTTGGACATCAGGATCTCCATGAGTTTCGCCAGACTGGCTTTGAACTGGGTGGCTGCCTGGAGGAGGCAGACCAAAGAGATAAGATAAAGTGAGGAGGAGGAGGAGGAGACGGGAGACGAAGGTGCTAGGACGCAGGACGGCGTCTGACAGACGACCACGAGCTGATGGGAGTCCGAGCGGCGGAGCCGATGAGCTAAGGCGAGCTACGTAAACAGACGAGCGGCTGGTGTGACTGGTGGTCCAGAAGAGACTGAACACTGGGAGCAGTGTGGAGGACGGGGACTCTAACCAGCCTGTGACAGTACCCTGTTCGTGTGTGTGTGTGTGTGTGTGTGTGTGTGTGAAGGGCATACAAGTGTCAGGGCATTCCTCAGTGAGTGGGCAGCTTCAGAGAATCCCCATCAAACCGCCCACGACACCGAGGAGGGGAAACACACCACTGTTTGTTTATCTGTGGGAAAGCATGTGGGGAAGCATCAAGAGTCCAACGAGTGAGGACAGACACACAAAAACTCACTGTGTCTGGGCGTTTCTTGTCGCTCAGCTCCTCCCTGTCAAAACACTGTGTCAGGATCTTGTTCTCCGACATGCACATGACCTGCAGACACACAAGAGACAGTCATTCAGTAAATCATCAACAACAACAACAACAATAATAATAACTTTATTATTTCTGCCCCTTTAAAATGCCTGCGTGACCTCAATAAGGTGGATTTACAGAATGGAGACAAACGATATGCTTCAATATAATAATAATAATAATAATAAGATAAAATATCAAAAAGCAAAAAAAATCGAAGCCTCAATATGAGCTCAGTTGGTCTGTTGATGTACTCTGGAGATGGTGATCAGCAAAATATTTAAAATGAAATCTAAAAGCAACGGGGAGGCTGGAGGTGATGCTGTCTGTTAAACTCAGTCCGAATCTGAACTAGTCGGAGGCGGAGAAGTGACCTTTGGTTCATGTCAGAGGGGGCGGAGTCACAGTCGACCAGTTTTGGGATGATGAAGCGTGAATGAGATTTGAGATTGATCAGATGAGATAAGAGCTTGACCCAAAACTTCCCATTTAAAATCAGGTCAAGTTAATCTGCTGCTCCCAGGCTGTTCTCACCTCCTTCAGGTTCCTGAAGAGCAGGTCGTTGTTCTTATCCAGGAATCCTGAAGAGGAGGAAGAGAACTTTAACACTTTTCATCGGCTGGATCATTTTCAGTCTGAAGCTTCAGCTCAGTTTTACTCTGTACGAATTCTGATCTTTAAAACTGAGTGAAAATCTAATTTTATTATTTAACCCGTTTGTTTGTTTGTTTGTTTACATTTTGTCAACTCTGCCTCATAAAAATAAGATTATCAGTTAGCTGTGAATCTGCCCCAGTCATCTGACGGAGGACGTAAATCTTCATTTCTTTGATTCTGCTTAAAAAAAACCAACACAAAACAAAAAACACACTGTGGGCACAAACGCACACTCACCGTTCACGTTGTAGTTGACCTCTCCGGCGTAATGCAGCAGTCTGAACTCGTCCCGGCCCATCACCTTCCGGGTCTTTCCGTCGGCCAGTTTGTGCCTGCAGGGAAACAGACACAGTAAACGGGCTGGACACACAAACAGGTGACAACAGCCGACGAGCCAACGTGTCAAACTAACGTGACAAAGTGCGGGTGTCCTCCCACGGTGTCCTCCAGCTTCTCCAGGAAGGTGATGTCACTGGCGTCTCCGGGTCTCAGACACTCCTCGTCCTGCGAGACGGAGCAGAGACATTTCACAGATCTTTCGCGTGCCGACTCGTCGACGTGGTGTTTGAACACACGCTGACCAAGATCAAGAAGTCGCTCGAAGCCGTCAAAAAGGAGACATCAACGTGTTTGACCTCTGTAGTTAATTTAAATGTTGTTAAATTAAAGTTAGAGCAAAACCTCTTTGAATAACAGGTAATCCACCTCGTTCACCCCCCCGACAGCGGAGCTTCAAGACCGTCTGTCTTTACGATGAGAAGTAACTGGACTTTTTGTGGATTCTTGAAGACGCTGGCGGTTTTCAATCCAGTTATTCCAGATTCAACTTCCTCAGATAACTATGACCCGAATGAGCTTAACACCAACACTAACTTATTACTTTTTATTCGTTTCACCTTTTCCTTTTCTTCTGTTGCCTTTTTATTTTACTCTGCTCTTTATTTCCACTGTGGGACAAATAAATTGAATTGAATTGAGTGCTTGTTCTGCAGCACTTATATATGTTTGATAGTTATAAATGAGGAATCTCTTCCTTTAAATAGCCTAAATTTGTTGGGAACACGGAGGCTGCATGCGTCTGGTGGTTGATGATTAAAAGTAACTGAACTCTTTGCTAAATAATCTGAATTTGTTTGGAGGCTTCGTACATCTTTATTTCTGTGAACCTCCCTGAGTTGTGTCCTTAATGAAGAACAAATTAAAGTAAATAATAACTGGTTGGCGCCGGACCATGAAGGATAATGATCCCATGACTTCCCAACATACTGAACTGGTTTCATTACGACACTGCTGCCGTCACTTTCTGGAGTATTTGACGTTTTGGCGGCGGCGCAGCAGAGACAGACAGCTGAGCGTCTCCTCACCAGAATGGAGATGATGCCCTTGAACTTCTCCTCCACCAGGTCACAGATGATCTTGTTGTTGAAATATTGCACCGGCTCCCACTGAAAAGACAAAACCACAGTTTTACAGAGAGAGCGGGAGAAAATCGAGCCCATCGGGTTCATTTATGGGATAGTAAAAGTTCTGCTTTATTAAATGAGTGTAAAGTCAGCCGTCTGAGGAATTGCTGGAATCTTTGCGTGGATACACAACTCGCTGGTCACCCACTCAACGTGTGAACACACAAATGTGTGCGGTGCAGCACCATCAAGAGCAACTGCCACATAACGTCCACAGAGATGACAGAGCTCGGCCCACAGGCCCGACGCCGGCTGATAATGGGCCCTTTGAGAGGTGAATCCAATTCTCTCCCACAACCTGTTTTCTCTCCGACCAGTGAATTTATATCAGACCGGGCACAAACAGCCGTTGTCCCGCAGGAGCAAAAACAAAGTCATATAAACGCAAATAAGTCCAAATGAGCGAACGACTGACGGCGACATCGTCCGATTCATCAGCCGTGTGATCTCCTCAAGAGGATTTATTGAAACTTTAACTCTGAATAAATAAAATGCCACCAGCGGGGTGAAGAGTGCGATTCCTAATGGGCAGCGTCTTCTCAAAATATGAGCACTTACTGTGATTTACTTTGACTGACGGCATCAGTGAAACGCAAGGAGGATAAACTGAACGATCATTTTCACTTTGGAAATCACAACTGCGACCACAATCACATTAGGAGCTCGAAGCCACCCAAGATGACGGGCTGGGTGGGGCTGAGTGGCTAAGAGGAGCGGATGATCCATAAATCAGTGTCAACGCAAACAAGACGCACAAAATACAGACGGCGTCTGAGCTGCTTTTAAACACACTAACACTCATCTTTCATCTTTCATCCTCCATGTCATTCCAACTTTGGTTTTAAAGGTCTCAGTTTTTGTCCAGACATCAACACAAACCTGCAGTTTTCAAAATAAAACCAGTCCAGCAACATTTCTGAGTTTTTTAAGAAGACCGGAGGTGAAAACATGAATGGATGTTTAAAGAAAAGAGACAGAGAAGGGCGAACTGAGGTCTGACCGTGATGCCTTCGGCCTCGTACTCCTCCTGCTCCGACTTCAGGGTGAGTTCGATGAAGAGCTGCTGCAGTTTCTCGTTACAGTAGTTGATGCAGAACTGCTCGAAGCTGCAGCACAAATAAAAACAACAATAAGAAGAAAGAAGACCGTCGACCTTTTTAAATAATAAATCATCTTACTGTGTCAGATCACACTTAACAAGCAAAATAACATTTTACTAATCTTTGTTGAGTGTTTACATGAAATTTAGAATGAAGAAATTAAAGTTTGAACTCATCGCTGTCAAACGAAACAGATTGATCGAAATCATCATCATCAGTCACTGATTATTCAGGGATGACTGAACATCAGGTCTAATTCACAGGCTACAAATACATAAAATATAATAATCACAGTGCTGATACAAATAATAACAACAATTAGATGATGATGAGGAAAAGTCAGGATGGACAAAATAGCCAAAAACACAACAAATAAGTCTAACAGGAAGGATTAGTTTATTTTTTTAACTATATATATATATAAACAAACATCAAACTAAATCAAAGAGAAACAAAGAAGCTCCTGTAATTTAGCTGTCACCGTACAGACTACATGGGGACAAAATATAACACGGTAAATATTAATTATATTCTGCTTCACATCAAATTCTGTGAAGATCAGTAATCAATAAGCGGACCTGTTGTGCTGGAAGACCTCGAAGCCGTAGATGTCCAGGAGGCCGATGACGGAGAAATTCTTATAGGAGTCCTCCTGCCAGAGAAACAACTGTATTTATCCACATGAAGGGGAAGATTCAGGCCTTTAACGTGAAGTTTGATGTGTTAAAATAACAAACCGATCATAATATTTTATGATTTATTTTATCTTCTTTGCTGATTTTATTATTATTTGACGAGATTGTTGTAGAGTTATAGACACGTAAACGTCCACAAGGTGGAGCTGTGCTGTAACAGAATAGAGAGGACAGCTCAGCATGCTCTGCAAGTGTGTGATTGTGTGATTGTGTGTGTGTACCTTGTATGTCAGTGAAGTGTTGATCTTGTTAACCAGCCAGGTGAAGGTGCGTCCGTAAACGGCCTTGGACAAAGCATCGCGAGCTGACGACGCCTGCTCAAGGTTCAGAGGGCTCATCAGCTGAAAACACACACATACACACACACACAGAGGTCAGCAGGGGCAGTTGCACAAGTCACAATATAATTACACTCCAGCAGACATTACACATAGAGAGAAGCTCTGTATACAAAATGCTTATCGCACAATGACGGTGTGTATCCAAACGTACCTCCTCTCCCTTGGCAATTATCTTCTTGTGCGTGAGCGCCTCTGTCAGCACGGCTCCATTCACTCCTAACAACTGGTGACGCACAACAACATTGGCACAAAACACAGCAACAAATGAACAAACTCCAGTAAACCCGTAAACAGATTTGACATCGGAGGGGTTGTGGGTAAAAACCCTGCAGGACTTTTTGTGGGTCTGTGATTTTTAAAGCCGAGTTACCGAACATCTCAGAAGAAGACCTAAAGTCATTAAATTGAATTGAATTGAAGGAACTACTCGGTGTTCAGTGAACACAAAGGATCAAGTCCACCTGTCGGACTCTGAAGGATGTGGACTTTTAGAAGGACTGTCTGTGTTTTTATTTTTTAGAATACATCGATGGAAACTTGGACCACGTTTATCAGCGTCCCTCTAACAGCGGAAGGTGAGAAACGTTGGAATAAGTTAACGTGGGGGAGGAAACGGGCAGATTGCTTAAAATCTACCTGTTTTATTGTCAGCGGTCTTAAAAATAAAATCCAGGAAGATGCTTGGATGATGATGATGATATCGACCTGAGGTCACAGCTATAAAAGACCTAAAAGAGTCTGATGATTCTTCCTGTTTCACTCTGACTCCACCACAACTGTGGTCAAATGTGTGAAAAGCTCCTCTGTGGTAGGACTGTTGTTCATTTCTTTATGTATCGTGGCCCCATCAGGAGAGCGTTCAGGAGACTTACCCTGGCCAGGTACTTTATCTGCGTGTCCGAGGTGATGCAGGCGTTTCCCTCCTCCCCGCCGTACTGCACATTTCCCAGGTGGAGCACGCTGGCGATTATATTTAACAGCTCCTGCACACCGAAAACACAGAGGCGGGGGGGTGAAAACATGGAACGGGAAAAGGAAGTTAAAGACAGAGGACGACGGAAGAGAGAGCAGAGGTGAAGAAATGAAAGGCTGCAGCACAATAAGAGCTTACTTCACGAGCACACACACACACACACACACACACACACACACACACACACACACACCTGCTCTTCACAGAGTAAGCTGTGTGATATCTAAAAATCATTGGAAATGAGCCCAGACTCGTGAACATGTGGGACGACTTCCACGCTGAGCACAAATAAGTTCTCATCATATAATAACACACACACACACACACACTGATCCCCTCGGGCACACGGATATTTCACCTCAGCATGAATAAGCACTGTGGAGCTGTTATGTCTCTTAAAGACGACCTGAGCTAAACGTCCAACTTTTGTGTCTGAGAATACCGAGAGTGAACGTAGGAGGTGAAAAATCCATCGTGTGCTGCCCAACACGACGCCTCCGCTCTCTTTGACTGACGGGTGCGATTCACTCGCTCCTTACCTCCACATCCTCCTCGTTGAAGCCGATCACGCTCAGAGCTTTTCTCACCACCTTCCAGTCACTGCGGTCGTTGATGGAGCTCACTTTAGGACAGTTACCCTGTAAAATACACACACACACACACACACACACACACACAGGTAAACAAGCCAAAGCTCTTTGAACAGACTCTTTATTTATCATGTAGTTTCACTTTTTATTCCCTCACGAAGTCCTGAACAAAATCAGTGAAGTCAGTGAAGTGTAAACTGGTGTTAAAGTGAAAAGTAAACACACATTTACATGTAACGTAAACACCTATTTTCACACACACACATTCATAAGGTGTTTTTGTTCAGTAGCTGGTGGGGGTGTGTGTTCACTGAGGGGAGGGGGGAGCCTGAAGGCAGATTTCTCCTCTGAGGAAAAATCCTGAGAGTGTCTGACAGAGAGAGGCCCATTAAAGTGAACTCCCACTGGGAGAGAGAGAGGCACTGCACTTCAGTGACTTTAGCGGACTTGATGTGGACTGTGGACTTCGGGGACGGTGTCTGACCTTGACCAGGTACTGGTACTGTTGGGGGTTCCGCTCCAGGCCGAGCTGCCTCAGCAGGTCTTCCTCTCCTCCTTCGATCAGCTGGTAGAAAATATGGAAGTTCCTCTCGCCGTGGTTCTGGTGGACCACGCGGGACTTCTCCAGCAGGTAGTTGATGATGTGTCCTCCCACAGGGGCGCCCTGCCGACGGGACGAAGACCGGGGAGGGGGAGGACGGGGTGAGGAAGAGGAGGAGGGGGAGAGGGTGAGGCTGGGGTACTGAGGAGGGTCGATTCATCGTGCGGGTTCGACAAATTTTGCTGAAACATTTTAACCCATTAATGCAACCACCGATACACAAAACATTCAGGAGGGAGGTGACAAAAAAAGGAAAAAAAAAAAAAAGGTGGACGAAGACGATTCGTCGGACGAGGTCTGGCCGCCGGCGTCGCACTCACCTTGAAGTCAAACTGAATGTCCATGTATTTGCCAAAGCGACTCGAGTTGTCGTTACGCAACGTCTTGGCGTTGCCGAAGGCCTGAAGAGAAGGCGGAGAGAAGAGACAGAGATGATGAACCGACTGCTACACATCTGGAAAACATCTGTGAGAGACACATTAATGCTCCAGCTAAACCATCACCTGCTCAGCGTCGTGATGCTGAAGCTCCATGAAAATCAATGTTTTCTCTAATTTCTATCTAAGTGATATTTTGTCAACGCTGGATCGTTGTCTTTGTATTTTATACTCTGATTTATTTTCATCTTTTTGCACATTTACTCTGTTTTCCACTTTATCTGCACTCCTGTGTGTTGTCTATCCATCATACAGCAGAAACAATAAACTATAAACCATCTAATAACTGCAGCTCGTGACATCTGGAGTCATCAGCTCAGCACCAGTCTGGAGCGTCTCACCTCCAGGACCGGGTTGGACTGCAGCAGGCGGTCTTTGACGGTCTGCACCTGCTCGCTGGCCGGACAGGTGACGGCGTAGTACTGCAGGATCTTCTTGGACGCTTCCGTCTTCCCGGCGCCGCTCTCCCCGGAGATCAGGATGCACTGGTCCCTCTTCTCAGACCTCATGGAGCGGTACGAGTTGTCCGCCACCGCGTAGCTTGGAGGATGGGAAGACACGTGGTCAAGTTTCATGAGCAAACAGGAAAAACATGGAGGAATATTTCACGGAAAGATCAGCGATTGGTTCAACTCGACAGTTTGTTTTGTCAACATTGGTTCTATTTTGCTCCAAAACAGCTGCACGTTCAACAGATACGGAGGAATGTTAATTGTTTCCTCCGGCGACACGACAGATCCGTCCCCTCTCGTCCCCAACAAACACCCAGTTAGCAGTTAGAGCTCCACAGTTGCAGAGGAATCCAGCTGTCGGTGTGTGAACACGGAAAGCTATCGTGGTATCATTTGTCAGCGCTGGGCTGCGAAGTTGTTTCAGCCTGTTTGGACACATTTCTGACATCTGACTAATTGCTGGTAGATAAAATGTGCAGTCTAAGGGTGTGATGTTGGGGGGGGGGGTCAGGTTCAGGTCAGAGGAATTCCCTCTCCGGGGAGGAAACCTCTTGCCTGGTACCATCATTTGCTTACTTTTCTTTCCATCCCCCCCGACATTCCCTGTTTTCCCTCTCCAGACCTCCACCGCTCTCTGCCAAAGCACATCTGTCTCTCCACTGAGAGGGGGAGAAAACATTGACCCTGCACTCAAGTGCTGAAGAAAAAAAAAATAAAAAAAAAATCTACCAGCGGAGAACGAGTTAGTGAGAGATCCTGAAATCTATCAATGACTCCACTCAGAGTCTCCATAATGCACCGGATTGTTTCGGGTCCGGGAGGGATTTCAGAGGGAATTCCCCGACCATTCCTGACACTCCCGACCCGACGTCTTCACGTCTGACTGAGGTGGACAATCGGACCACGAGGGCGTTACGAAGCTCCGTCGTCTCAGCTCTGACACTTTTGAAACCTTCCCACAGACAGTGACGGCATTTAGAAATACGGCGGCGACGTTACATCACTGTGGAGAGGGCGGTGGTGGTGGAGGGGGCCGGGGGGTGGGGGGGTCATAAAGGCTCTACAGACTCTTTATTTTAGGTTGAAGGAAGAAAAACAAGCAGACGGTAAACACGCTCGAACAGCTCACCAACTGTTGGTCACAACGAGACTGATGTGATTTCTGGACTTTTGGCGCCTTAAAACTTTGCACAGTACTCAAATCATCACAAGAAGCCGATATAAATGTTTATTTCGCTTCATTTTAAATTAATTTCAGACTGAAAATGTCTCTAATGTTTCTACTTTTTTCATACGTGACGTGTATCAGATTCAGATAATGTGATGTGTCAGTTCTGTGTAATGTTCCTGGTATGATGTCATTTTAACATCATCAGCTCTTTTGTTTTTCTTTTTTAGCAACTAGACGCGCCCGTCATGTGAAAACTATGCAACGCAGATTCCCGAGATTACATGATGCAACTGCAGCGCAGCAGCAAGACTCTGACTTTATTATGAACCGACCAAAAATGAGGAATGATTTATTTATTTTTTTGTTTTATGTAGAAATTTTGGACTAATAGATTTTCTCTGTTTCTTTTACCAGATTCGAGTTGTACCACTTAAATGCTGAAAACATAAAAGTGCGCGTTTGCTCTCGTACTTACATATGTGGCGAGACCTCGTAGAAGTTGACGCCGCGGTATCGCTCCATGTGGTTCTTGGTGTAGATCTCCAGCTCTTTGTACGGGTTCACCGACACCAGCACGGAGCCGATATACGTCTGGACCGAACAGTCAGATTACACAACAGAGAGGAGACGATAAATATCAACACAACTACACAGTGAATCTGAGTATCCGCTGTTTGACTAGCCCGATTTATTTACTATTAGTTTTCAGTGGGAACAGCAGAACAAATAACATATAAATATATAAAGGGTTAAAGGTCAGGTCTAAATGTAGATGTTAAAGGATCATACGGACTTCAGGTAAAAAAGGAAACCTGTCGTAATTATTGTAACTGTTCAATGAATAATTTGACAAGTTCAAATGCGGGACCTTTAATATGGAAACATCTATTTTTGCTGTCATATTAATGTTGCTCTTCTGAATTCAGTCCAAACTACGTCCACTCACATAGATGAGGTTTTCTTTGAAGCGTTTGCGCAGGTTCTCTATGAAGGAGGCTTCGCTGGTGAAGTTCTCCAGCAGGACAAAGTCCTGAACGCCCACCCGGTCTCTGGCTGTCAGGGCCGACTCCATCATAGCCCGGACCCCGTCAGTGGCCACCACCTGGAGGAGGACGGAGAGGACGAGGTTAGTGACTGAATATAAACTTTACCTACGTGGTCAAACACTTCATCGGTCATAGTGGAAGGAGAAACTGGAGAAAGAATAAACTGTCAACATCACGCACACATGATGAGGAGTGAAGGAACTGAAGGGAAGCGTCGATGAACAACGGTGGAGGCAGCGTTTTAGGAGAGCTAAATGATGATTGTAAAATTTAAATCCAAAGGTCAGCCCGTTAGTGAGTTCACACCTGAAGCTTGTTTGATTTAATGTTAAATACGGAAAAACTGCACCACTATTGGAAGATTAAAAGGTTCCATATGTATCATTTGAAAGATTAAATAATAACAATCCTCCTCTCGCAAATGAAAAATTGACCAATAACAATGTTGGTAAACTTTAAACAGTTGAGACTCTTTACCTTTTAGCCTCCTGATTAACTCATCAGCTCTAGTCTCACTTTGAATGTTTAAGTGTGTCAATCATCCATCATGAATATTTTTGCTTTTTAGGCATTGATCCTCTAACTGAAGATGATGATTGACATGAAAATGACATTCAGTGATGTCTTCAAATGTCTTGTTTTGTCTCACTAAGAGTCAAGAGCCCAGAGAAAAGACATTTACAATCATATTTAAAAAAGAAAAGCAGAAAATCATCTCAAAAAAAGAAACTGGAAGGGAAAATTTGATCTTTCTGACTGAAGAATTATTTAAAAAAAATAATCATATCTAAACGTTTCAGGTCAAATCAGGACCTTTAATTCAACAAACAGTTGCATCGCGGAATCTCGATGCAAAAATAAATCTGGAAAGCTTAAATGAGTCCTTCCTGTCCCATAAGCTCCGGCCACATCTTTAAGGACACGGAGAACATCCCGGTTCTCTCCTCACAGCTTTCAGTCGACAATAGAGCACATTCAGAGCGACGCCAAGCAGCACAGTTTGAATCCTCCAGGAGATTCACAAACAAAGCAAAGATCTTCTGTCCAAAGTGAGAAACTGAGACCAAGCCAAGCCCAGATGTGCAAGAAAAAGTTTGCACTTCAACGAAGGTGCAAAAGGAACCTTATAAACCGTATAAACTTTGTGTGGGAAAGTGAAGCTGAAAGTGACGCACTTACATTTTTAAGCTCATCGAATCGTTTGTCCAGGAAGCCGTTTTCTAAAATACAGGTCTGAGTTTTACGCATAAGACTGCGAATGTTCGCCACGTCCATGTTTCAGGCGTACCGAGCCAGAAAGAAGTACGACCAACACAGCGAAAGGGGAGAGGGAGAGGACCGACAACACGACAACACAAAGTACAGCAGGTGTTGTTGTTGGCGAAAGAAGGAGAGCAGAAACCTTGAGGGAGGAGAGGACGTATTAATTAGTGCTGTGAGAGACAAAAGGGAACAAATAGATGGTAGAGAGACGTGAGAGGAGGGAGGGAGGGAGGGAAGGAAGGGGGGAAGGAAGGAGGGAGGGAGGGAAGGAAGGAGGGAAGGAGGGAAGGAAGGAGGGAAGGAAGGAGGGAAAGAGGGAGAGAAGGAAGGAGGGAGGGAGGGAAGGAGGGAAAGAGGGAGGGAAGGAAGGAGGGAGGGAGGGAAGGAAGGAGGGAAGGAAGGACAGAGGGAGGGAAGGAGGGAAAGAGGGAGAGAAGGAAGGAGGGAGGGAGGGAGGGAAGGAGGGAAGGAGGGAAGGAAGGAAGGAGGGAAGGAAGGAGGGAAGGAGGGAGGGAGGGAAGGAGGGAAGGAAGGACAGAGGGAGAGAAGGAAGGAGGGAAAGAGGGAGAGAAGGAAGGAGGAAGGGAGGGAAGGAAGGAGGGAGGGAGGGAAGGAGGGAAGGAAGGAGGGAAAGAGGGAGGGAAGGAAGGACAGAGGGAGGGAAGGAGGGAAAGAGGGAGAGAAGGAGGGAGGGAGGGAGGGAAGGAAGGAGGGAAGGAAGGAGAGAGGGAAGGAGGGACGGAGGGAAGGAGGGAGGGAAGGAAAGAGGGAAGGAAGGACAGAGGGAAGGAGGGAAGGAAGGAGGGAGGGAGGGAAGGAGGGAAGGAAGGACGGAGGGAAGGAGGGAGGGAAGGGAAGGAGGGAAGGAGGGAGGGACGGAAGGAGGGAAGGAAGGAGGGAGGGAGGGAAGGAAGGAGGGAAGGAAGGAGGGAGGGAGGGAAGGAGGGAAAGAGGGAGAGAAGGAAGGAGGGAAGGAGGGAAGGAGGGAAAGAGGGAAGGAAGGAGGGAGGCAGGGAAGGAAGGAAGGAGGGAAGGAAGGAGGGAAGGAAGGAAGGAAGGAGGGAAGGAAGGAGGGAAGGAGGGAAGGAAGGATGGAGGGAAGGAGGGAGGGAGGGAGGGAGGGAAGGAGGGAAGGAGAGAAGGAAGGAGGAAAGGAGGGAAGGTGGGAGGGAAGGAAGGAGGGAAGGAAGGAGGGAGGGAGGGAAGGAGGGAAGGAAGGATGGAGGGAAGGAGGGAGGGAAGGAGGGAAGGAAGGAGGGATGGAGGGAAGGAGGGAGGGAAGGAAGAAAGGAAGGAAGGAAGAAGGGAGGGAAGAAAGGAAGGAAGGACGGAGGGAGGGAAGGAGGGAAGGAGGGAGAGAAGGAGGGAGGGAGGGAGGGAAGGAAGGAGGGAAGGAAGGACAGAGGGAAGGAGGGACGGAGGGAAGGAGGGAGGGAAGGAAAGAGGGAAGGAAGGACAGAGGGAAGGAGGGAAGGAAGGAGGGAGGGAGGGAAGGAGGGAAGGAAGGAGGGAGGGAGGGAAGGAAGAAAGGAGGGAAGAAAGGAAGGAAGGACAGAGGGAGGGAAGGAGGGAAGGAGGGAGGGAAGGAAGGACGGAGGGAGGGAAGAAGGGAAGGAGGGAAGGAAGGAGGGATGGAGGGAAGGAAGAAGGGAGGGAAGAAAGGAAGGAAGGACAGAGGGAGGGAAGGAGGGAAAGAGGGAGAGAAGGAGGGAGGGAGGGAGGGAAGGAAGGAGGGAAGGAAGGAGAGAGGGAAGGAGGGACGGAGGGAAGGAGGGAGGGAAGGAAAGAGGGAAGGAAGGACAGAGGGAAGGAGGGAAGGAAGGAGGGAGGGAGGGAAGGAGGGAAGGAAGGACGGAGGGAAGGAGGGAGGGAAGGGAAGGAGGGAAGGAGGGAGGGACGGAAGGAGGGAAGGAAGGAGGGAGGGAGGGAAGGAAGGAGGGAAGGAAGGAGGGAGGGAGGGAAGGAGGGAAAGAGGGAGAGAAGGAAGGAGGAAAGGAGGGAAGGAGGGAAAGAGGGAAGGAAGGAGGGAGGCAGGGAAGGAAGGAAGGAGGGAAGGAAGGAAGGAAGGAGGGAAGGAAGGAGGGAAGGAGGGAAGGAAGGATGGAGGGAAGGAGGGAGGGAAGGAAGGAGGGAGGGAGGGAGGGAAGGAGGGAAGGAGAGAAGGAAGGAGGAAAGGAGGGAAGGTGGGAGGGAAGGAAGGAGGGAAGGAAGGAGGGAGGGAGGGAAGGAGGGAAGGAAGGATGGAGGGAAGGAGGGAGGGAAGGAGGGAAGGAAGGAGGGATGGAGGGAAGGAGGGAGGGAAGGAAGAAAGGAAGGAAGGAAGAAGGGAGGGAAGAAAGGAAGGAAGGACGGAGGGAGGGAAGGAGGGAAGGAGGGAGGGAAGGAAGGACGGAGGGAGGGAAGGAAGGAGGGAGGGAGGGAAGAAGGGAAGGAGGGAAGGAAGGAGGGATGGAGGGAAGGAAGAAGGGAGGGAAGAAAGGAAGGAAGGACGGAGGGAGGGAAGGAGGGAAGGAGGGAAGGAGGGAGGGAAGGAAGGACGGAGGGAAGGAGGGAAGGAGGGAGGGAAGGAGGGAAGGAGGGAAGGAGGAGGAGGAGATGATGGATGCCGTGTTACGACTCTGATCCTGATCCGTTTAGAACGAGCTGGAAAGTTAACAAGACTCCCTGAAATTCCACACAGCAGCAGAATCCGCAACACAAAACAGAGCCCGTTAAATCACAACAGACACGCGGACGCGCACAACATCTTGATCCCATTTCACACAAGTATGCACGAAGACGTTTGCTCCCGCCTGTCAAAGGAGGACTGCAGCGTCCCATGATGCATCACTCCTCCATCGACCCCATGTAACAGTCTTAAACCTGCATTCTGTCTAATGACCATCAGGGGGACAGTCCAAAAGAAGTCACACTGTGTTGAAGTGTATGGGAAAATGTCCCTCCTCCTCCTTTATATTGAAGTCTATGGGAAAATGTCCCTCCTCCTCCTTTATATTGAAGTCTATGGGAAAATGTCCCTCCTCCTCCTTTATATTGAAGTCTATGGGAAAATGTCCCTCCTCCTCCTTTATATTGAAGTCTATGGGAAAATGTCCCTCCTCCTCCTCAGTAAACGTTTTCCTGATCAGTTTATGGTCTCAGTCTCTAGTTTACAGTCTTCAACACAACATGATGTTAATTTTTTAAATGAGGGAAACAGACCAGGAAGGAGGGGAGGGGTTAGGGGGCGGGGCTACTGTGTGACTGACAGACTGTACCACCCAATCAGGATGGAGTACAGAGCAGGTCAGATCCACCTTCTCCTCCAAATATGATTTCTTCTGTTTTTACAAAAGAACCCAAAACAACACAAAAACAGAGATGACGATGCACAAATTCAGCAGCTCACACAACACAACACAACACAACACAACACAACACAACACAACACCACCGACTGCACAGCAAGTGCTTGTAAACTGAAAACATTAGCTGGTTGTGTTAATGCACGTTCATTACCTGAACCGCCCCGACACTTTATCTTTACAGCTTTTCAAAGAGGCCCAGAAGGAAGACCTCAAGTCGGCTCATCTTTATGATCTGCTGGTGATTCACACCCCCCCCCCCCAGGTTGTAAAAACATGCGTTTTTGTGCGCACACCTCCTCACAAGCACACAACAACGGCACAAATCCAAGATCTGGACAATTTTAGATTTTTACTGGTAGCTTTTACACACAGGTGCCACATTAAAGTGACTGAAAAGAAAAAAGGGAACGGAAGCCAACACAACGTGGGTGACGACACACTACGCACACTACACACACTACACCATGACAAATTCAGTCTTTGAATGTGTGAAAAACAGACGCTGAGACGACACCATTAACTTCACTTGTCCTGCTGCTCAACCAGCAGCAGCTTAATACGACAGCAAATATTAAACCGCGGCAGATTTGAAGTTTGAGGGAGAGAGAGAAGAAGCTTTTGGACGATCTGCATGAAGTTGGTTTGAATTCAGAGTTCATACGTGTGGTAAGTCGATCTCACACATCCGTGTTCCTCTGGCTGCTGGACGTCCTGATCTCTGCTGACCTCCTCAGAAAGCAAAGAAACTGCAGCTGTGTGTGTGTGTGTGTGTGTGTGTGTTATCACTCGTTTCTGTGCTTCACTTGTCAATCAGTTAATAAAGGACTTTATTTCTGAGCTGTTGACTTTCCGATAACGAACACTTTTCCGTCCTTCTGGCTCCCGCCGCTCATGCCAACCTGTCCGGCTCTATCTGCTGATCCAAACGTGCTGCTGCTGTAGCTGAAAACACACCAGACGTACGACTTCCTGTGCAGCGGAGCATTTTTCCTGGGAAAGAATTACCAGACAGCAAGTGTTTGTAGAGCAGGTTCCATCGCTGTCAACAGCAGCAGAGCCGACACTCCTTTACACCGAGGCGTCGCGGTCTATTACACGACCCTTCAAATATGATGGCGGCCGGGAAAAAAGAAACCAGAGACGCATTTCCTCACTTCCATGTTATATCGCTCCTTCACCTTTCAGTCTCTCTCCATTACTTCATTGTTTTCCTACACCGCTTTCACTGTTTGGCTTTCCTGTGTGTAATGCCGGACCTCCACCCCATCTCAGGAACACACCAAGTATGTGCCAACCCGGCTCCTTCACGTCGTCATGTTTTCCGAATCCTGCGCGACAAACAAAACAGCTCAGCGTGGAGGCAGGTTAGCAGGAGGAGACCTGAGGGGGCAGAGACGTTTCTGCGAAGACGACTGTTGACAGCAAAACAACAAATCCCTGCAGGGCATTTCCAGCACATCACCACCTTCTGTATGTTTTTAAAAGTTTGACTGCAGAGGACAACCAAAAAAGAAATAGATCCTTAACTTCCCGGAAAGGATTGGACATATTGTGATTAAATTTCGTGGTACTTTTTGATAACTGCCATCGTGACGTTTTGGTTCGTCCAATCCTTCCGAACTAACGTCACTCCCATCAGCCACTGCTCTATTTTGTGTTTATAGCAGGAATGCTAACAGAAACTCTTTCCTCCAAAATGCACAACTTTGTTGAACTCGTAAACAGTTAAGTTATTGTCCTCCTGCATTTATAGCTGATGTGCTTTAACCAGCCCGTGAACTCCACATCCGTCCATTCTTAATTTTAATATTCGTGCTAATTATTAGCAAATGTTATGCTAACCAATCCTGCTGCAGGTTCTCCTTCATTTTTGGGAACATAAAGATGCTTTTCTTTCATTTAACAGAAAAAGCTGCATGTTTAAAGATGGTTAAACCTTTTTTTAAATAAAAAGTCTGATTTGGTCAAAGCAAACTTCTCATTCTGGACACTTTATGTGGAAACATTCAAGCTGGAAGCTCAAATGTGAGATTGTGGATTCAGAGAACTTTGATATTTAACAGTGATCGTTTCAGTCGTTGTTCCTCAGTCTCACTGTCTCTCCTTTTGTCTTTTAACCAGTTCTTTGTGAGCTCTCGCCTCCTTTTCGTTGGCCACACCTGAGCGGAGCGGGGAAAAGGTAAGGGATTGGATCATCCATCCCAGCCTGGGAACAATAGCAGCTCTCTCCTTGACCTTTACGTCGCCCCGGGATCACTAGCAGAGCTCAGATGTCACAGTGTTTATGTAAACCTCCTCCAACCTGCTGCTTTCAGGGCACGTGACCAGAGCTCGGCTGGTTGATAGTGAGAATCTTAAGAATTCGCTTGCCGGAGTGTCAGGTAATAATCCTGCCACTGAGTTTTAACAGACATGCTCATTTCACAGTTATTAAAATGTAAATGCAGGTTTACAATCGACCCCACGTGGTCACAGATTTATAGTCTGTTGATCTTGTTCTTCTAAATCTATATTTAAATGCAACAATAAACTTCATATTTACAATAATTTAGAGCTGAAACTGAATGATAATGACAACAAGTTGTGACATCACAAAGTTCAGGAAGTCCACACAGCTTGTTTTAAGGCTCGGTGTCTAAATTCAGACTGTGAGCATTTCTCTGTGGACTGAGACTTTCACTGGATTTATGAAGAGCCTGGACCTGATTTAGAATCAAAGACAACATGGAGGTCTTTTATATAACATAGGTTTAGGGTTTAAATGTGCAGGAAAGTTTCTTCTACATTTTTCCGACCTGACACTGAGTTCCCTCCTTTTGCACGAATCGGTGGACAGAAAAAGGCCTGAAATAAAGAAATACGGATTCATCTTTCAGCTGTAGGTCTTTGTGTGTGACATCAGAAGCCGTCAGGCAGCTGATGGTTTCCTGTTTGACGGAACCGCATGTCAACCGCAGATTTGATCAGATAACATTATGAGACGCCTTGAAATATATCTGAGTTGTGAAAGTCATTGTTGAAGGATTTTGATGATGAGCAGAAATCAACGTCTGTCTGAGGACAACAGGAGACCCCGACTGTGGTCGAGATGTGGCGCTTTAAAGTTAACGGTGAGCTTTAACCTCCCTGGAGGAAGGGAAGGAAAGAAGGAGAGAAGGAAGGAAGGAGGGAAGGAGGGAGGGGCTGAAAAGACGATGTCCATCCTGTAAAAAAGAAGAGCCTACAACTTCCCAGAAAAAGAAAGCTGCATTTAAAAGGACAATATCAGGAGTCCTACTTAAACTACGGATTTATTGCAGCAGGTGATTCTCCCACGCTGCATAAAATGAGGCGACAGGCCAGCGAAGTCTTCAAAACTGCTTCGGCACATGGAGACATACGCTTCATCAGCGCTTTGGTCACCCTTCATACATTCAGTGAATGGTGACTTGTATTTTTATACACTTATATGAAACCGGCCAAAAAAGGTTGGCGACCGCTGCTGTAAAGCACTTTGTGTGAAAAACACTCCTGACTGATTGATGGATACGCAGCTGAACTTCACCTCAGTAGGTTTTTCCAGATTTCCAGCTCAATAAACTATAAACTGACCTGAAATCTTTGAACGTCACATAATAGTTATTTATGAGACATTTATGAGCTGGCAGTTCTTTAATGAACCTGTGCTTTTCAACTCATTAGGTTTTAATTCCAATAAACTGACGGCCCCTGAGCCGTTCAGGAACTTTTTCACTGAAGAACTCCGACACTAACGACAGAAGATGAGCCCAACATGAGCCAACCGTGTCGAATCACCCTGACAACACCGACAAAGCTGTCCCTCCGTCTTTGGTAGAAACCTGTGAGGCTGATCAGATTCTGACGTTCTGACATCTAACGGAGGAGTTTCTGCTGACGGGAGAGAAAATCCACGACGCTCCAGGACGGATCCGCCGCCACTGATGCTTCAACACACTCTTTTCATTAACACGTTCACTCTTACTCTCGTAGAAGACCAAAGAATGCTGCCTGGCCACGCAACACCACCATGTGATTGCCTCGCCCCGGGGTAGCGAAAACACACACACACACACACACACACACAAACACAATGAGCAACAAGGACACACCTAAAAGATATCAAATAGATTCAAATACAAATAGATCTCACATCGGTTTGACAAATTCAGACTGAAGGTGGAGAGGGATGCTGAGATGGAGGGGGGGGTGGGGGGGGTATAGGAACAAGTGAAAGCCAAACCTCCTCTCTCTCTTTCACCTGTGTGTCTCACCTGCGTCCTTGAAGTTCAAGTACACTCTGTTTGCGTATCAAACCCCACAGCAGGAGCTTGTTACTAATAAAGTAGCTCCTAAAACTGCCCCCCCCCCCCACCTCAACAGAAAATCCATCTCCCCACGTTCCCTCTTTACCTTTAACTGGCCTCAAAGCAAAACCTGCACGGGCAGACGACAAATTCTTCACAGGCTCCAAAAGCACAGACAGCAGAGCCGAGATTTCTGCGGGTGTCTTACCAGAGGTCTGTACTTCATGGCTCCTGCTCGCTTTTCAGACCTTTCCTCCTCCTTTCCACTGAGCCGACACTCTCCGCTCTAAGAATACGGCCTCCAGCGCTGCGGCGCGACCACTATTTAGCCGAGAGTTTGTTTTTAGAAGCTCTCCCCTCCGTCCAGAGAACCAGCTGCCATCACTTCTCCTCTTACTGCAGCTCACACACCTCTCTCTCTCTCTCTCTCTCTCTCCCCACTCGTTCAACCACTTTTCCTCTCCGTCCCGCCCCTCCAGAGGAAATAGTCCCCATGTTGGGTGACACATAAACTCCCTTCCCCAGCCCTCTTTTCCCCGTCACCCTCCCCTCAATCCAACAGGCACTTACATACAAAAAAAAAAGATAATAAATCTTACCACAGCCCCCCCCTCCCCTTTAAATAAAAACACACGTCCCCCAACAAATATGAGAAAGTTAAAATGTGTCCCGATGCTTGTGTGAAAAAGGAGTAAACTCTTTATCTGTAAATGCAGCATGAGCTGATAAGTTTCTGAGCCAAAACAGTTTCCTCCTCCATCTTTACTCCCCCGCCTTCCCTCCCTGAGGTTTACAAGCTGAAGCAGACAGGCAGCCAACACACACACACATACTTCTACCAGTGCATGTACACAATGATGCACGCCTGCATGCACAAGTATTAGCATATCATTACAGAGTGTGTAATTACTGCAGACCAGTGTTACAAACACACACACACACCTTCCTGCTGCAGATCAAAGGCCTCGGCCGTTTAATGCATCTGCTTGTTAGTGCTAATAAAAACTGACATGTTGGAGGCAACAGGCATGTGTTTCTGAGAACAAAGAGGAAGACTGGTTTCCACTGCGGTAACTGGATTAAAGCTGGTTTGGGTGGAGAGAGTGTGTGTGTGTGTGTGTGTGTGTGTGTGTGTGTGTGTTCGGGTAGAGTCACCTGTCAGCATTACACAACAATGAGTGTGTGTGTGTGTGTGTGTCTGCTTCAGGTTCAGGAGAGGCGAGAGATGAGAAGCTGAAGCTGCGTAAACTGGACGAACACTCATCTGGGAGATCTTTCGTCACAAGAGTGAGACGAGAAGATGAAGATGGATCAGATCAGATTATTTTAGCATAAAGAAAGGAAGAAGAGCGAGCCTGATCGGTCCAGAGCCGTCAGCTGGACTGACTGAAGACGGAGGTGATAAAATGAAATATCAGTAAAATATCCGAGAGGAAACGCTCGAGGCAGGCCAGCTGTTTCAGTCTATCTGCTACGTTATGATAGTTATTTACTTGTTCAACGATTTCTTTCACGTCCTGAGATGCAGTTTTATTAAAATATAAAAGAGATGGGACCATTATGAACTGAAACCAAAAGCTTTGGTGAATTAAGATGAAACCAAAGGGTGTTTTTTTGGACAGTCGGTGGTTGAAGAGGCTTCAAAGGGCAGAAAAACAGGAAAACCAGCTTTTACAGGCCTCATTAGGACGAGCTGCTCCTTCCTGAGGATGTCTGAGATCTCAGGTCTGCAGGTTAATCTAACTCCAACCTCCTGCTGCAGACATATCTGTGTCTGTCCGTGCATTTTTATTTATTTTTTAGTCACTTAGCAAATTTAAAAACAAGGGCAATGAAGGACGGATTAAATGAAAAGTTTCACCTGTCCATTTTCAGAAATCTGAGCTCGTGACTTTCACCCCTCCCTTCAGCTGCGACACTCACTCTACTCAGGTAAGGTCAGATCTCTATTCACATTTTTCCCCTCAAAGGTCTTTTCCATCAGCAAAGCGGACATTTAGGAGAAAGAACGGAAGGTTTCATTTCACTTTTCACATCAACACAAACCAGGAAGTGACAGCAGCAGAAAGAGACGGCGATCGGAGCAGGTGAGACGCCGCTTATCGGTGACTTTAATGACAAAACAGGAGAATGAACACATCCATGGACAGCTGAAGACACACACACACAGTCGTTCACCTCCTGACTGCCCTCTTCTGGCTGCCCTCAGACTAAAATGAAACTTAATAAGGAGTCATTATGTTTTTGCTGAGGCAGACGTCAAAATGCCTGAAAATAACATCTCTATCTGAAAACACACAAAGACACACACACACACACAGACCTTCTACCACACTCAGCAGTGTCTGTGTCAGATATCAACTTTTGTTTGATGCCCCCCCCCCATCTCCTTTTCCTCTCTGGGACTCTCATTGCCAATATAATCAGAGCCCCTGCTGCAGGAATCAGAGTAATGTTTTCCAGACGCTCTCTCTCTCTCTCTCTCTCTCTGTGTGTGTGTGTGTGTGTGTGTGTGTGTGTGTGTGTGTGTTTGTGTGTGTGTGTGTGTCTCTCACCACAGTGTGAGAATACACTGGTCAGTCAGCAGGAAACAGGCAAAGATACAGGAGAAGATAGAGGGTTGCAGCTGTTTTAACACCCGACATATCGGCCTGATTCACTGCTTCATTCGTGTGTTAACGTTGTAAAGGTGTGTGTGTGTGTGTGTGTGTGTGTGTGTGTGTTTCTGCAGGCTCATGCTGAGGCAGCATATTTGTGCTGAGTTGGAGGGAGGAGGGGCCGACTCTGACCACCAGTGTCTCCCTCAGCTGCCAGACTTTAACCCTTTCTGAGCCACCTTAAACTCCTAAAACGGCCCTGAGCTGAACGGCAGCAGAGGACGCACAAAAATATAATTGCACAACACTTTTCCAACAATTTCAAATAAAAGATCTCTGTTAGCACCGTTGTGGTGCCGTCGCCTCGTGCTGCAGAGGGATGTGACTATTCCTGGAAGTTTAAAACACCCCAGATCGTCCTGCACCTGACGTGTCACCCACTGAGCACGTGCGGGACGCTTTGGGTGATCCACTTCCTGTCACATGTTCCAATAATCAACTTCAATCATGAAATGACGTCAACGTCTTGACTCTGATCGACACACCTGCACATCTTTAGCCCCGTCATGAGAAATCCACGTCATCCATATAAACGGATCGAAAGATAGCTAACGAGAGCAAAACTACAAAAGTGGCCTTTGTGCTGCAGGCATGATCTTGTTGTGTTGTGTAATCAGTATCTCGATAAAACACCAACAGATTTGAACACAAATCTTTTCATCCTTAATATCAAGTCTTCGATCTTTCATTTCCACTCAGAATAACAGATCATCACCTCGTGCCCTCCTGCAGCATCTGCCTCTCCACCCACACACACCCCGACCACCCTTCCTGTCCGCACACACACTAACTTAAAAGACAATAAAGCACATGCAGCCTGTCCTTTAAACCCCAGAGGTAATAAATGATATGATATCAGGGCATAAAACCATGGGAACAATACAAACACTGTTTTCTATCAGGCCATTTTGGCTTTTCATCAACAGGATGTGGCGATAACGGCCTCCTGACCGACGCGGCATCAAATATCATATTTTATTTACACAAGACTGCGGGGTCGCTGAAGAGTTAATGGCCGACGTGTTTGTGTGTGTTAGGCCTTTAAAAGACGCCACAAAATTCCTATTTGAAGCTCAGCATCTCTCTCTCCGTCACACACACACACACACACACTTCAGGGGAAAACACCAACATTAAACAT